>OX336368.1:60704841-61142341 GCA_946902895.1 Fragum fragum
AATGCATATACACAAAGAGCAGGTTGGGTTTGGACCTAGCTCCGCCCCTATGGCTCCGATTGAGCTAAAATTTGGTACTGGGGTAGCCATTTGAGGTCCCTACAGGCATGCAAAAATCCGGAGCCGCGGCTCCCATAGGGTCGGAGAAAAGTTCGATCCTAATTGGGGGTAAAATGGCGGATTTCGCTGTAGTTGCGGATTTGGGTTTGGACCTAGCTCCGCCCCTATGGAACCGATTGAGCTCAAACTTGGTATGGAGGTAGTCATTCGATGTCCCTACGCGCATGCAAAAAATTGGAGCCGCGGCTGCCATAGGGCCGGAGAAAAGTTCGATCCTAGAATTGGGTCAAATGCATATACACAAAGAGCAGGTTGGGTTTGGACCTAGCTCCGCCCCTATGGCTCCGATTGAGCTAAAATTTGGTACTGGGGTAGCCATTTGAGGTCCCTACAGGCATGCAAAAATCCGGAGCCGCGGCTCCCATAGGGTCGGAGAAAAGTTCGATCCTAATTGGGGGTAAAATGGCGGATTTCGCTGTTGTTGCGGATTTGGGTTTGGACCTAGCTCCGCCCCTATGGAACCGATTGAGCTCAAACTTGGTATGGAGGTAGGCATTCGATGTCCCTACGCGCATGCAAAAAATTGGAGCCGCGGCTGCCATAGGGCCGGAGAAAAGTTCGATCCTAGAATTTGGTCAAATGCATATACACAAAGAGCAGGTTGGGTTTGGACCTAGCTCCGCCCCTATGGCTCCGATTGAGCTAAAATTTGGTACTGGGGTTGCCATTTGAGGTTCCTACAGGCATGCAAAATCCGGAGCCGCGGCTCCCATAGGGTCGGAGAAAAGTTCGATCCTAATTGGGGGTAAAATGGCGGATTTCGCTGTAGTTGCGGATTTGGGTTTGGACCTAGCTCCGCCCCTATGGAACCGATTGAGCTCAAACTTGGTATGGAGGTAGGCATTCGATGTCCCTACGCGCATGCAAAAAAGTGGAGCCGCGGCTGCCATAGGGCCGGAGATAAGTTCGATCCTAGAATTGGGTCAAATGCATATACACAAAGAGCAGGTTGGGTTTGGACCTAGCTCCGCCCCTATGGCTCCGATTGAGCTAAAATTTGGTACTGGGGTAGCCATTTGAGGTCCCTACAGGCATGCAAAAATCCGGAGCCGCGGATATCTTATTTCAGTATACCCCCCCATAACTTTGTACTTGTGAAGACAACCTGATTCCAGTACCCCCCCCCCCCATAACATCGTACATGTGAACCACTTTTATTTTCTTAATCTGTCAACCTGTTCAGGAGTTATGATTAATTCTCTAAATATTGTATATAAGAAAATATATCAAAGAGGCATAACTCCTGAACCAGTTGATTAATCATAATGAAAATTGCAGGTGCACAAGTTACCATTGGAAGGAATATTTTTGTTAAGTTTCAGCAAAATTGGTCTGAAAATAGGGAAGGAGATGAGGACACAAAATTATGTCCATGGATGGATGGACAGAGGGACAGACAGACGGACAACCTGATTCCAGTATCCTGATTCCCCTCCCCATAACTTCGTTGTGGGGGGTATAAAAATGGGCTGTTAAGAAAATTATTTGTTTTTTTTCCTAGGACAGGTTGATCTATCATTCCTTTTTTTTAGTAATGTTGAAACAAAACAAATTTTCCTCTGCTTTTACAAGGGCTTGGAACCTTCTTATGGACCTATTTCGTCATAGATTGCTTGTCTTTGAAATCATGACCAAATATTACATAAGGCAGCATTAAAATTTTGTTTTGTACCTCCATCAGCTGCTGTTTCACTATCACTGTGATTTTAGTCCTATAAAGTGATAGATGTGTTTTCAAGTGATATTACCTTGTGTTCATTCTTAAACTAGATGTTTTGATGAACTGATATCAATTAGCAATTAGTTTTATTTTGGAAAATCGTCACTGTCAATACCATAAAAGATGTTTATACCACACAAGATTTTGTTTACAATGGCATTTGTTTTGTGATTGGTGTCTATTATTGGATTTTTTCGACTGCATTTTCATTGAAATAACTTTGTAAAATTTAATGCAGTCTCATTTGGAGACATCTAGTTGTGTCCTGACAGTGTGTCCTCAAAATGTCTAATTGTAATTTCTGTACCATATTAAAGTTTGTAACTGCCTTCCAATTGATATCCTTTTATAGTTACATCCTATATTGAAAGTTTGGAACTGTTTTCCCCCATATCACCTTGAACTTACAGTCCAATATTTTTTAACAGTGGTCCTTCTACTTACTGTCCTATATTGAAAGTTTAGTAACTTTCTTTTCACCTATATTGCATTGTATTTAAGGTCACATAGTTTTAAAGTTTGTAAGTTTGATTTAACCTTGATGTTACATTACCACATTGCAAGTTTGTAACTGATTTTTCACTGAAATCACCTTGTATTTATGGTCCGATATGGAAAGTTTGATGAAAGCTGTTACAAACTGGTTGCAAAAGGCGAATCACTGTTTGATCTTTTCACAGAAAATAAGAGTTTAAACAGTAAACTGGTTGTAATAGGACAGTCACTGTAACATCTTTTCACAGACTATACCTAATGAAAGCTGTACCAAACTGGTTATAAAAGAAGTTGCTGTACCATCGATTTCAGATAATACTTGATGAAAGCTATCTGAAACGGATGAAAAAAGGGTCACTTTACCTTCTCTATACTTGGTGAAAGCTGTACCAAACTTGTAGTAAACTGAGAATCACTATTTGATCTTTTCACAGTTATTACCTGATGAAAACTGTACCAAACTATTTGTAAAAGAGAGTCACTTAACCATCTTTTCACTGGTAATACTCATTGAAGGCTGTACCTAACCGTTTGTAAAAGGAGAGTCACTGTACCATGTTTTAATAGATGTCACTTGATGAAAGCTATGGAGCCATACAAAACTGGTTGTAAAAAGCAGAGACGCAATACTATCTTTTCACAGGTATAAATCGATGAAAGCCCTACCAAACTCATTAAAAAGGAAAGTCACTGTACCATCTTTTCAGATACCATACTAGATGAAAGCTTTACCAAACTGGTTATAAATGAAGAGTCACTGCACTTTCTTTCCACAGACAATACTTATGCAAGCCATACTAATCTTGTTGTAAAAGGATAGTCACTGTACAATATTTTCAAAGATAATACTTGATGAAAGCTGTACCAAACTGGTTATCAAAGGATAGTCACTAAATCAACTTTTCACAAATAATATTTGTTGAACGTAGTACAAGACAGGTTGTCAAAGGGGAGCCAATGTACCATCTTTTCAAAGATAAAAATTGATGAAAGCTGCACAAAACTGGTTGTAAAAGGAGTATCATTGTACCATCTATTTGATGAAAGCTGTACCAGTAGTAAAAGAGAGTCACTGTACCATCTTTTCACAGATAATATGTGTTGAAAGCAGTACAAAATTGGTTGTAAAAGGAGAGTCAATGTACCATCTTTTCATAGATAATAATTAATGAAAGCTGTAACAAACTGGTTAAAAAAGAGTTACTGTACCTCTTTTCACTGATAATACTTGAAGAAAGCTGTACAAAACTGGTTGTAAAAGGAGAGCCACTGAACCATCTTTCCACAGATAATACTTAATGAAAGCTGTAACATACTGGTTACATAAAGGAGTTGTTGCATCATCTTTTAAGATAATACCTGATAAAAGCCTTGCCAAACTGGTTGTAAAAAATAGTCACAGTACCTTTTTTTCACAGATTATACTTGAAACCTGTACCCAACTGGTTATAAGAGGAAAGTCACTTTGCTATCCTTCACAGATAATATTTGATGCAAGTTGTTCCAATAACCAATATTTATTTTTTTTCTTTGATAATACTAGATGAAACTTTTGCCATTTATTGACTTTTTACTGAAATACTAAAAACTGTCCTTTCACAACTGATAATTGTTGAAACTTTTAACATACTGGAAAGTAGAAAGGAAATGAAAGTTAAGCTCTTCAATTAAACATCTTTAATGATGGAACTGACTATTTTGTCACTCAACAGAAATATTCTCAAGAAATGGAAGAACTTTTTAATTCTTATTTTTCTATTTGTCTGCTTAATGTTATTCTTCCATTCATCAAAGGTGATACTTTCTTTTGCTTGACAATATTGTGAAACATATGAATTGTGGATTGTTGAGTTTCTTCTATTTGCCACATTTCCTACATTTAATAATATCCGGAGTTTTGTCGCTCGTAGATTTTATTTGAGGTGTTGGACTAATGACAGCTATTTTCTTAGGATCTATATCTGGTGTTTTATTAACCTGTAACGGCAGAAGTATTTTTAACTGTTGTTAGTCCATTATGACCACATTTGTCGTCACAGATTCTGTTAAAGGGTATGATTCAATTGCTAGTCTTGTTGGAGCTTTCCTTTTAAAGGTCGCCTCCTTTTAGGTCTACTGTACACAGTGGATCAGTAAAGTTAAAACTTGGACTTGTGGTGGTAGGCAAAGCTTCCAGTTTAGTTCAAGATTCTGGCATTCCTTTTCCAATTATTTCAGGTATATCCACACCTTGTAGTAGGACTTTCTGTTCCTGGGCCTTGACTTGTTTGTTACACCTGTGAAAAATTTGGAACAGTGTTTGTACATTCCATGATTTAAATAAACTACTGCATTTGATGACAAAAAAGTTGACTGATCTAGAAAAGATCTTGCAGACAACAAAATTAATGTGCATAACTGCGTTTTCATTATAAAGAAAGTGCTATAAATGCAAAAACTTGAAGGGGCTTGAGCTCCTTTAATGATCCACAGGCCTTATTGTACCGATTAAGCAGATGGTGATTTCAAGAATTCTATATAATCCAAATCACATTCACCATGTGTGGCAAATAAATCTTGTCAATGAAATCTTTTAATATTTCAATCTTTTCATTGTTTTACGAATGTCAATTCGTTTACCTACTCAGATGAATAAGGTATTAACAAATTTTCAAAAGATTTCACTGGATACCATATATGGACATAAACCACGACCATAAAAGCCATCTTTTCAACCAATCAAAATTAATTGATGGAATCTGAAAAACAATCACCAATGGATCATTTCAATGAAATTTGGTCGAAATACAACATCTGGTCTCCAAGAAAAAGATTTTAAAGCTTTCACCTTATATGGCCATGCTTTTTATCTGATTGAAATTCTTTGAAGGAATCTGATAAAGGGTTATCTTAGGATCATTCCTGGAAAATTTGGTTGAAATTCATTCACTGGTTTCTCAACATCAGATTGCTCGGCTGCAGGTGCTGGATAACGCAAAAATTCTAAGTAAAAAAAGGGCATAACTCTTACAAAAATGCTTTAAGAGTTATCCTCCTTGGTAGTCAATATACATGCCAGGTTTCATGAGGATATCTTCAATAACAACAGAGATGACCATGGTTAAAGTTTGTCATGCCAACGATAATGCTGAAGCACACATCACCAAGGTGATGACAATACCTTGGGTTTTTTCTGAAAACAGCCAAGCTAATAAATCTAAGTCATTAAAACTTTTGAAATAGTTCTAGAGAAGTATTTCAACTTCTTCATTGATTTACAAATAGTCAAGTTAAGTTATGTAAAATTCATTCACTGGGAAAGATGAAAAGGCATTAACAAAATTTAAAAATTTTCATTGTATACCACATATGGACATAAGCCACAACCATAATAGCCAAGCCTTTTAACCAAGCAAAATCATATGAAGGAATCCGACAAACAGTCATCTGAGGATCATTCCTGTGAAATTTGGTTTAAATCCATCAACAGTTCATTTTCAGTATATACCATATATGGAAATAAGTCCTGCCCATTTAAGCCATGTTTTTCTTACGATCAAAATTCTTTTTGATAACCTGATAAAGAGTCATAAAACGATCAATTTGGTAAAAATTTGGTTAAAATCCATCCAAATGGTTTCCCAGACAAAGAATTTCAAAGCTTATACCAAATATGGAAATTAGCCCCATCCATTTGAGCCATGTTTTTCATTTGAACAGAGTACTCTGAAGGAATCTTATAAAGGGTCACCCAAGGATCATTTCTGTGAAATTTGGTTGAAATCCATCAACTTGTTTCTGAGAAGATGATATTCAAAGCTTTCACCATATATAGAATTAGCCCTGCCCATTAAAGCCATATTTTTCTACCTATCAAAATTTTTTGAAGGAGTCCAATAAATGTTGACCTAAGAATCATTTCTGTAAAATTTGGTTGAAATCCATTAAATGAACTCTCATCAGAATATTTTTAAAGGTTTTACCATATATGGAAATTAGCCCGTTCATTTAAGCAATGTTTTTCATTGGATCAAAATTCTTTGAAGGAATCTGATACAGGGTCAGCCAACTGAAGGATCATTTCTGTAAAATTTGGTTGAAATCCATTAAATGGTCTCTGAGAATATGATTTCTCAAGGTTTGACCATATATGGCAATTAGCCCCGCCCATTAAAGCAATGTTTTTCATCCGATCAAAATTCTTTGAAGGAATCTGATAAAGGGTCACCCAAGGATCATTTCTGTGAAATTTGGTTGAAATCCATTAACCCATTCCCACACAAAATTTTGGACTGGTCCAAATTGGAAGAAGCTGCAGATGACAATTTCAAGTTGGAGGAATTTTTATTTTTACATCATTTTGGATAGAAAAAAATGTGGATAATGAAGAAATTGCTCAATACAAGCAATTTGTTCATTTTCCATAATGTTTTCCAAAGCTCTTTTCTTGAGGGGTGTAAATAGGAAAGGTTAAGTGGGAATGGGTTAAATGGTTTCTGAGAAGATTTTTAAAGGTTTTACCATATATGGAAATTAGGGAAGAAGGATCATTTCTGTGAAATTTTATTGAAATCTGTTCTGTACTTTCTCAGGAGAAGATTTTTAAAGGAAAAGTTTATAGACAGACAGACAGACAGACAGATGACTGGAAGGACCACCATACAGACTGACACATGCTCAACCAATAGAAGCCATGACAATAGCTCTCTGGCTTTCAGTCAGTGGAGCTAAAAATAAGCCCTGCCCATTTAAGTAATGCTTTTCATCCAATCAGAATAGTTTGAAGGAATCTGTTGAAGGAATCTGATAAAGAGTCAGCCAAGAAACATTAATGTAAAATTTGGTTGAAATCCATCCATTGGTTTCTGAGATGATTTTTTAAAGCTTTTACAATAAATGGAAACAAGCCCCGTCTATTTAAGCCATGTTTTTTTATCCAGTCAAAATTCTTTGATGGAATCTGATAAAGGGTCACCCAAGGATCATTCATGTAAAATTTGGTTGAACTCAATCCATTGGTTTCTAAGAAGAAGATTTTTAAAGATTTCAACATATATGGAAAACAAAAAGCCCATAGGGCCTTAACGGTCACCTGAGTCCAAAGAACACAAAAACAGATGAAAGTCCACCAGATTATGCTACACACCAAAAAATAAAGCTCTAGACCTTTTAGTTTGGGAGAAGAAGATTTTTGAAAAGTTTTCACTAAAAAAGCCTATGTTAAACTTGTGGCATCTTGAAATGGGCTAACTATGACCCTGGGCCATAATCTATGCAATCTTGATAGAGGTCCACCAGATGCTGTTGCATATACCAAATATCAAAGCTCTAGGCCCTCCTGTTTGGGAGAAGACGATTTTTAAAATTAAAATTTGTGATGTCCAGAAATGGGCTAACTATGACCCTTGGGCCATAATCTATACAATCTTGATAGAGGGCCACCAGATGCTGCTGCATATACCAAATATCAAAGCTCTAGGCCCTCCTGTTTGGGAGAAGACGATTTTTAAACTTAAAATTTGTGATGTCCAGAAATGGGCTTACTATGACCCTTGGGCCATAATCTATACAATCTTGATAGAGGGCCACCAGATGCTGCTGCATATACCAAATATCAAAGCTCTAGGCCCTCCTGTTTGGGAGAAGACGATTTTTAATATTAAAATTTGTGATGTCCAGAAATGGGCTAACTATGACCCTTGGGCCATAATCTATACAATATTGATAAAAATCCACCAGATGATGCTACATACCAAATATCAAAGCCCTAGGCCAATCTGTTTAAGAGAAGATTTTAAAAGTTTTCACTATATAAGCCTATGGTAACTTGAGATGTCCAGGGATGGACTAAATTTGATCTTGGGGCAGCAATTTGTACAATCTTGATAGAGGTCCATCAGATGATGCTACATACCAAATGTCAAAGCTCTAGGCCCTCTCATTTGGGAGAAGAAGATTTTAACAATTTTCAGTATATAAGCCTATGTTAAACTTGTGATGTCTGCCCGCCCCTCTCCCCCCGCCCCCTAGCACGGCAATTTCTTGACAGATTTTTTCTTCTTGTATAAACTTGATAGTCCTTGCCCTAAAGACTCTAAGTACCAAAGGTGAATCCAATCCAACAGCCGGTTCATGACAAGAAGATTTTTAAAGATGTACCCTCTCTGACCCCTTATGGGACCTAAACGGGAGATATCTCCATGATGTGTACAAAACTTAAATCTGAAGCACCTTCCCATACGGAAGCTTCCTGCCAAGTTTGGTTGAAATCCATCCATGGGATCTTAGGAAAAAGTCGAAAATGAACAAAGTTAATGCACGACGGACAAAACATGATCGCAATAGGTCACAATGACTTTCAGTCAGGTGACCTAAAAAGCCATGCCCATTAAAGCTATGATTTCATCCGATCTAAATTATTTGAAGGAAGCTGATAAAAGGTCACCCATGGATCATTTCTGTGAAATTTGGTTGAATTCTGTTCAGTACTTTCTAAGCTGAAGATTTAAAGTAAAAATTTACGAACGGACAAACACACAGACAGACGCAAGACGGACACATCGCCATGACATTAGCTTGTTTGCTTTCAGCCAGTTGAGATCAAAGCTGTGAACTTAATTGTGGTAACGAGGATACTTTAATCAAGTTCTCATAAGGCCTTTTTTTCTGTGATAATCTATTGACATTACCCATTTTAAAAAGAATCAAATCTTTTGATTATACAATACTTCTGTGAAAGCTTGAAGACAATTCGATGAAAACTATGGATTTTATTTTGTAATAGAATTTCCATAAGGTCCCTTTTCCTATGGTTCTTGGCTGATCAGGTTCAATTTCCAAAAGAACCATTCTAATGATGGTTTAATCATTCTGTGAAAGTTTAAAGTGAATCCACTGAAATATGGGGACTTCATTATGATAACTAGAATATTTAAATTACATTTTCATAGGGCCCATTTTCACATTATACTTGACAGATTGTACCCAATTCTGACAAGAACCATCCTTATGATTGTACAATCATTCCGTTAAATTTTCAAGTAAATCCAGTAAAATGTAGGGATATCATTGTGTTACCTAGAATATTTAAAAAAGTTTTTCATAAGGCCCCTTTTCGTGTGATACTTGACAGATCAGATACACTGTCAAAATCAACAATCGTAACAATCAATCTTTGTAATCTGTGGAATTCATTGTCAATGAGGATTTTATAGCAAAATTTTCATAGAGCCCCCTTCTTGTGATATCTGACAGAACAAACCAAATTTTAAAAGGAACAATTCTAATGAAAGTACAATAATTCTCTAAAAATCTAAAGAGAATCAACGAAAACAGTGGACTGAATGGTGTCAAGAATGTTTTGTAATAAAGATTTCATAAGGTCCCTTTTCCCATGATACTTAACAAATCAGACACGATTTACAAAGAAAAATCATAATGAAAGTTCAAACATTCTAAAATTTAAAGAAAATGATAATTAGAGGTACTTGAGAGCTTGAATCACTCCACAGGCCCGATTGTGCTTATTAATCAAATGATGTTTTCAGGAATCATATTCTCCATGTGTTGCAAATAAATCTTGTCAATGAATTCTTTTAATATTTCAACCTTGTTATTGTTTTACAAAAGTCAATTTATTTACCAAGTCAGAAGAAAAAGGTATTCACATTTATAAAAAAAAATTCACTGGATACCATATGTGGACATAGGCCACAACCATAAAAGCCATATTTTCAACGAATCAAAATTGTTTGATGGGATCAGATAAGAGTAACTATAGTATCATTCCAGTGAAATTTGAAATCCATCCACTGGTTTCTAAGAAAGAGATTTTAAAAGCTTTCACCATGGAAGTTAGCCCCACTCATTAAAGCCATGTTTATCATCAGATCAAAATTCTTTGAAGGTATCTGGTAAGGGGTCACAAAATAACCATTCCTATAAAATTAGGTTTAAATCCATAGACAATTTTCTAAAATGAAGATTTTTAAAGATTACACCATAAATGGGAATTAGCCCAGCCCATTTAAGCCATGTCTTTCATTCAATCAAAATTCTTTGAAGAGATCTCATCAAACATCACATAAAGATCATTCCTTCAAAATTTGGTTGAAATCCATCAACTGGTTTCTGAGAAGAAGATTTTTAAAGGTTTCACAGTATATGGAAAAAATCCCTGCCTATTTAAGCCATATTTTTTTCATCTGATCAAAATTCTTTGAAGGAATCTGATAAAGGGTCACCCAATGATCTTTTCTGTAAAATTTGGTTGAAATCTATGCACTGGTTTCTGAGAAAGAAGATTTTTATAGATTTCACCATATATGGAAATTAGCCCCACCAACTAAAGCAATTTTTTCATCTGATCAAAATTCTTTGAAGGAATCTTATAAAGGGCCACCAAAGGATCATTTCTGTGAAGTTTGGATGCATTCTTTATGGTACTTTCTGAGGAGAAGATAATTAAAGTAAAAGTTTATGGATAGACGGCCTGATGAAGTTATGACTTACACAATGCCATGACAATAGCTTGCTGGCTTTCAGCCAGTGGAGCTTTAAACTGAGGACTTTATTGTGATAACAACGTATTTGTAATAAAATGTTCATAAGGCCCCCTTTTCTCATGAATCTTAACAGATCAGACCAAATTTACAAAGGAACAATCCAAATGATGATGCAATAATTCTATTAAATTTTAAAGAGAGTCTGATAAAGACTGAGGACATTCTTGTGTGAAAGAGAATTTTGTAACAGCCTGTTTTCTTGTGACACTAGACAGATCAGACCAAATTTGGAAAGAAATAACCAATCTGATGGTAC
This sequence comes from Fragum fragum, assembly GCA_946902895.1. Lineage (NCBI taxonomy): Eukaryota > Metazoa > Mollusca > Bivalvia > Cardiida > Cardiidae > Fragum > Fragum fragum. The sequence goes on from OX336368.1 coordinate 60,715,976, forward strand.
AAATATTCTGTGAAAGTTTGAACAGATTCCAATGAAACTGTGGACTTCATTAAGGTAAAAGATTTTTAAATTAAATTTTCATAAGGCTCCTTTTCCTGTGATGCTTGACAGATCAGGTATAATGTCAATACCAACAATCCTAATAATTGTACAATCATTCCATGAAAGTTTGAAGAAAATCTGATGAAAGCTCTGGACTTGGTATTAAGGATTTTAAAATGAAATTTTCATAAGTACCCTTTACAGGTATTTCTTGACAGTTCAGACCCCATTTCAAAAATAATAATCGTTACGACCTTACAATAATTCTGTGAAAATTCATCAAAATCCAATCAAAGCTGCAGGCTTTATTGCATTAATGGAGATTTTTTGATAAAATTTTCAAACAGCTCCTTTTCCCATGTTACTTGATGGATCTGACCCATTTTAGAAGGAAACTATCCTCACAAAAGTATAAGCATACTTTGAGAAAGTCCAATGAAATATGTGGACTTTACAGCATTAAGATCTGTTTAATTAAATTTTCATAAGACTCCTTATCCTGTGTTTTTCAAAGGATCAGATCCAATTTCGAAAGTAACAATCCTAATGATGGTACAATCATTCTGTGAAAGTTTGAAGAGAATCTGGTGATATCTTGGGACATCATTGTGTTAACTAAGATTTTTCATTGAATTTTCATTAGGCCCCTTTTCATACTCGACAGATCAGACCAAATTTCGAAAGGAACAATCCTTATAATGGTACAATCATTCTGTTAAAGTTTGAAGAGAATTCGTTGAAAACTGTAGATTCCTGAGTATTAACAGGGAATTTTAATTGAAGCCTTATCTTCCCCCAAAACGCACAACAAAATTAGTAAGAAAACCAGACTACATCCTAAAAAGCATAATGTAAACATGTCAATTGAAATTATTAGATCAAAATTATTCAACATGATAAACTTAGAATTCAAGAAAGAAGTTTTGTTAATTTAAATTGTCACCCACCACAATTTTAGTTTTTTTACATAAAACTATGACGTCAGTGATGATGTTTTAACGTTCGCTAGTCAATCAATAAACCTGTTCAGTCATGGAGATTTACGAAATTGTTCGTAAAGTTTAGTAAATAGCACTGTGCACACAACAGTCAATGCCGAAGATTAACAAACATTTCCGGTGAAGAATCGGATGCAGTCATATCGATCTCAGAATGTAAAAAAACACCAGTAGAAATCTATAAGAAAAAACCCAAAATACATGTACTCTTTCTAGAGAATATCTCTCATACCCTCCTCTTGTATAATGATATCAAAAACGCCCATGTTTTTCTTAGTGACCAAATAAACAATAGATTCTTCAAATTGATTTTCCTTATTCGGAGGGCAGATATGCCTTCTAATTTTCATAAGGCCCCTTTTCCTGTGACAATTGACAGATCAGACCCAATTTTGAAAGGAACAATCCTAAATACTGGTACAAACATTCTGTGAAAGTCTGAGGGGAATACAATGAAAATTGTGAACACTAGATTTAAGAACTAAGATTTTTTCTAATAAAAATTTCATAAGGTCCCTTTTCCTGTGTTTCTTTAAAGGATCATGCCAAATTCCAAAAGGAACAATCCTTATAGTACAATCAATTTGAGAATTTGAAGAGAATTTGATAAAAAATGTAACAAGGATTTTAAAAGATTTTTCAATTAAACTTTCATAATGCCCCTTTTCCCGTGTTTCTTGTAATTGCAAATCTACTAATGACTGAGAACAATTGGAACACATTATATCAAAATATATCTATAATTTAAGGAGCTATGCTGTGGACAAGCTTCATTTCAACTTTCGTCCTTGAGTTGTGACCTGTACCTAGGAAATATATGAATATTTTTTTTCAAAAGTTACATCTACTCATGATAATCAGCAATTGTGAAAGTTACTTTGAAATCCATCAATAATTGAAGGATCAATGTTCAACCTGCCTGGAGCATATCTTTAAACCTTGAGCTGAGACCTTGACCTTGAAGTTATCTTAAAATTTGTTTCTAATTGCACGTCTACTGATATAAAGTAATTTTGAATTCAATCCACAATTTTGAGAAGCTATGGTTCAAACATTGCTATTTTCATCATTGGACCTTGACCTGTGACCTTGGAGCTATCCACATTTTTCCAATTGGCACATCTTCTCACGACTGAAAACAGCTGTGCAAAGTTATATTGAAATTCTAATATAATTGAAAGAGCTATGCTCTGGAAAAGCTTAATATATATCGTCGACATTGGGATGTGACCTTGACCTTGGAGCTATCTGAAGATTTGTTTCAAATTGCACATCTACTCATGCTAGAGAATAATTTTGTAAAGTTATTTTAAAATCTGTCAATAATTGAAGGGGTTATACCCTTGAAATCATTAATTTCAACATTTGACCTTGAGCTGTGACCTTGAACTTGGAGCTATCTGTTGTTGTTTTTTTCAAATGGTACATCTATACATGATAGAGAATATTTGTGCCAAGTTATTTGAAATCTATCCATTATTGAGGGAGCTAAGCAGTGGACAAAGTCAATTTTGACATTTGACCTTAAACTGTGACCTTGATCTTGGAGCTATCCAAAAAGCAGGAACAGAGCCTAAGCGCAATATCATAAGGAAATCACAGATGAAGTCTCATCAAATTTGGTCTAAGGGTTGTGGAGATGTTGGGCGGCAAAATGATGGAAAACAGAAGGACATATATATTGACGAAGCGGTGTGCTTAGGCTTGTCCTTGGGGAGCAAAAGAAGGGCACTTCCTTGGTTCATAGGCAAAAACTCAATTGAATTATATGAAGTTTCATTGATGTAGGTCAAATGGTTCAAGAGGTAGAGCTTCTACAGTTGGAGTCGAACAGACATGTTAAACCAATATATCCCCCAATTTAGTTTGTAGTTTGGGGCTATAGATTAATCACAGTACCATGTTCCATGTCAATGTTGTTAATGGTTGTGGAGAACAAGCCTAATTTTTCCAAGACTCAAGCTAAAATAGCCATATCCTGACAATGTAAGGTCAGGTGACTTGGAACATTCTGAGAAAATTTCACTCTAATTCATTCATAAATGTAAGAAGAGATGCATTTACAAGAAATCCTGCATTAAGGCCCCCTCCCTCCTTTTTCAAGTTATGCAGGCTAAACTAGTAGAACTCCATTGGTGAGCTCAAGGTCAGGTGACTGGGACCATTCTGTGAAAATTTCATTTAAATCTGTCAGTAAACGTAGGTGATGTGTTATAAAGAAATTTTCAATAACCCTCCTTTTTCTGTCATGCAGCTTTAAATGGCATAACCTCGACAATATGCTCATGGTCATTCAAATCTTTACATAAATGTAGGAGGAGATGTGTTAAGAAGAAATCAGATGGACAGACATTGGGATGGACAGACTTACAAAGACAATGATACCAATATATGGCAATCTTTGATGTCATATAGCAAGAGGCCCATGAGGGCCTGAGACACTGTACTGGTATCAAGTTTTCTGTTTAAGAAATCTGATATTCAAGGGAAGTTAATTGCTTAAAGAAAAATATATACATAAAACAAGAGTGCCATCGTCACAATATACACTGCCACTTTGCTGCTGTTTCAAGAAAAAATAATTGTAGACACTAATTATTTTGATAGAACCAAATTAAAAACATTAGCAGACTACCTTTTTAAATTGTCAAGCTCAAACTGTTTTTCATGTTTGATTGATTGAAAGGGCCCAGGGGCATAACTCTTGCAAAAATCAATGAACCATTAAATCCTTGATTCATGTACACCTACAAATTATGGTGATGACACTGACTAAGTTTCTTTAAAATCAAGACAAAAAGTTAGGAGGAGTTGTGTTCACAAGGCTGCAATTTCAATAAGCCCCAGATACTAAGTTTTAAGGAGGCATAAGTCAGGGAAATATTAATGAACCATAAAATCCTTTTTTCATGCACATCTACCAATTTAGGTTATAACATCCACCAAGTTTCATTTAGATCCAGCCAGAAACTTAGAAGGAGATGCATTCACATGGCTGCAATTTCAATAAGCCCCAGAGACTAAGCTTTAAGGAGAAATAACTGCGGCAAAAGAAATCCTTCATTCATGCACATCTACCAATTAAGGTGATAACATCCACCAAGTTTCATTTAGATACAGCAAGAAACTTAGGAGGAGTTGGGTTCACAAGGCTGCAGTTTCAGTAAGCCCCGAAGACAAAGTTTAAATGGGGCATAACTGAGGCAAAAATCAATGGACCATAAAATCCTTACTTCATGCACATGTACCAATTAAGGTGATAACATCCACCAATTTTCATTCAGATCAAGCCAAAATTGTATGAGGAGTTGCGTCCACAAGGCTGCAATATCAATAAGCCCCAGAAACAAAGTTTTAAGAGGATATAACTGAGGCAAACATTAATGGACCATAAAATTCTTACATCAGGCACATCTACCATTTAAGGTGATAACATCCACGAAGTTTCATTTAGATCCAGCCAGAAACTTAGGGGGAGTTTTGTTCACAAGGCTGCAATATCAATAAGTTCCAGACACTAAGTTTTAAGGGGGCATAACTGAGGAAAAAATCAATGAATCAAACAATCCTTATTTCATGCACACCTACCAATTAAGGTGATAACATCCACCAAGTTTCTTTAAAATCAAGACAGAATTGTAGGAGGAGTTGTGTTCACAAGGCTGCAATTTCAATAAGCCCTAGAGACTAAGTTTTAAGGGAGCATAACTAAGGCAAAAATCATCGAACCATAAAATCCTTACTTCAAGCACATCTACCATTTAAGGTGATAACATTGACCATGTTTCTTTTAGATCCAGCCAGAAACTTAAGACGAGTTGCGTTCACAAGGCTGCAATTTCAATAAGCCCCAGAGACTAAGTTTTAAGGGGGCATAAGTCAGGGAAAAATTAATGAACCATAAAATCCTTACTTCATGAACATCTACCAATTTAGTTGATAATATACACCAAGTTTCATTTAGATCAAGCCAGAATTGTAGGAGGAGTTGCGTTCACAAGGCTGCAATTTCAATAAGCCCAGAGACTAAGTTTTAAGGGGGCATAACTGATGCAAAATCAATGAACCATGAAATTCCTCCTTCAAACACATCTACTTATTAAGGTGATAACATCAACCAGGTTTCACTTAGATCCAGTCAGAAACTTAGGAGGAGTTGTGTTCACAAGGCTGCCATTTCAATAAGCCCCAAAGACTAAGTTAAAAAGGGGGCATAACTGAGGAGAAAAAAATCAATGAACCATAAAATTCTTCCTTCATGCACATCTACCAATTAAGGTGATAACATTGACAAATTTTCAAAAAGATCCATCAAGAAACTTAGGAGGAGTTACCCTCACGAAAAAAGTGGATGTACTTATGGATGGACAGATGGAAGAATGAACGGATAGACAGAGAAGATGATGCCAATATACTATCACCTCCGGAGGCGTATAAAAACAATTGTGCAATAGTCACCATATACGCCACCACTTTGCTGCTGTTTCACAAAAATAATTGTAGACACTTCTTATTTTGACACAACCAAATTCAGAACATTTGCAGACTACCTTTTTAAATTGTCAAGTTCAAACTGTTTGAGATGATTAATTGATTGAATTGGCCCAGAGACTTAGTGTCAAGGGGCATAACTCTTGCAAAAATTTAATGAACGATTAAAAACTTGATCCATGTACACCTTCTAATTATAGTGATGACATTGACCAAATTTCTTTTAAATCAAGACATAAAGTTAGAAGTTGCATTCACAAGGCTGCAATTTCAATAAGCCCTAGAGACTAAGTTTTAAGGGGGCATAACTGAGGCAAAAATCAATGAATCAAACAATCCTTATTTCATGCACATCTACCAATTAAGGTGATAATAAACACCAAGTTTCATTTAGATCCAGCCAGAAACTTAGGAGGAGTTGCATTCACAAGGCTGCGATTTCAATAAGCCCCAGAGACTAAGTTTTAAGGGAAATAACTGAGGCAAAAATCATTGAATCATAAAATCCTTACTTCATGCACATCTACCAATTAAGGTGATAACAGTGACAATGTTTCACTTAGATCCAGTCAGAAACTTAGGAGGAGTTGCATTCACAAGGCTGCCATTTCAAGTAGCCTAAGGGACTTAGTTTAAAGGGGGCATAACTGAGGCAAAAATCAATGAACCATTAGATCCTTACTTCATGCACATCTACCAATTAAGGTGATAACATTGACCAAGTTTCAAAGAGATCCAGCCAGAAATTTAGGGGGAATTGCATTCACAAGGCTGCAATTTCAATAAGCCCCAGAGACTAAGTTTAAAGGGGGCATAACTGAGGCAAAAATCAATGAACCCTTAAATCCTTACCAAGTTCCATAAAGATCCATCCAGAAACTTAGGAGGAGTTGTGCTCACGAGAAAAGAGGACATACGTTTGTATGAATAAACGGAAGGCAGGACAGACGGAGAAGATGATGCCAATATACAACAGCCTCCGGCGGCATACAAAAATAACAATTCAGACTTTATCACCTTTATTATTTTGAGCAACAATCCTCAAGGCCCCTTTTCCTGTGTTTCATGATAGATCCACTCCATTTTTAAAAGGTAGTTTCCTTATGACCATACAATCACTTGTTTTCAGTGAAAAATCACAAGGCCCCCTTTCTGTGTTTTCTGATGGATCCACTTCAATTCCAAAAGGAACTTTCCTTACAACCCTACAATTGAACCTGTGAAATTTTAAGACAATCTGATAATATTTGTATACTTCATAAACAAGAATGTTTTTTATGATAATCTGTAAAACCCCTTTTCCTGTGTTTCCAAAGCCACAATTATTCCATGAATCTTAGGAGTATATCCGATTAAAACTATTGACTTTATTGTGTAAACAAAGACATTTCAATCAAGGTCTTGTAAGGCCCCTTTTCTAGTGATACTTTACTGTTGGTTTATCATTCTGTGAAAGTTTAAAGTGAATATCCAAGGATATATGGGGTCTTCATTATGTTAACTAGAATATTTAAACAAGAGGACCATGATGGTCCTAAATCGTTCCCCTGATTATGATGGTTCATGGATTTATGATATATACAAAATAGCAAAGCCCTCTGTCTAATTACTTTGGAGAAGATGTTTAAGGATTTTTTCTATTAATCCTAGGTATATTGATGATCCCACTATATAATCCAAATATCCTGAATAGGCAATGCTTCGAAGTATGGACATCAATACATACCAAATACAAAAGCTCTAGGCCTAATGGTTTAGGAGAAGAAGGTTTTCAAAGATATCATTCTTTAATCCTATCAAAAATAAGAGATCGCACAGAAAAGTGCTAATTTTCTGAATACAGTAATTCTTTGAAGTATTTTGGTAGAGGGTCAATAGATGATGATACATACCAAATATAAAAGCTCTAGGCCTAGTAGTTTGGGAGAAGAAGACTTTAAAAGATTTCCTTCTTTATTCCTTTGTAAATTCAGGGATTGCACAGAAAAGGGCTAATTCTCAGAAAACAGTTGTTTTTTTTTTAGTATTTTGGTAGAGGGTCAAAAGATGATGATATGTACCAAATATCAGAGCTCTAGGCCTTATGGTTTGAGAGAAGAAGATTTTCAAAAATTTACTTCTTTATTCTGTAGTAAAATCAGGGAACGCACAGAAAGGACTAATTTTCAGAATACAGTAATTCTTACCAAATATCAAAGCTCTAGGCCTTATTGTTTGATACAAGAAAATTTTCAAAGATTTCTTCCTTTTTTCCTTTGTAAAATCAGGGATCGCACAGAAAAAGGATAATTTTCAGAATACGGCAATTCTTTGAAGTATTTTGTTAGAGGGTCAATAGGTGATGATACATACCATATATCAAAGCTCTAGGCCTTATGGTTTGGGAGAAGCGGATTTTCAAAGATTTCTTCCTTTATTCCTTTGTAAAATCAGGGATCGCACAGAAAAGGGCTAATTTTAAGAATACGGTAATTCTTTGAAGTATTTTCGTAGAGGTTCAAAAGGTGATGATACATACCAAATATTAAAGCTCTAGGTCTTATAGTTTAGGAGGAGAAAAATTTTTAAGATTTCCTTTGTAAAATCTGGGATCACACAGAAAAGGGTTAATTTTAAGAGTACATTTATTCTTTGAAGTATTTCGGTAGAGGGTAAATAGGTGATGATATGTACCATATAACAAAACTCTAGGCCTTATGGTTTAGGAGGAGAAGATTTTTTAATAATTGTTTACGGATGGACAGATGGACAGACGGACGCCGGACAATTACCAATCACAATAGCTAACCTTGAGCATGTTGTGCTCAGGTGAGCTAAAAAAAATTCATATGGCCCCTTTTTACATGATACTTGTGTTAACAAAGATATTTCAATCAATTTCTCATAAGGCCCCTTTTTCCATGATACTTTATTGTTGGTTTAATAGTTCTGTGAAATATGGGGACTTCATTATGTTTACTAGACTATTTAAAAAACAAGAGAACCATGATGGTCCTAAATCGCTACCCTGAGTATGATGGTTCATGGCTTTATGATATAAACAAAATAGCAAAGCCCTCTGTCTAATCATTTTGGAGAAGATGTTTAAGGATTTCTCTTTTAATCCTAGGTATATTGATGATCCCACCATATAGCACTAATTTCTTGAATATGGTAATGCTTTGAAGTATAGACATCAATACATATCAAGTATAAAAGCTCTAGGCCTAATGGTTTAGGAGAAGAAGGTTTTCAAAGATATAATTATTTATTCCTACCTAAAATTAGGGATTGCACAGAAAAGGGCTAATTTTTTAAAGTAATTTGGTAGAGGGTCAATGGCTGATGATTTGTACAAAATATCAAAGCTCCAGGCTTTATGGCTCGGGAGAAGAAGATTTTCAAAGATTTACTTCTTTATTCCTTTGTTAAATCAGGGATCGCACAGAAAAGGGTTAATTTTCAAAGTATGATAATTCTTTGAAGTATTTTGGTAGACGGTCAATATATGATGATATGTACCAAATATCAAAGCTCTAGGTCTTATGGTTTGGGAGAAGCAGATTTTTTAAGTTTTTTCACTCCGTTGCCATGGCAACCAGAGTTCTTCATGGATTTCAATTCTTTGAATGGTTTGGGAGAAGAAGATTTTTAAAAGTTTTCCTTCTTTTATTCCATGTAAAATCAGGGATTGCCCAGAAGAGGGCTAATTTTCAGAATACGGTAATTCTTTGAAGTATTTTGGTAGAGGGTCAATAGGTGATGATACATACCAAATATCAAAGCTCTAGGCCTTATGGTTTGTAACAAGAAGATTTTCAAAGATTTCCTTCTTTATTACTTTGTAAAAACAGGGATTACAAAGAAAAGGGCTAATTTTGAGAATATGGTAATTCTTTGAAGTATTTTGGTAGAGGGTCAATAGATGATGATGTATACCAAATATCAAAGCTCTAGGCCTTATTGTTTGGGACAAGAAGATTTTTAAAGATTTCCTTCTTTATTACTATGTAAAATCAGGGCTTGCCCAGAAAAGGGCTAATTTTCATAATACGGTAAATCTTTGAAGTATTTTGGTAGAAGGTCAATAGATGATGATTTGTACCAAATATCTAAGCTCCAGGCCTTACCGCTTGGTAGGAGAAGATTTTTTAAGTTATTTCACTCCGTTGCCATGGCAACCAGAGTTCTTCATGGATTTCAATTCTTTGAAGTATTTTGAAAGAGCATGACCTAAGGACCATTTCTGTAAAGTTTTGTTGAAATTCCACGGTTAGTTTAGGAGGAGAAGATTTTTTTGTAATTGTGAACGGACGGTCGGACAGACGGATGGACAGACAATGACCGATCACAATAGCTACCCAAGACCACTTCGTGCTCAGGTGAGCTAAAAAAGAATTTAAATACATTGTATATGGTTTAATTGTTTAGATTTTACATTAAATAAAATTCAACAACATTACAATCAAATTTTGATAATTAACATCATTTAATAACTGTTTCTTCAGGGAGGCTGACCCACCAGGCCACCCTGGCTAAAACTATAAAGATAATCTAATAATGAATTTTATGCTAAAAGTCGTGCCCTCCATTTGTTTGGGGGTAGACTTTTTATACTTTTGAGAGGGTGCTAGTTATATGCATCACATGACTGTTATGTTTCCCATAAGGTCGGAAATCGAGTCTATCCTGCCTGATGCTTAGGGTATAAGGCCTGGAACACAAGGGAGGAGGCTAACTCAAAGCCCTGGATCAGAGAATACTCAAATACAACCAACATACCAGGTTCAAGACCCGAACCCACATAGGAGTGCCAAAGCCCCTATCTCGGTGATGGGAGCATATAGCTACAAACACCAATGCAGCCCGGCCCACCTAATGGGCACCCACAGCTAAATGCACTCCCCGTAGACACCGGAGACTCACAGACCAGATTTGTCAGTCCCCAGCACATCATCGCAGACGGCCTACAACCACATATCCTATCTCACATTCACTCTACCATGTCCTTTGAATGTCTATTCTGTCCCTGGGGGCCAGTACTTGCATCAAACAACCGGCTTGTTCTAAAGTTTTGTTAAAAATTTAGGTACAATTAACACTGAAATATGTAAATATGTCCCAATGGACTAATTAAACAAGAGATCACAGAGCGGCGCCTATACGCCTGAAGGGGCTTGTGAGTAGCCTCGGCTTGACAGTAACCTGAGCTTGAATAATAGCTAATGATTTTGTCACAAGAAAGATTTTATCACTTGAATAATACTGTTTACACTTTAGAAATAAGACAGCTTTATAATAACTTATCATTCAACATTATGTACAATGGTTACATTCTATGCTTTGAATACAATTGACATAGAAAAATGACCAATGACCTTGAAACAAGTTTTACCAGAAAGTACTCACCACAAACAATAAAATTTGACCTTGAAACACTGATCTTGACAAATAAACTATAACAATGGTTTAGTTTAGGTTTTTCAGATTTCAAAACAACCTTGACATTTGAATTCAATCAATACAAGAAAGATCCAAACTTTTTGAATTTCTGAAGTCTTATGCTCAACTAAATATCAGAGATACATTGAGCCAAGATTCAGTTCAATCCAATAGAATTTGTAGGAGGAGTTGTGCACTAACACATTCACACAAACCTGTAATTTCAAGCTATATTGTTAAGTAAAGAGCAGATAATTCAGGAACAAATTGACATATCAAACAAATTTTAGTCCTAAGCACAACTAGACATCATACAGAGTCATCCCACTCAAAATGTGGGAGAAACTTGTACTTACAAAATAAAGGATTTTTGTTAAATTCAAGGGCAGATTATTCAAGATAACTAAAGAAAAACTGGAGCGATTTGAATTTCAAAGGTCTTATGCACAACTAGACATCATAGAAAGTAATTGTGGGCAATTTCAGGCAATTGCCATAAATTATGTTGGATAAGATGTGCACACAATAAACATCATGTTTTTCGTTAAGTTAAAGGGCAGATAATTCAAGATAACTAAAGAACGACTGGAGTGATTCGAATTCCAAAGGTATTATGCACAACTAGACATCATAGGGAGTAATTGTGCCAAGTTTCAGCTCATTCCCATTGATAATTTAATTCAAGATAACTCAAGAATGACTGGAGTGATTTGAATTTCAAAGATCTGGCACAAAACTAAATGTCATAGGGAGTAATTGTGCCAAGTTTCAGCTCATTTCCATAGATAATTTAGGAGGTGTTGTGCACACAAAACATTGTGATTTTCATTTAATTCAAGGGCAGATAGTTCAAGATAACTCAAGAATGACTGGAGCGATTTTGAATTTCAAAGGTCTTATGCACAACTAGACATCATAGGGAGTAATTGTACCAAGTTTCAGCTCATTCCCAATGATGGCTTAGGAGGAATCGCACACACTAAACAGTTGGTAGCGCTTCGGACTGTCAATCTAGAGGTCCCGGGTTCGATCCCCAACAACGGCACTCATCCTCCGACTATTTGTCTCCCACCTATGGGTTGATAATCGTAGACCTATGTGGGATAGCAGCTGGAGGCTAGGAAGGGATGTGATGACGGTACTGGTGTGAGAAATACCAGGATTCCATTGTTAGGTGCTTCAGCCGCCATGATATAGCTGAGAGATTGTTTAAAGTGGCGTAAAACCCCATTCAAACAAACAAAACACACACAAAACATAGTGATTTTCCTTCCATTCAAGGGCAGATAATTCAAGATAACTCAAGAATGACTGGAAGTGATTTGAATTTCAAAGGTCTTATGCACAACTATCATAGGGAGTAATTGTGCCAAGTTTCAGCTCATTCCTGTGGATAGTTTAGGAGCACACAAAAACTTGCTAATGGACGGAGGGAAGACCGGGGCCATAACATAAAATGACCCTTCGGGCGTATAAAAATGGATGTATAGATTCATTTATCACTCACAGTGAGTGAACTGGCAGGCTTTCAATTACTGACCCGAAAACAATATAGATAAAAGGGTATTTAAAGCGATTTGAGTAGAATAAAAAAAAAATCTGATCCGTGTAATCTTATTGTTTGCACATGGTAGATTGGCCCTTTTCCTGACCAATCCTATATGATGAAGATAGTTTCAAATTATCTTAGACCCCTCCAGTCGGATGGTTTCCCTATTTGTTAACTGATGGTTTTAGAACCGTAAAAATCTTAAGAAAAAAGGACCACGACAAAATAACTTTAAAGGGTAATTATTTAGTTAATAAGAAGAAACTGGCAGTTGATATATTTGCATATATTTGTATAGTTGCATTCACAAGGCTGCAATTTCAATAAGCCCCAGAGACTGAGTTTAAAGGGGGCATGACTGAGGCAAAAATCAATGAACCATAAATTCCTCACTTCATGCACATCTACCAATTAAGGTGATAACATCCACAAAGATTCATTTAGATCCAGCCAGAAACTTAGGAGGAACTCCAGAAACAAGAAACTTAAGTGGGCGTACAGACGGACAGACTGAGAAGATGATGCCAATCTACGACCGCCTCCAGCGGCGTATAAAAAAAAGGCACATAAAACACAAGTGACAAAAAAGGAACTTTTGGAAACACACATTTCTATTATTGTTCTTTGTTTTCTAAGATAATTTATCAAGATGAGCAATTTTGAGTGATCTGGTATAGCTTTAAATATGGTCCTTTCCCACTGCTAATTTACTTTTGATATACAGGCTGCTGTATTTACTATTGCAAATCAAGAGAGAATGAAATGTGAACAATTGTGGTTCACAATGGCATCACTCTATGTAATATATGCGACCAAAATATCGTAAGTACAGCTTCAATGAAGTTTTACTCACAAGGACTCAACCGCCTATCGACAACTATCAAAATTGTGAAATCCGATTGAATAAAGCATATATCTATAATGTGTATCGATTCTATGGCCTTAGAATTCCTACACATTATTACCTTTGGGCTGTACTCATTGAAGTGTAACTTTATCGACGGAGCTGATTAGGGATTTTATTAAAAGTATCAATTATTCCAGAGCAGGTATAAACAGCTTTACACAATGCAATAGAAATTAGGGTGGTTTTTTTTTACAGCATCTAAATGGATTCATGGTAAACGCACTGCTGATTTAATAATGCGCCAACCTTTTAAAATGTGCATGACAAGTGGCACATGGTCTTATGAATAGTCCTGAACTATTTAAACGTGTGAAAACCACAATCCTGTGCCCAAGATTCAGCTCTGGATTTACTATAATTTCCCATTTCAAATGCTGCAGCAACCAGAGTTTTTCACAGAATGAATTTCTTTTAACAATTTTTGTAGATCTTCATCCAAGGAACATCCCTGAAAAGTTTCAGCTTGATTGGCCTACTGGTTTTGGAGGAGAAGATTTTTTAAAAATTTACTAAAAATTTCCATTTCCAAATGCCACCGCAATTAGAGTTATTCACGGAATGAATTTTTTTTAACAACTTTTGTAGAGCTTCACCCAAGGAACATCCATGTAGAGTTTCAGCTTGATTGGCCTACTGGCTTTGGAGAAGATTTTTAAAATTTACTAAAATTTCCTATTTCCAAATGCCATGGCAACCAGATTTTTTCACAGAATGAAATTCTTTTAACAACTTTGGAAGAGCTTCACCCAAGGAATATGCGACCGGCGATGCTTTTCTCTTGCAACCGTTGGTGGGGTTGCTGGATGTATCCCTCGGTTGCAATCTCAAAGGTTGAATGGTTGGTTGCTCCCTAGCCGTCTGTCCTGGAGCTACTACGGTAGAGCTGCAGGCACCAGGGTGTGGGCAAGCAGTTCAGTTTAATTTGGGGAATTAGCATTCACTCCAGGGTCCAATAACTAGAGGGCTGTGGATGTTGTTGTAGTTCCCATCAATCGGTCGCATTCAAACACATTAACACAGGAATAAATGAAAACAAACTCAGTCTGATGTTTCAATTATCAAGCCAAATATTAATGTTCGAATGTTCAAAAGAATTGGTTCAAATTTTACATCTAAATATTAATCAATTTAAATGTGTTCAAGTAATGAAATCCAACAATGAAAGAGCTTTTGAAATAAAGTGTTATATAGAAAATTAGAATATTAGCATCTGCTGCATAACTTAAGTCTTTCCTATTCTGTTCTTCTCTTTGGTTAAATTTCATCAACTATTTATCTAAAAGTTTTTAACAGGAAATATCCAATCAGATAAAAGAATTTGAATCCTCCAATAAAATTACAACAACAATCAAGATAATATTAATAGATTTAAAGTCTTTTGAAACCATTTTATCTGGAGGCCATATGTGCTAAAATACATTGATTGTTTATCTATAGTAGATAATCAAACAGTCACAACAAAGGATATTGGTTTCTCAAAATATAGCTAGTAGCACAATATGTCATTTTTACACCTATCAAGAAAGAATGAGGATTAACAAAATAAATCTTATTACAAACAAAACATGTCAAACTTGGCCAAAGGTGTTTCTCTTCCTTTTCCACAATGTTTCCAATTTCAAAATATTATATTTATTATAGATTTTATTATTTCATTATTTCTATTATTTAATAAAATTTTCAGACAAAATGTTGTCCTTGGTGGCAAATACCCCCTTTGTTAAATTAGTTCGTCCCGAACTAATAATCTAACAAACTTCATTTATTTTCACAAATTGTCATTTATCTTTCTTTCATTTTCTACATTTTTTTTGTCTCTTTTTTTTTTTTTTTTTTTTTCAATGATATTTACAATCCATCTGAAACAAAATACATGATACATATACATATATGTAATATATACAAATTAACATTTAATAGTAATTGTTTTAATATTCTATTTTTTGATTCGTATTCATGAAATTGTCATTAAAGGAGTCCAATTGGATTCTCATATCTTGTTTTAAAAAGTACGAAATTTAGATTCATATTTGTTGCAACATGCAAAGTTTTATTAGTCCATTTTAAATAAAGAATTTTTTTTTTCACAAACAAACAGTTCCTTTCATAAATAAGAATTACTGCTGAGTGCAACCTTCGTCATACATAACCCGCCATGCAACCCTGTAAATGTGACCATTGTACTTATGCACATACCTAAGTTTTGATTATTTTTCTGTGGGGTGTTCAGAAGAAAAATAAATAAAATTATAACAGTATTAATGTTTTGAAGAAAATTCTCTAAATTGATTTTTAATGCACAAGGTGGATTTTTCAAATAACTTTTTCATTTTTAAACAATAAATATTATTTCTAAAAATCTAAACTGATATTTAAAATTGTAGTATTACGATCTTTGCTGATGTCAGAAACAGTAAAAGCTGAATTGAAAGACTTGCCTGCAGAACAAATCAATCATAGCACTACTAAACACTTTAATTTAATAAAGTAAATGATTGCCTTTACTGCATCCAAGGTCAGTCCACCTTAAGTAAGATTTATTTTTTTTTTTTGAGAATATGTTATATCGATTAAATTATTGTCAAACCATAAGGTTTAAAAGTTGACTGAAGTTTAATTGGGTTTAATGTTTTTCCTCCTTTTGACAAACTGCAAGTATTGTGCTCTCAGCTTGTCTATAAGTTCAATTATAACACCAGGTGATGCATCTTCAATATTTTTCCATTCTGGAGAAAGATGAAAATTTTTATAATCTAGCAGAACTTTAATGTTGCCGTTAAGATCAAATTTGAGTTCATGTATTGCTTTTTCAGTTACAGACAAATCACGGTCTTTGGTTACCCTTGGTTGGTTGTTAGCATTTAAAGCGTCAATATTTATTTGTCTCATCATATCATCATATTTTTGTCTTAATGAAGAAATAAGGAATTGAGCATCCCAAAAGGCTGATGTAATATTCTTTAGTTGAACTGGATTGTGTCCTATTTGTGTTACAAAATATGCTCTTTGATCTATAAATTTCATTCCAACCAAATATTCTTCAAAAGTTTGTTTATTTGATGCATTATCTATACTGTAAGTGGTTGCTGAATTAAGTCCTGTTTCAGTTTTAGTCTGATTTTGTTTATTGATCGTGGCCTGTGTATCTATTTTTCGATCAGTTTTGGGTGTTGCTTGGCTATCTGAGACCTTATTAAAGAATTTATGTCCTGGATTTAAAGGTTTCCTTCTTTTCCTACCATTCATAGTTTTGGCAACATGAAATTCCCTGGCAACTTGTTCTGGTACTTTGCATGCTAGGCGCCACTGCACCTTATTATCATGGAATTTAATTTTGTACCAGACTATATTGTCTGGACGCCTAACAGCTCTTAGGATTGCTTTTATGTGCTCTGCCTTGAAAGGTCTGCATTTGTTAATTTCACAGTCAGGACAAACATTGGAACTGTTCTTTTGAAGTTCAGCTTCTGGAAAATTAGGTTGGCTTTTGAGTGTATCATAATTTACTCTTTTAGCCTCATTCTGTTTGTTTTGCTCCTGTTTATTATTAGGTATAATTTTCTTTTTATTTACCTTTTGAGTTTTATTTGACTCTTGCACTGTACAATTGTCCTTTTTAGCCTTGTTATTTGGACTTGTTTGATTTGTTGTTTTATAAGTATCAATACTTTCCTTTGTTTCTTTAGTCTTCTCATTCTTATTTACATTGTTGGTACTTTGCCTACCTTTGTCATTTTTACTTTTACCACTTATATGGCTGTTTCTATCTTTAGTTTTGATTCTTTTGTTTTTATCTTTATTTACATTAGTACTCCTTGGTACATTCATTTTATCTTTTGGTTTATCATTACCTGTTTGTATACTTTTATTTGTATTCTTGGCTACTAAGCCTTGGTTTTGGGACTGTTTCCCTGTATCATTTTTGTTTTGTGTATTTTCATTATGATTGTTTGTATTTACATTATCATTATTTACGATTGGATTAGTTTTAACTAATACTTCATTACCTGTATCAGGCTGATCAATGATCTCCTCAGGATCAAGCTCCTCGTCATTGTCTGCCAGGTCATCGGGCGGATTGGTCGGTCTTGTTTCTGGGTCAAAGTATGGTTTTAGCCTAATTGCATTTACAAGTGACTTTACCTCTTTGTTAGTTTTACCGTGCCGAATCCTGTATGTATAGTTAGGACCTATCATACTAATGTAATATGGACCTACCCATTTCCTGTGGAGTTTTGGTGCCTTGCCAATAGGCACTTTCGTACAATACAGCCATACCCTCTGGGTTGGATAGTACTCAGGTATCTTGGAATACTTATCATACTGCTTCTTGTACTTCTCTTGTGCTTTGGCAATGTTAGTACCTGCTAACTTCCTACATACTTCTAAATTTTGAAGGATTCTACTAAGATGTACCTTAAAATTCTGAGGCAAATGGTTCTTGGGCTGTAGGCAGTTGTCAAGAGGAAGATTCATTTCTCTGCCAAACAGCAGGTAAAAGGGACTGAACTGTGTACTCTGGGTAGCTGGGGTAGACCTATAAGCCATGAGTACTCCCGGTAACAGTTCTGGCCAATCATCTTGCTGACCCTTGCAGTATGCACGAAAAGCCTGGAGAATGTAGGAGTTCTTAGATTCCACAAGCCCATTAGTCATTGCGTGGTAACTGGAAGTGTAGGTTCTTTTGATGTTGAACAATTCAGCAAGAGCTTTCACCAAGTTTGACATAAAATTCTTACCTCTATCACTAAGCAGTACTCTTGGGGCACCATAACGAGCAATTATTTCCCTGAACAACACTGCTGCGACTTCTTCGCAAGTCTGGGTTCTTAGTGGGAAACATTCTGCCCATTTAGAGTAGCTATCAACAACAAGTAAAATATGTTTATACTTATCTGGTGATGTTGGTAGACCACTCAAAATGTCCATCTGCCATCGACTGAAAATGTCATCCACTGGTTGAGGGTGTAACGGAGGAGGTTTGGAGTTGAAAGCACGTTTGGATTGCTGACACACTTCACAAGTCTTTACATACTGTCTTATGTTTTCATACATAGAAGGCCAGTAGTATTTGTTCCGTAATGCCGCATATGTACGTTCAAATCCTTGATGTCCTCCACCTGCGATGCAGTCGTGGTATGACTTCAGCACTTCATCCCTGAGGGTCCTAGGAACTGCAACCTGCCTAATTAAACGTTCTTCTCTACCCACCTGTTTTCCACGTCTGGAATAAAAGTGATGAAGAATCTTGTCTACCAGTTCATAATTGTAGGCTTCTGCAACAATGGTCCTGGCTTTGGCTTGGTCATCAGGGACTACTCTATTGGCGAGATAGTTGTAAATGTCTCTGAAGTCGGGGCACTCCTGTTGAGCCTTAACTAGGTCTGAGAAGATTAGAT
Source organism: Fragum fragum (assembly GCA_946902895.1). Taxonomy (NCBI): domain Eukaryota; kingdom Metazoa; phylum Mollusca; class Bivalvia; order Cardiida; family Cardiidae; genus Fragum; species Fragum fragum. The sequence continues at coordinate 60,734,783 of OX336368.1, forward strand.
CTTCAGAGTCATTGGCATCTTTTGTCTGCAGAGCTGCCATAACTGCCGACTCATCCTCGCCAGGGTAAACAAACGAGACCTGAGTGTACTCTCTGGTGTTGCCACTTACCGAGCCTATATGATCTGCAAGATCTGTTGAGGCTGCTGGGGTTGAATTGTCGTATTCCTGCCTTGACAGAAAGTCAGCATTTCTGTTGGAAGATCCAGAGCGATGTTTGATCTCAAACTGGTAGGCCTGCAACAGGATACTCCAGCGACGAAGTCGTCCATGCTGATCCTTGATTTGTTGAAGGTACTTTACAGAAACATTGTCAGTATAAACAGTAAATTTCTTACTTACCAGATAATGTCTGTAATGCTGAATACCTTCAACTAGAGCAAGACCTTCCTTGTCAGTGATATGCCACCGTTTCTCTGCATCACGCAATGCCCTTCCCCCAAAGCAGACCGGATGTTCCTTACCGTTGTGCATCTGAGACAGCACATAGCCTATTGAATATTCCGATGCATCTACGGCTAAGATAAATTGTTTATCAAAGTCTGGGTACCTGAGTATTGGTGCTTGTGTTAATTTGTCTTTTAGTTCTTGAAATGCTTGTTCACATTGTTTGGTCCATTTAAATTCAGTGTCTTTCTTTAATAAGTGTGTAAGTGGTTGTGCTATTTTTGCGAAATCTTTGACAAATTTTCTATAATACCCAAAGAGACCTAAAACTTGTTTAACTTCTTTTGGGTTTCTTGGCGCCTTTGCATTTTTAATTTTGTCAGTGTTTTGAGGTAAAACCTTGATTCCTTCTTTTGTCACTATGTGTCCTAAATATTTCACTGAGTCTGTTGCAAATTTACACTTTACTGGATGTAACTTTAGGTTTGCTGATCTTAAGTTTTGAAAAACTAAGTCTAAGTGGTGTAAGTGCTCATCAAAGTTTTTGGAAAATACTATGCAGTCATCAATATACACTAGTGCAATTTTGAAGTTGAGATTTTTGAGTGCCTTTGTCATTACGGCTTGAAATGTCATAGGCGCATTGACTAAACCAAAACTTAATTTCCTGAAATTAAAGATTCCTTGCTCAGTTATAAAAGCACTTTTATGTTTAGTTGATTCATCTAAAGGTACTTGCCAAAACCCACTGCGAAGATCCAAAACTGAGTAGACGGAGGCTTTTGCATCTGCCAGTGTATCAAATACATCAGTCATATGCGGAATTGGGAAGGACATGGGCTCAGTCACTGCATTCAATTTGCGATAGTCCACTGCAAACCGATATTCATTGTTATTTGGTTTTTTAACCAATACAACTGCACTATTCCATGGACTATTGCTTTCCTCAATGACTCCAGCATCAAGCATTTCTTTAAGCTGTTCTTCCATAATTTTTCTTTTCGCAGGAGTTTGGCGATAAGGGGGAGAACGAACAGGTTTAGCATTGCCAGTTTCAATTACATGAGAGTGCAGATTAGTTTCACCTAACTCTGATAAGTCTTTGGCAAACATATCTCTGTTTTTACCCAAAAAGTTATATAATTTATTCTTTTGATCTTTAGTGAGACCTTGATCTTCAATATTTATTCCTAAATCTTTTACTATTTGTTCATAATTTAAAGTTTCATTTTGGGTTTTAGCACTTAGGTTTGAAATTGAAGTTTCATCACAGTTGTCTAGCTCAGTAATTGAAGAATTATCAATAATGACGGCTTTAGCTATAGTTTGATTTTTCTTTATAAATACATTAGCACTAGTAGGATTAATTACTCTGTAAGCACATTTAGAGTTAAAAACCTTAGAGACAGTTTTACCCCCTGCAACATTTTTATCGGTTAAGGTTTTATTGGGTTCAAGTAGCACTATGGATTCTTGTGGCAAATTTACATGAACTGATAACACAGTTTCGCTATGAGCGGGAATCACGACATCTTCAGGGATTTTAGCAAATGCTATATGCGTGGTAATACTACTTGTAACAGGCAAAGTTACAGTCTGCATTGTTGGGAAAGCTGGGACGGTTGCTTCAATTTCTCCAAAATTTATTTGAATTTTGTATTTCTTCAAAAAGTCCAACCCAACAAGAATTTTGCTATGCAAATGTTCAAAAACATGGAAATTGTTTGTAAAAATAGCACCATTACATTGAAAGGTAATTTCGGTCTGACCAAGCACTATATGTCGTTCACCACACACACCAACAATTTGCTGCAAATGACTTCTCTTTAGTACTGCATCAGGCATGACTTCTTCCAAAACCCGCCTAGATACCGCACTGATATCCGAACCAGAATCCAATAAGCACTTTAGTGGATTATCGTTTATTTCAATATCAATGAAGTTATTATGCACATTTAACTTAAAGCCCACATCTAATATTAAACCTTTGTTTTTAATTTTAGCACATTCTGTTTGGCATATTGCCTTTGAACAGGACCAGGTTTGCTTTTTAGAAGGCATTTTTGTACTTCAATGTGAAACACAATACACAAAATTGTACAAATAATTTAATACACTGTAAGTTTATGAAAATACCTTAAATAGCACCTATATATGTTCAATACATACTGTAATCAAATTACTTATGTTTTAATTGCTACTTGTTTAGTACCCAAATAAAGAACATCCCAAAAGATATTTAAGCTCTAACAGTTTCGGCCAAATCAGTACAATGGTCACAAATACACAGAAACATGAAAGGCATGCAGAATGAAAGATTGCACTCACCAGACTTCTATATGGTCTTCTAATATATGCTGTGATCTTTCGCAACGGTCCTTCCTTCTGTGCTGAACATCCACTGTGGCCTAGTTGGTTCTCGGTTCCATCTGGTTAATGGGTGAATCTGCTTCATCAGAGTTCATATGACAGAAGAGCCCATTCAGCTCCTGGCATTATGTTGTTGCTCCTCAAAATGAACAAAGATTATGCAAAGTCCACATAGCCATGAAACTCACACTTGATTCACTTGTAAAAAGAAAAGTTCCTTATGATATCTGCTGACTCGTTACCCGGATTCTCCACCACTTGCGACCGGCGATGCTTTTCTCTTGCAACCGTTGGTGGGGTTGCTGGATGTATCCCTCGGTTGCAATCTCAAAGGTTGAATGGTTGGTTGCTCCCTAGCCGTCTGTCCTGGAGCTACTACGGTAGAGCTGCAGGCACCAGGGTGTGGGCAAGCAGTTCAGTTTAATTTGGGGAATTAGCATTCACTCCAGGGTCCAATAACTAGAGGGCTGTGGATGTTGTTGTAGTTCCCATCAATCGGTCGCATTCAAACACATTAACACAGGAATAAATGAAAACAAACTCAGTCTGATGTTTCAATTATCAAGCCAAATATTAATGTTCGAATGTTCAAAAGAATTGGTTCAAATTTTACATCTAAATATTAATCAATTTAAATAAGTGTTCAAGTAATGAAATCCAACAATGAAAGAGCTTTTGAAATAAAGTGTTATATAGAAAATTAGAATATTAGCATCTGCTGCATAACTTAAGTCTTTCCTATTCTGTTCTTCTCTTTGGTTAAATTTCATCAACTATTTATCTAAAAGTTTTTAACAGGAAATATCCAATCAGATAAAAGAATTTGAATCCTCCAATAAAATTACAACAACAATCAAGATAATATTAATAGATTTAAAGTCTTTTGAAACCATTTTATCTGGAGGCCATATGTGCTAAAATACATTGATTGTTTATCTATAGTAGATAATCAAACAGTCACAACAAAGGATATTGGTTTCTCAAAATATAGCTAGTAGCACAATATGTCATTTTTACACCTATCAAGAAAGAATGAGGATTAACAAAATAAATCTTATTACAAACAAAACATGTCAAACTTGGCCAAAGGTGTTTCTCTTCCTTTTCCACAATGTTTCCAATTTCAAAATATTATATTTATTATAGATTTTATTATTTCATTATTTCTATTATTTAATAAAATGTTCAGACAAAATGTTGTCCTTGGTGGCAAATATCCTTGCAGAAGTTTCAGTTTTTATTGGCCAACTGGTATTAGAGGATATTATTAAAGAAATTGTGGACAGACAGAAGGATGGACGACAGAAAATAACCAATCGAAATAGCTCAACTATTTGTAATTTGTGATCAGGTGAGCTGAGATATGTTCCAGAAAAAAATGTAAAGGTAAAAATAACAAAGGGCAATAACTCAAAACTGGGTGTGGCAGAGTTGGAAATTGCTAGCACTTATTGTTTAGCAGATATGATCTTGACAAAAATGTAACAGTAAAAACAACAAAGGACAATAACTCAAAATGGGCATGGTAGAGTAATGGTTCTTGTACATGACACTTCTCCACATTGTGATCTATAAGTGTATAAAGTTTAAAGTTGCTAGCACTTATGGTTTAGGACGCATGTTCTGCACAAAAGTGTGACGGACAGACATACAGACAGACTCAAGCAAACCTATAGTCCCCCAACTGGGACTCCTTAACTTTGAGCAAAAATTATTATGGCACTGATTGTCAAGTCCCTCGGGGCACACTTTATTGATGCCAAACATTAATTCACATTCTTATTTAATTGAATCCATACCTTTATTACTTTTGTATCCAAATTTAATGCATATCCGGTTACTGGTACACTTGTGGTGCTGCTTTAGATTTTCTTCTTAAGATTTATTTTAGGTACCCAAATCATGAATTTTGTAAAAATAGACACCTACTTCCAAAATATACCTCTGTCTTTACGAAATACATGGAACATCTTGAAATGAAGTTAAAATATTAACTTGTAGCTATTGTTTATACAATATGGCGGCCGTTTCTATCCATACTGCGATTGAAGCCTTCTCATTGGTCAAATCATAGTTTGAAACCACAGTTTGGAACTATGATTCCAGGTACCTGATTGGTTGTTGAAATGACGGCGGCTGTGAGTTGTTTGTACCACCTTTTGTAATTTGTGTACCACGTTTTACTCAGCACATATATTGCTTACGTCATAGAGGATTGGACTGGTTGCAATAAGATGATCAACTCAAAGCGAAAAAAGTGATTGTCAATCGAAAGTAGTCTCCCTTTCCCGGGAATCCCATCACTAGTCCATCACTAAACTAATATGACAACTGGTCGGTGTCTAGCCGTTATGATCTTCACGCTGAGCGTTATGATCTACACGCTTAAACAATAACCGGATTGAACGAACTTAGACTGGTCAAATTCAAAGATGTTGCTGACGACAATTTAAAGTTCATGAAACTTTATTTTTTCTGTCTTTTTGGGTAGAAAACATAGTGGATAATGAAGAAAATGCTGGAAACAATTTGAAATTGTCGTCTGCAACTTCTTTGAAGACTCTGGTCAAAGTCATTTTTAACACGATGTGCTCAAGTGAGCGAAAAACACATAGGAGATGCAGGCAGAGTTTGCAATATTCCTTAATACATAAGAACTACTTTTTATGGCGTAGGCAATTAACGGATTTAAAGAAATTGCACACTATAATAAAACCTTTGTGAAATTTTAGAATTTTTCAACTTTTTGGATATAAGATAATGTTGAAAATGAAGAATTTGCTTGTTGCAAGTAATTCTTTCATTTTACGCAATGTTTTCCAAACTGTTTTTTGAGAGGCGTCCAAAAGGTTATAGTGTGAGAATGGGTTCAGTCAAACGAAAGTCAATACTTCCGGATCATTATTAATGTTTCAATAGAAAACGGAGGGTCTTTTTTAAAAAAAGTCTCAGGTCTTACAATTCAAGAGGACTCAACAATATATCATTATTCTGGAATTAAAGTGTTATTTTATGTTGCCGCAACAATATTTATACTTTGAAGCACATATATATAGCGTCATTTTCCCAGTCTGCCCAGTAGTCTTTCTGCCCATAATTTGTTGACACAGTAAATATTACATGGATGGATTAGGATATATATTCCTCATATTGTTGCGACCTTCTACCGGTATATCATAACGTAGTTTTTGCAAGGATTTGTGTGGGCATATATCAAAAATGCTTGTGAAACAAATCTGTCTATGATTTTGGGTCTGATTTTTAATATTTTTCTCAGAATCGTTGTTAGCATGTTAACTTCTTCATATTCAGATATTTTTGTCTCCTAGGTTTGTAATAGAAAAGGAGGCTTCATACGGATTTTCTTGGTAACTGAATTATTTCTATATTTCGATAAAGATTTATACATTATAAATAGCCATAAAACCCACTGGGATTTGGTGATATAATGTTTTATCATTAAAAAAACATTGCAAATCAAAAAAAGCTTTTGTGACTGCAATTCCTTTTTGATTTGTTAATGATTGTTATTGAAATGTCTATAGACAGTTGAAATTGTAACCATTTGCGACAGCGCTAATTACATGTGTGTAGACAACACTCTTGGTACCCACATGATAATATGATTTGGAACAACTTCATATTATGAGCTGAGAAAATTCTCACGAGAACCCACATCTGGTGATTTCGTACTCAAAATGTATATATTTCTTACAAGAAATCCTATTAACTCTTATAATGAAATAAAACTATGTTTATGATTATGGCAGAGTTGTCTCTCTTTGACAAAAAAAAAAACTGTAATGCTACGGTATTCGACTGAAAGTACTGATGGTGGTCGTCCGTGTTGGCATAGTAGAGTGATATGCCCGTTTTAGTGTAAAAAATGACAATTTTCATATAGATCTTTTAGCATAACCTTCGCCTAGCCTGGTTTGTACAAACGTACATATAACACAGGATGTTTCTATTCTAGAGCCTTGAGCACGATCAAAAGTTCGGAAAAAAGCTATTGCTATCCATGTCTGTTGTCTTCCACCGATGGAAATATGAAAGGTAATTTGCAGATTAAGTTGCCTGAGCAGCTACACATGTAATGGCCCAATTTTTTTGTTGCAGTTGCACATGTAACTGATGAAAGTTTTGGGTGCACCTACCAAACGCGGTATAAGTGAAATACTACCGAAAGTCACGTTAAACCAAATTCACTTGATCGCAATTTAACTAGCTTTCAGGGCCAATACTTTTTTTTATTTTCCAAGATTATCTATCCGAATGCTTTCCACAAATAATTTAGATATCATTTAAGAAACTTGGACCATATTAGATTAGCAATATAAATTGAGAATAAGAAGCCGTAAGAAACAAGTGTGATATTTCGTATACCTTTTATATATTTCGCGGGGATAGCAGCTCGAGGCTAGGAAAGGATGTAATGGTAGAACTGTTGTGAGAAATACTAGGATTCCATTGTTAGGTGCTCCAGCCGCCGCGACATAACTGAAAGATTGTTGAAAGCGGCGTAAAACCCCATTCAAACAAACAAACAAACAAATATTTCGCGATCCAGTAAAGAGAAAAGGAGAAATTGCTTGTTTAACAATGATTTCTACCCAATCTGGGCTTTGTGTCTAATCTCAAAACGACTTGAATTGTCGTCTGTAACTTGTCCATTTTTTTTCGTTTATTAATAGATTGAAAAGGATAATTCAAAATAATAATAGACATCTTTAAATATATGTAACTGTATAGCTTATCACTTCCACGGAATACAGCTTGTATGCCCAATTCTCAAAGTAGAAAGCAAATTACTCACTATATACATGTAGATAGATATAATTGAAAGACCGGTTAGACCGTGACCGCAGCTGCTATTCGGTTATTTGTAGGTGTTTTCGTATTTAACAGGATTCTTTACGGGTTCTACGAATTATAAAAATCCTTGTATTACGCCATTTTCAAAATGTACAATTGTTTTGGGGAGGTAGGTTTTGAAAAATGAATAAATAAACCAAACCTAACTGGGCACTACTTCTCTTCTAACATAGTAACATACTACTGGATTTTCAAAACTGGGTAACACCGATGTATGCCTACGGAGACCACCAAAAAACGAAACACTTATTCAGGTAGTAATAATTTTGTACAAAAAAGGAATAATCATATATATTTACTAGTAGATTGCTTTGAATTGTAGGTTGTTCTTTTAATTTACGCAGCTAGATGGTGAAGAAAAGAGCCATGGTTGATGAATTGAGCTTAACTTGATACTTTGTCAGAGGCCATGCTAAGAATAGTGAATAATTCTCAAAATGTTCATGAAATCTTAATACTGGAGGAAAATGAAAGCTCGTTCCTCTCCAAAAACATGGGCTCAATATATTTCATTTAAATTCTCGAAGACGAAGAATAATGTTGTGGAATGTCATAGAAATAAGTTTACAAATAGCAGAAATTTATAGCAATATATTCATGCAGACATGGTTTCAAAAGGAATATTGTTTTGAACTCCATGCGTTATCAATGATGTGATATAATTTAATTAGGTCATCATAAAAAGAAGAAAAAAGAATTACACTAGACCCGAAAAGAGAGAAAGAAACATTTGTCGGACAATCGGAACTCCTCGTTCAATTCCACAACTCAAATCTGGATGTATATGTACACTGTAGGATTATTTGAGAATACCACGTGACAAACCTCCAAAAGGGGCTATTCTTTATGCAAAGCAACTGTGGTAAAATGCATCTCAGGAAGATTTTGTAAATTTGATGTCAGAGCAAAACAGGACAAAAGATAAAACAACTAAATGAAATTAAAGTATTTCAATGTTTTGAGACTTCACAACATCCGGGTTTACCGAGATTACGGACTGCGCTTTCCTACACTGTTTTAACACAATACACCGATTTGTTATACGTCCAAGGTCTGTTCCAAACAGCAAACACTTTGAATAGGACGTGTTGAAATACCAGGAACCCATGGTTAGGTTCTCCAGCCGCCGCGTTATTACTAGATACTGTTAAAAGTGGCGTTAGCCCCATTCAAACAAACAACTGAGAGGAAGAAAGTTGTAAATACTTATGAAAATTGTTAAAAGACCTATACACTAACAAAATCGACTCTAAACTTAATTTGTGAAAAACGAACTAGAGTTAATCTCTCAGATCACATTAACATTTTAACAAATCACTATTCAAATGTGTTCCGAGAGATCAGCCTCTCTTGATAAGTTGAGCAATCGTTAGCCCCGCCTACTTATTTTGTTAGCCCCGCCTAAAGACTCCAACAGGATATCCTGCGTCGATTCAAAACGGCGTTATATTGACCAGAAGCATATGAAAACAGTAGAAAAGTTGTTTGTGACCTAAACGTCGTCACCACAGCTTGTAAAAGCTGTAGTTACGACGTTCATCAAGTCGCCAAACCAACAAAACCAACAAAAAATGGCGGTCAATGTTAGATTTCAAAACTTATTTCTGGTCGCAATAAATGGCTTCATTGGTTGACTTGTTATTTGATTAACAGCCACGATTGGTCAGTTGTAGGTCATATCTTTAGAAGATTTTAATACAGCCAATTTTAGCGATCACATTGTGCGGTGTCTGTCTTCTAAAAGCAGTCTAGGAAGTTACATTTCCATTGTGATGCTTAATAGTCACTGGCTACTATTGAAGAACAATTCTAAAAATAGCACAAGAAAGAATGGTGGCTGTGCAGAAAGAGAGGACCCCCCCCCCCCGAAAAAAAAAAACCCAACAAAACAAAACAAAAAAAAAACAACAACACACACACAAAAAAAAAAAAACAACAAACAAACAAACAAACAAAAAAAAACGTGACGGTTATTCATCACCAGCAACAGAATTCTGAATATTTTCACACTTTGATGATATTCTGAGTGCATTATGATATTACATGAATATATGCATTCTGCCGATGAACTGCAAACCGCTTTTATTCACAGAACACGGTATTTCTTGAAACTCAAAGCATTTTCTAAATCGTTTATCCGATACATAATGTCTATCGAGGAAATAAAGCAAGATTTTGACACGGAAAACATGTATATATTATACAATTAATGTTTTTAAGGTTTATATAAGATAAATCCATTATGGATGTACTCACAAGTTCCTATAGAGTTATTATAAAGGTGTCACAATAAACTATCTAAACATTATTATAATTACTAATGCTTTAGGGAATATATACATATGAAGAAAAATAAACTATTTCTCATTGTATAAAGCTTTATGAAAGCATTTGATCCTTATCTGTTCTATCTCTGGTTCTTGCATATCATTGATTATATAATTGAAATGGCATTGTGATAAAAAGAAATGCTTGTAATAAACGATTTCTTTTCCCCCAACAATATTAACTGCCCTACCGAAAGGTTATTTTTAAAATTAAGTCCACTATAATTTTTCGTTTGTAGAACCTTTGAATTTCGATTAGTCTTACATTTTTCATAATAGAGAAAGGTAAAATAAATACCCAGAAGCAAACTTCTACTGCATGGTATTAACCTTGTTTTATCTTAGTAGATTATGAATTGTAAATATTATGTAAAAGCAACTAAAGGTCAGTTATGACAATATTATCGTGCGTAAGTTGGTATTTTAGTTTATTTATACCAATTTTACTATATAACTTACTGCATTAGTAATTTTGGGAGAAACCTCTAATATGCTGTATTCCGATATCTTAGTGTATTACCGTATCATTCCAATGTTCAAAGTACACATCTGCTGATTCATGTAGCAAATTGGCGGGAACGTCTAGGATTTAGTAATTACAGTTTGAAAAGCTGTAGTTGCTTGGTTTTGCTCGCCAACCGACAGCACAAGCAAAGAGAAATAAATCATGAAGATAAGTAAATGTTGAAATTGAGTAATCTCCCTTATATCATTATTTCAGTAGTTGAGCTATGCGTTTTTCGTAATTTGAGAGAGGACGATTGCTCGAGACACGTGCTGGTCTTGATCTATAAATTACTCAAGATATCTTATTGAAACGGATATTTTCTAAAAAAACAAAAGCTTAATATCGACTTGAATAGGATAAACAATATGTTCAAAGGATTAGTAAATTGTCATCTGCACATTATTTCACCTTTTAGTCTCAAGAAACCTTCCCTCGTTAAGATTTTGAAAACAACAACAACAAAAAAGTTATAGTGAGTTGGAATTATATCCTTAAAACTATTTATCCGTCATTGACAACGATTTCTTATTTATGTATGTGGCGTGATAGGCAAACTTTTCTTTATTTCCTGAATAAAAACTTGTATATATATATATTTATATAATGGTAAGGAAACCATTGTTTGTAAATGAGAAACAGCTTCTTTGAATAAGGATCAGTCTAACATTTTGTCTATTGATAATGGGTTAACACTGTCTTTTCCTAATTAATTATGACTCGTTATAAATTGAAGGTCGTGCCTACCATGACTGATCTTTTATCAAAAGTAGCAAATTTCACATTACGAGAAAGAGATATCATGTTGAATATGAACAACTACTTGGTGGTAAGCGGCACCCAGGTGTTGTTAATTATCATGAACCAGGTATCATATTTTGCAATAGATTATGAAAATAAATGAAAGGTAATGCAAGTTTTTGCATTTTTATCTTAATTAAGCATAGATGATGTCGTGTCAAAATTTGAGAACATTTGACGGCTTGAAAGGTTAAATTATTACATAATTTCAGATTTTCTCTCTTTAATGATAATGTATTAAGCGGTCATGTATTACCTATTACAAACAAAAAACAACAACAAACAACAACAACAACAACAAAAACCCCAACACATTCCGATCATCAAATTTGAAGAAAGCCTTGCAGACTACAGTTTATACTGCCTTTTTCACTGAAAAATTGGTGTCAATTGGGGTCAACAACATTGTTGCATAAGCAGAAATAAGTTAACCAATTCTTACATAATGTCACTTTTTGACAACCCTCATGAATCAAAGAACTGAAAGTACTGATAAAGTGCTATGAACGTTTCGGTGTACAAAATGACAATTTACATATAGGTAATCTTTTTTTAACCCTTTCCTGTACAAACTCGGGATTTTACGTCACAGTGAAGTCTTACTAGCTTTCAATATCAATACCTTTTTACTTACTTTTTTGAGAATATCCTTTTCCGACGGCATTCCACAAATAATTGAGATATCGTTTAAGAAGCTTGGACAATATTGGATTAGCAATATTCATTGATAATTAGTACCTGTAAGAAACAAATGAGAGATTTTGTATATCTTTTAAACCTTCCGTGATCCAGTAGAAGCTTAACCCATTTCCACACAACCACGCATTTTTTACGTCCCTGAAGAATCAAAGAAGACTTTGTGAGAAAAAGATTGTTGTCTACCCTATTCTAGCCTTAGTTTTCAATCTCAAAGCGATTTGACCTGTCGACTGTAACTAGTCCAAATTTTGTCGTTTGGTAATGAATTGAGAAGGCTAATTAAAAATTATAATCAGCATCTTTAGTACAGCTTACCACTCTCGCGTTATACTGCTGGTATGCTGAGTTCTCAAACTAGAAGGTAAATAACTCACTTTATAATTGAAAGACTCCGCGTTTTGAAACCGTGACCGCATCGCGTAGGGTTACCGCGGTATTGTGTTTTCGTATTTAAGAGGAGTCTTTACGCGTTCTACGAATTATATAGAATCCTCGTATTACACCATTTTCAAAATATACAGTTGTTTGGGGAAGATAGGTTTTGAAAAATAATAAATCGAACCTAACTGGGCACAGCTTCTCCTCTAACATAGTAGCATCCTACTAGATTCCAAACGGAGTAATACTGATATACTCCATCGAAGTCCATCAAAAGCGCCACGAAGCCATTGGAAGGCTTTTTGCTTGTCAGTCTTTCACTGCTGGTGCCAGAGCACAAGGAATGCTCACGACAAACACTAAATAATGTGAGAACTCTTGTACACTAAACGGGGTCCGCTGCTGACATGTGCAGGCCGAGATACGGAGCGATACGACTGCAGCCACATCGGGGTGATCGTAAAATACGACTGCGACATCAACGAAATAGATATGCGCCAGCAACATCAACTAGTAGAGAGATGTTTGGTGGCAGGGTAACAGCCCAAATTGTTACGAACCGTTTACGAAAAGCTTGACTTCGAAGGCAGAAGGCCATATCATTGATCGATTTTTGCACCTTACAAAAGGATTGGCACAGGGTCTATAAAATGCAATAGAACTCGATTGTCTTAGATGACAAACCGCGATTCACATTACGGTTTGCTGATGGCAGGGTACATATGTACCACAGGCTGGACTGGAGAACGTTGTGCTAACGTATGTGTCACAGAGGTTGACAGATTTAGCGATATGATCAGGGGTCGACACTAACAGTGTCCCGGGATCACGAGGATCCATAAAAATTGGACGGGACCCCAGCTATCTCAAGCTAGGGATTCAATATTTCTCCAGTACAACAGAAATTTATGTATCAACTAATGCTCCTTAATTTTCGTTTGCTATTTTTTAGAAAACATTATGGATAATGAAGAAATTGCTTGTATCAAGCAATTTCTTCATTTTCCACAATGTTTTCCAAGTTTTTTTTTTTTCAAGTTGGGTTTAGAAGGACAGGATTGCGTGTGTATGAGTTAATGTATATCAAGGAGGGATCCCTGATTATCTGGAGGAAACCCTGAGGTAATAACTAGGGATTACCGTGGGATCCGATTGAAGCAAATTCAGCGTCAACCCCTACGGTATGGGGATGTTTTGTGCTCAAGGTCTTTCTCTTCGTGTTGTTATTCAAGGCAATTTAAGCGCTAGCCAGTGCAGGGATAAGATTTTACAACCCTTTTGCCCCCCTTTATGCACAGTTACGGTCCTGGTCTTACGTTTCAGTACGATAATACTAGGTCACACCATCATTACTAACGCAAGTATTTCTGAGAAATGACGGCATTGAAGTCTTAAACCGGCCTTCATGCATGAAGCCCTGACCTCAATCCGATTGTTCATATCCGGGACGAGAGAGGCCGATGTGTGGCCGTCAGCCATACAATACACATTAGACGTTAGGGGATCTTGAATTTACCCTTGTTGAACAATGGAGACATCTTCCTCAGGCAGTGTTCACAAATGCTCTAAAATCCATGAGGGGAGTTGTGTCTGTGTTAGACATGCCAGAGGTGGACATAATCAAAATTGACCGATTGTGTCTGTGTTAGACATGCCAAAATTGGACATAATCAAAATTGACCGATTGTGTCTGTGTTAGACATGCCAAAATTGGACATAATCAAAATTGACCGATTTTGTCTGTGCTAGAGATGCCAAAATTGGACATAATCAAAATTGACCGATTGTGTCTGTGCTAGAGATGCCAAAATCGGACATAATCGAAATTGACCGATTGCGTCTGTCAATCAAGGGATATGTTGACCAATCAAATTATTCATACAGCCTGGAATTTAGATTTAAACTCCGACATTCGGTGCAATTTGCGAGAAATATTTTGTTGTTTGGCGACTTAAACGTCGTAACTACAGCTCATTCAGATTCAAATGTCTAATTTGGATAGATTGAATGGGATTAACGCCACTTTTAACAGTGTTTCAGTCATATCACGACGGGATGAGCACCTCAACATAGATTCCTGGTATTTCTCACACTAGTACCACCATTAAGTCAGTTCCGAGTCTTCAGCTGCTGATTCTACATAGGTTTACGATTTTACTCCCATCGGTGGAAGACAATTGTCGGAAGCGACCGGGGATCGAACCCGGGACCCATAATATGAAGTCTTACGCGCTACCACTTGGCTATGACAGCGGCCTCAAATGTCTAATAGAGTGCTTAAAGCAATCAATCTAATTTTTTCACTATTTATTCTCTCCAATTAGCGCAGTAGACAGAACCATTTTAAGGCATCAAAGAGGAGTTAAGTCCCCGAACGATTAACCTGGAATGATAAAGAAATAGTTACTTCCCTTTGACAAGAGTAGGATAAAAGGTCGTTTATATGAGATTGGAAGTTGGTAAGATTCATCTAGATAGGTAGTGAACTTGACATTTATGTTAATTAAGAGATGAAGAGAATATTTTTTGTTTTCGTGGAGGTATGAACGGAAAAACCTAATCACACTGTATGAATACGCGAAGCGGATTCATACACTGTGTGATTAGGGTTTTCGGTTCATACCTCCATGAAAACAAAAAAAAATTCTCTTCATGTCTTATAATCTAATAGCATCTAGCGAAAAAAACCAAAGCTTTACAAATTTTGATACCTTTTTGTATGGGACATTTTGTGCGGAAGTGACCAATCAGATCACTCGTTTTGTATAGACAAAACCAAAAATTAAATTAAATAGTTTCGATGGTTTGGCGACAGTTTATTCATAGATATAACATAAAAGGAAAATCGTTGGTTGACAAACTTTATGTCGTAACTACAGTTAAAATACAATATATTGCAGGTTTTTTCCTCAATCGGGATGCGATTATGGAGGCAAGTGGACGGCTCCAGCAATCCGTCAAAAGCACATACCACGACCGGCGTTTATCGATAGTGCCCGCCGCATACTATAGCATACTGTATTTCAGTCATAGAACATAGACTCCGACGTGAAGATTCTCGACAATGTCAGCAGAGACTGGCTCGGCTGAGATACAAAGGGAATATTATGTAACGATAGAGATACAACATCTTGTATTTCGTTCAGCAGCGGTAGATTTTTTTTTTATTTTTCACGAGACCGAATTTCAAATTTTTCCTCCGCAGTGAGAATCAAATATATATTGAATCACAATCGTGACATAATATACAATTTGTTATATACCTGTTTTATTTTTTAAGTAAATTCGATGACATAATACTAAATAAAAAAAAAAAAAACACACACACACACACACACACACACACACACACACAAAAACAACAAAAAACAAACAAACTGTATTTCTAAAGGTATTTCCCTTCTCCTTTACCACGCTGATTACGTTTATTACACAATGACGTCATCTACAGAATGAAAATGACCTCTTCTTAGACTGCCTTATATGGAACTGTATTTTATACTTCAAGATACGGACTTTTTTATCGGACGTGTCCGATTTTGTCAGCGTGCAATGTACATAGTTTACAAGCGACATTTACAGGTAATTAATGAATATGAAATATTATGCTACGATAAAGATACAACATATTCTATTTGCTTTGAATTGCGGAGGAAAATTTTGATATTTCACGAGACCGAAGATCGAACGGAACATCAAATTTTCTTCCGCATACAAGATGGTTGTTTTGTTTTTGTTTGAATGGGGTTTTACGCCGCTTTTAACAATCTTTTAGTCATATCGCTGGAGCACCTAACAATGGATTCCTGGTATTTCTCACACCAGTACTACCATTACATCCTTTCCTAGCCTCCAGCTGCTATCCCACATAGGTCTACGATTATCGACCCATGGGTGTATCGCAAACGTAACGTAATATTCTATTTTTTGTTTACCTAACTTTTATTTGTCAAATACCATTCGATGATATAAAAAATCTGTATTTCCACAAGGCTTCCCTTTTTCGTCACCATTCTGATTACGTTGTTCGTATTATGACGCTATCTATGGAATAAAAATGACGTCATCTAAGACTACTGTGTATGGCACCGTATTTAACACTGTCAGATACGTGTTTTTTCTGACGTGTCGAAATTTGTTTACGTGGAATGTAGATACTTTTCTAGAAATATTTACAGGTATGTAATAAAAAATACACATTTTTATTCAAGCAGTCAGGCCTACGGTATATCTATAAATATCGAAACACATGGACACATTTGAGGTATGTAAGCTAGATTATATAAAACTACTCGTATATTTGCTTAAACGTAAAATCCGAACTTATAGTTTGCAGATACTTCAGAAGTATATATGTAATGTAGATTCTAGTAAACTATTGATATGGCGTTTCAAAACCATATCTCATTTAAGTCCATAGAATGTGGAAGAGACAACTTTCTTGAGCAAGTGATTAATAATCCTACACGTTGGGTTGGTAATAGCCCTGGTAATGTACTTGACCTTTGCCTAGTGAATCCCATGGAAATAATATAAGACTTAAAAGTTACTTCAAATCTTGGCAACAGTTACCATTTATGAATTGATTGTGTGCTAGATCTGTCAAAAGAAGTCATTTAAACTGCATTTGAGAAACGCAACTAATATAGTGGATAATATGCCATTGTCAATCTTATATCAGTAGAAATCGATATTGGATTTCAATGTCTGATATGAGTGTAAGTGCGTTCTGGAAATTCTTCTCCTCCAGACTTCATGATAAAGTTGAGGTGACTGTTCCACTGATCAATTCACGAAGCAAAATAAAATAGCACAATCGATGGATAATTACTGCTCCAGATTAATTGAGGAAAAATGCCGAGCTTGAAAAGAAATTCCTTTTCAAGAAGCCATAAGGACAATGTGAAATACTTTGAAATTTGAAATGAAGTTACGGCTAGTGTCAAACATGCAAAGAAGAAATTTGAAAGGGTATTGGCAAAGATACTAAAGTAAACCCAAAGTGTTTCCGGAAATTCATCAGACAAAAGACACAAAATAAACATAGCATCGGAACTGTAAAAGACCAAGATGGTAAATCTATCACTGATGATAAACAGAAGGAAGAAAATTGCAATGAATTCTTTGCTTCAGTTTTCAACAAAAATGAAGACAACAATTTCCCCCAATTTGACCATCATTTAAGTTCGTCTCTTAACGATATTATAATAACACCTTTGCGGGTAAACAAATAACTTAGATGACTTGACATTTCCAAATCAGTTGAACCAGATTAAATTCACCCTCGATTTTTGAAAGAGACAACAAATGCTTTAACCACTCCTGTTTGTACACCTTTTAATAAATCTTTAAGCGAGTGGCAGATTCCCGATGAGTGGCGCCTTGCAAATGTTTCTGGTATATCAAAAATGGAGACAAAACAAAATCATGTAATTATAGGCCAATAAGTATAACAAGTCTACTGTGTAGACTCCCTGAAGGAATCGTTTAAGATGAAATCACGCATTTTTTGTGACCAAAACTGTGTCTTCTCTACAACAAATATGGCTTCAGAAAAAAAATCGAAGTTGTTCTCTAATAAATCAAAGTTTTCGATGAATGGACTAAAATCGTCCTATAGATGTGATCTATGTTGATTCTAAGAAAGTATTTGACTTGACTCTGTAACATATAAACTATTACTTCTATGGGAATTCGTGGAAACTTACTACACTGGATTGAGGATTTCCTCCCTAATAGGATGCAACGTGTTACAGTCAATGGAACTTTTTCAAGTTGGACTAAAGTCATAAGCGATGTACCCCAAGGCTCTGTGCTGGGGTCTCTGCTGTTTATCCTTTTTGCGAATGATCTTCTGGATACTGATGAGTCTTTCTGCAAATGTGATTGCAAAGTGTATAAAACAGTACGATGCATTGAAGATTATGAAACATGATAAAACTTTGCAATTGGACAACGAAGTGGTGACTTTTTTCGATTTGGATAAGTGCAAAATAATGCAGATAAACAGAAACAATTCTCAATATAATTACCAAATGCTAGACAAAGAAGAAAAGTTTACCCAATTAAAGAAAGAAGAATGTGAAAAAGACCTAAGAATTGGCAACCGCATTTGTACTACTGTTAATCAATTTCTTCTGGGAAGATCTAAGTTATGTATTTATCACTCTAAGGTCTATAATATATTAAGGAAAATAGGATCGAACATGGTTGACCGAAGGGACAGAAACCTTGCATACTCTTTCACAGATACTTTTTTTGCAGGCAAAATTCTGAGGTGTGGTAATTGAAATATTTTGATTTGAAATGACGGCTGTAACATACATTATATTCATGCCTCCAGCTTATCCCCTCTCTCTATCAAACTGATGCCTACGTGCCCGAGTTATCAGATATAAATTTTACAATACAACAAAGTTTACTGAACTGAAAAATTACAAGTTTGCTGCAAATACATTAGTATACAAATATACACGTCGGAATTGAAAAAACATAATTTTTTGACGACAAGCCTTGTAGTTTCACTAATGCAAACACACAGGGTCCTTCAGCCATAGATTATTTGCTAGTTAATTCCGTGTATTTTTGATATCTAACTTATTTCAAATATGTTTGTATTTCGAAGAAATTAGCGATCAAACTTTTTTATCCTTGTCACTAATATACAATATTGCAAACAAGCCACGAAACAGTTTTCGAGACTTTGAGCTTAAATAGAATAAACCGTATAGATCGGACTTTCGGTTAAGTTTATCCCAAAGTTGACATTTGAACTTGTGAATAGTATTGATATAAAAAGTAGACATTCGCTTAACCATACTTCGAACAATTTACATCTACAATTGTTAGCACAGCTTATTTATATAGTTATTTTGTAATCGTACAAAACTAGTTATTCTAGTAACAACACATTCCTTGATCCAAATCTTTTTAAAGACCGTGATCAGGCACGTCATCTGTACCTTAACGCTTTGAATGTTTTTAATCGACCTTAACCCAACACATATGACAAACTTTTTTGTAGATTTAGAAATACTTATAAAAAGTATGTAGGAAAAAGAATAGGAAACGTAAAATTATCCAATGAAACTTACAGTGTTTTGGAAATGTTCAAAAAGAAGAAGAAGAAGAAAAGGAAACGTGTTAACATTTTCTAAATATTTCGAAAAAAATGGGTTCTGATATTTTTCAAACTTGTAACATTAGAGCTGAAGCTTCTTTTTATAATCATATCTTTAATAAATCTGAATGCCTATTCGATGAACTTAGTTCAAGACTAACAGTAGAAGTAGTTTTGTCATCGATAAACTCAGTAGAAAAATAAATGATTGTCCACAGGTAGCGACTTCATAATTAAAGAATATCAAATTGAAAGTAGTGACATTCTTAATGTTTACTTTATTCTGGCATTTTTCTCAGATTTTTGGATAGAAAGGTTGATCATTCCAGATAAAAAAGGGGTTCTTTAGACCATCCTAACAATTATAGACGTATTGTCCTACTAAACTGTTCAGCTAAATTATTTGCCAATGTTTTAAATAATACATTTGACCCATTTTGGTTTTAAAAAGGGTGTGTCGACAACTGATCCAAGTCTTGTTATAATAGTTATGATTTAAACGTTCATACAATGAAATAAACATTTAAATTAGTTTTTATTGGCATAAAAAAGTGCTTCGACTCCGCAAATAGAAATGTTTTTTGTCTTAAATTGTATCTAGTTTTCAAGGAAAGTTAGTTTAGATTAAACGAGACATGTACAGTAAAGTGAAATCGTGCGTAGAACACGAGAATCTATTTTTTGGATTTTTTAATGTGCTCTCAGATTAAGACAAGGTGCTCTAATTTCTCCTATTTTCGTATCACTATTTTTTCGAAGACAGAGGTCTCTTTCTGATAGATAGCCCTGATTCTGAAATAAGTTTAAATGAAATGACTATTATAACACTTCAGTTTTCTGACGTTATGTTTATTTTTGACAAAATCTCATCGGAACTGCAAGAAAACATTGATAAAATTAGTGAGTATTGCGACGAATGAGGCAAAGAAGTAAATGTAGATAAAAAAACAACATTGGTATTTCGAAAGAGAGGGCCGCTAGATTCAGATGCAATTTGGACATCAAGTATTTGTTTAAAGTAATGAATTCACAAGATATTTTTACAAAGAGGTATATACAGATACTTTAAATGGTATGGAGGATTGAGTTTCAGACATAAAAATACTTTAGAGCATTCCGGGTTTATTTTTCATTTAAGCTGAATTTCATTTTCATTGTTTTGCCCGATATACAAAAGTAAGAGAGTTTTTCCACGATAAATATTTCCCTACCAAACCCAGTATTAATAAATTTATTTCTTTATTGTCCAGTAACGATAAAATGTAACGAAAAACTCGAGTTTTATTTATCAGCAGCATTTTCGTTAAGATTCAATACACTTTATAAGTAATACAATTGTATTTTCACATTGACCATCTCGTTAATAGATATTCTATATATAATGGCATTCTCCTCTAATTTGTTCTAATTGATTAATAAAAATTAACGCATGTAGACTTCTAATTCAGCTAAAGGTTATAGTATTAGATTTAATTTTAGACACAATTTTATACTCCTAAATATGAAAGAGTGACCGGAGAGTGAGAGAGCATTATTTGTAATGACAATGTACTTTGTATGAATGTAATAAAATGCTGTTCTGTTATGTTTACAGAAGGACAAAATACAGACAGATTTATCAGAAAAATTCAGAGACAAATCATAGTTTTAGAAGATTTCTCTGAAAATAAAGTTATTTTTTGCTTGGGTCCTCGTGCGATTTTTAAGTATATAAATGTCGAATCGCTACTTGTTACTAAAAATAGCAAATTGCTTACTCGTGCACATACCTACAATTCCTTCTGAACCTACTCGTAACTTTTAATATGTGACCGGACGAAAACATTTATACAGTTCAAAAATGGAAAGAAATTAATGTGTGTGTTTGTGTTTGTGTGTTTATGCGTGTGGAGAGAGAGAGAGAGAGAGAGAGAGAGAGAGAGAGAGAGAGAGAGAGAGAGAGAGAGAGAGAGAGAGAGACAGAGAGAGACAGAGAGACAGAGAGAGACAGAGAGAGACAGAGAGAGACAGAGAGAGACAGAGACAGAGAGACAGAGACAGAGAGACAGAGAGAAGGAGAGAGGCAGAGACAGAGACAGTAAAAATCTCGATGCGCCTTTTTGTAAGCCAAACGGTGTTATGTAAAAGCGACACGGCGTGATAGTCATCTGACGTCATTTACAGGTTCTTATTTCGAGCGGTCACGTGTTTTCCTACACTTTTCGTTCTAAGCAAATCTGTTAAAAGCGTTTAGGTCTAAACCGTGATGTAGTGTAAAACAAGGAAATTGTTTGATCCAAATTGGACTCTATTCTTTGAACGAATATTCCACATATGAATGATCGAAAAAGGGTTTATCTTTTTGTTAATACATTTAAGAGATGAAGAGAATATTTTTTGTTTTCATGGAGGTATGAACCGAAAAACCTAATCACACTGTATGAATACGCGAAGCGGATTCAAACATTGTGTGATTAGGTTTTTCGGTTCATGCCTCCATGAAAACAAAAAATATTTTCTTCATTTCTTATAATTTAATAGCATTGAGCGAAAAAACCAAACGCTTTACAAATTTTGACACCTTGTTGTACAAAATTTTGTTCATTGAGTTATGAATATTTTTTTCGACCAATCAGAGCGCCTGAAAATTAAATTATATATGAATGATCGAAAACGGGTTTTATCTTTATGTTAATACATGTTACAAACAATCAATCGACGAATCAACTTATTCAGACTGCATATAAACTTCGACTCCAATATGACATAAGCGACAAAACGATGCTTAGCGATCTAAGCGCCGTATCTACAGCTTGATTATGTAGTCTGGCGAAGCTTAACCCGAAACAACACAAGGACGCTTTCTGGCACCCTGAAGAAACACGACCATGGAAGACTTTGTGGGATAAGGAGAAATTGCAAGTTTTCTACCGTATTAAGCACTTACTTTCCAAGTTTAGCGCAATTTGAAATGTCGTCTGCAACTTCTTTCAATTTAGACCAGTCTGAATTTTTTTTTGTCTTGTTCAAGTTCCTAAATTGAGAAAATATTTAACAAGAATGTCGGAGGTCAAGATATCGCCCCCAACGTAAATTAACGATTTGATAAGTCAATATGATCGATCTTTCGATCAACAGCGGACATCCGTCAACAAATGTTGCAGGTAATGTCCAAACTCTCTAGCCACTTTTTTTTTCTTTTTCTATTGCAATTTTATTGCGTTGGTCCAGCAAAATGTCGTACAAACAGAAATATTCCAAGTTGCATTTACGGTAGTTGCTCGACCAATGGGGAACTCCATATCAGTGTGTTCGTACAAACAACTCCTTACCCACGCAAATGATGCGTTCATATTTTCCTTCACATCACCGT
The DNA here is from genome assembly GCA_946902895.1 of Fragum fragum. NCBI lineage: Eukaryota > Metazoa > Mollusca > Bivalvia > Cardiida > Cardiidae > Fragum > Fragum fragum. The sequence continues at coordinate 60,757,595 of OX336368.1, forward strand.
TAAAGCTCCAAATATTCGCATTTTATAAACGGACTAGGTACAAAATTATGATCCAATACAACTTAAAATCGAATGACCAGTAAAATCATTTACTTAGACCTAAGGTGAACTTTGAACCCTGCCGTTGATGTTAAGCATATTTGTTTGTTTTGCGACTTATTCAAGCTATAGTTACGAAGTTTAGGTCGTCAACCTATCATTATTTTTTTTCTACAAGTTACTGACCATGCAAAATAAGGCCGTTCTATAGCTGGTCTAACTTCCTGTTGGTGGTCAGTGGGCGTGGCTGGCGATCCAAAGGGCCCATTAAGAAAATAGGGACAACCATGGAATTCAGAAAAATGATTTAAAAACAACGGGGGAGGGGGGGTGGTTAAATAACGTCATATTCGAAATAGTGTGTCTTATTGGCGGATCGCGACCACCAGTCAAAGAATCAATTGATCGATCAAATCATTCATTTAGACCGGAAGTGAAGTTTGTTTGGCGACTTAAACGACCTACCTTGTTCAAGCTGTAGTTACGATGTTTATGTGGTTAATCAACCGTTTTACGTTTTTGGAACGTGCAACTGGCAGTAAAGTTTTCGAAAAAAAAAAAAAAAAAAACCGCCGTTACAAGCTTAATGGTTTTTTTTTTCGGAGCCAAGTCGGCTGGGCCAGCGATTCGTCAATTTATCTTTGCTGGAAAGGATACCTGTATTCAAATTCAAGGAACACACAGGGGGTCGCCTTTCTATTGACGGGAAGACGAATATAGTTCTCAGCACAGTCCACGCCGTCTAACTAGGATATATGCAATGGGTCACATATATCGACACCAGACCATGCTTGATTATAATCTGCTCTTATAAATACGTACACTTGACTTTTAGACTTTTTAAAATAACAACCAGAAACTTTGAAACGTCCATATATGTACATAATTGAGGCATAAATCAGTTTTCTAACATTCAAAGATGCGCCCACGACAGCTGGCCTTTCCAACAAATTTCATGATTTTTTCCATTAGAAAACAAAACAAGAAAACAATGATATACATTACTTTGAAAAAGGAGCGAATGAGAGATTCAAGATTGGTCTCTTCGACGTTTGAAGTGTCGATTTACTTAAGAACACAAGTATCTCCCACATGCACTTTGCTTTCAATACGCGTAATAAAATTGATAAGTTAATAAAACCAAGACATTTGATACAAATGAGGGATGGAAAAAAGATATGAGTGTGGATGAAATGATAGGTAAAATATATAGGGAATATTACAACAGTGTTTTTTTTCTATTTATTGTTATCGTGTTCGAGAATCGTGTGTAGGTATTTTTTAATGGATGAGACCGAAGGTCGAATCAAATAAAATACATACACACGATTGGAGAACATGATAACAACAAATAGAAATATATGATTATTTTAAACCCTTTAGAACATGACATTATGAAAATTCGCCTAAATTATTAAGAAATAACCAACTTTCCGAAAAACACGAACGTCAATACACAAAAAATCAGTCTGTGTTTAACGGTACTCGACGAATACGTTTTTTTGGTACACGCCGAATACGGATTTTTTTCTGTCGAGTTGTATTAGATAGCCACAATTTCATCCATATCTTTTATAGGTATATAATAAAAAGAAATACTCGCCAAACCTAACAGTCTCTTTGTCATTTCGTTTAACTTTTCCCCGTGACTCTAACAACATGTAGCCCTAAAAGAAATAATAATATAAAATAATAATACGCATTTAACCCTTTCCTGTATAATCACTGGTTTTTACGTTCATGCAATTTTATATTTAAGAAAATATTGTGATAAAAGAAGAAATTGCTTGATACAAACAATTTCTTCTTTTATCACACTATTTTCTATCACATAAAATGGTTTTGTTTCAAATTACACTCACTTTTCATTGTCGTTTACAAATTGTTTAAAATTGGGCCAGTCTAAAATTTCGAGAAACAGGAAAGGGTTAAAGGACAGTATCGTCTTAATTCACATTTATTATCAAATTGACCATTCTCTTGCCGCGCCACTTACTTTTTTTACCACGCCCACTAACTACGACAGGGAGTCCCGCTCCGATTTTTAAAGGCGTTTTTTACAAAATTTATGGCCAGTAGCATGCAATGAAAATGAGAATAGTTGGTTGGCGACCTAAACGTCGTAACTACAACTTTAATAAGCTGTAGTTGCGACGTTTAAGGCCTCAAACCAATAAAAGGATAACAAAAATGACGATCTATGCTGTAGCTCAAAACACATTTCTGGTCTGAATGAATGATCTCATTGGTCGACTTGTTATATGATTGGCAGTCGCGATTGGTCAAATAGACACGTATTGATGAAACGTTATCCAGGAAAGTCTACCTGTATGATGGATGCATCTAATTTGATGACGTCACAATTGACAAATCGCGACTTTCAATCAAATATCCTGTCAACAAATGAAAACATTCATTGAGACACAAAATGAGTATTGAACACCGACACTGGAAGCTATTTTTTGTTAACCTTATTGTTGGTTTGGCAACTTAAACATCGTAACTACAGCTTATTTAAACTGTGGTAATGACGTTTAGGTCACCGACCAACCATTCTACCTTTTTTTGTTACATGCTACTTGCCATACATTTTCAAAATAACACCGTTTAAAATTGAAGCCGGACTTCCAGTCGGAGTCAGTGGGCGTGGCCAAAGAAGTAAGTTGGTGGGTTTAATTGTCTACAGGGCGTAACATGAAAGTGGATAACAGCGGTTTGGAGGATACCAAACTAACTAAATATCACATGTTGTTTTTGCCAAACACATGCATCGATGCAATATGAATTGATGATAAACAGCAATTGTTCAGTTTGTAGGCTCTGAAGACTTCCAGGAAATACAGCTTTGGAAAACATAGTGGATAATGAAGAAATGCTTATAACAAGCAGTTTCTTGATTATCCGAAATACTTTCTGTCTCACAAGACAGACATAGAAATTTTGAATAACAGATATTTGTCGTTGCAACTTCTTTTTAAAAATTGGACCAGGCTAAAAAAATTTCGTCCGGTAATAGTTGAATTTGAAAAAAAAGAAAGAAAAATAAATAGATAAATAGAAAAAACATAATAAAAAAGAAAAATAATAATAATTAAAAAAAATTTAAAAAAATATAATGAAAAATAAAATAAAATAAAAAACAAGAAAAAAAAAAAAAAAAAGACAGTGTCTATGATATTAAGAGTTTTTTTTTCATTTTTTGTGTGAATAAAGATACTATATTCTGAAATTGAGAAGGACTCTTTGTCATTCAGTCAGGGTGCCCTCGATAACTGACCATATATAATTAATCAAAATAAATAGGGAATTGTACGCTATAATGTCGATCTGACACCTTGTACAAGTAAAAAGATCGACGGTCAATCCCACAGATTTCATCAAATAACGCTCGTTCATAGTTCCACTTATACCAGCTAAATCTCTCAATCAAATTCACAATGATTTTTAGCTAGCAAAGCGTCAGGTTTGATAGCTTAAGTTAACAGATAAAATTTTGAGGTCTTATCAGAGTTCAAACGAGTGCAAACTGCCACTGGAGGCTGAAATACTAAATCCACTAAATGTCTTTGCCAAAAAAGTAGTTCTTGTGTATACTTGAGTGTTATGTGTTAAAAATAACTTTATTCAAATTATAGAGAACACATTTACGAGCATGCTATACAACCAATTCCAATTCAATCCAACTTTTTAAGAATCCCGGTAAAATGCTTTGGAAAACATTGTGGACAATGAAAAAAATGCTTGTAATAAGCAATTTCTTCATTGTCCACAATGTTTTCTACCCTACAAAAGGCAAAGAAGATTACATAACAAACCAATGCTTTGCTAGCTTACAGTACTTTCAGTACTTTGATTTCTTTTTTATAAAAGATGACCAATTTCGGCTGTCAGCCAAAGAATCAATCCACTAATCAGATAAGTCATATAGACCGGAAGTGAAATTTGAACTCCAACATTTGCCGACATTTATGAAAATCATTTTTTTTCGGTTTGGCAACTTATTCAAGCTGTAGTTACGACGTTTAAATCACAAACCAACGACTTTACTTTTTTACACGGCCCTCTGCTGTCTATCGGATATAATGGGCGTGGCAAACGGAGTCAGTGGGCGGTGCCAACGGAGCCCATATGGAGACAAAGAGGATGTAGAAGTATAGTTATCCGTTTGGAACACGCTTTGCATCCATTTTGTGCTCACTTTATACTCGTTTCATATGATCATTTCACTGACTGTGATTTCAGGTAAGGGTTACATAAAACGAACGTCCATTTTTTCAAGGTGTCAAATGATCATCATAGATGAAGAAAATTCCAATATATAGTTATGACGTTACTATATATAATATGGCATTAAGACAGGTAAACTGTCACTGGTGAAGAACTGAAGTCGGTTCTCTATCGCAATAGAAATACAATTAAAATGCAGGTAAGCTGGTATTTATTCTGGAATTTACTATGATTTTAATTCGAATACAAGTAAAGTTACTTATAAATATATTAAACACCATAATGAGATACGGACGTCTAAACAGTCGCAAAACATTTTTCATTTTGTTCAATTGTTTGAAAATAGGATCAACTTTAAATATAAATGTAACTGCATTGCAGTAAAAGATATCGACTCTTTTCCGATTTCTCACTATTACATCTTCGGACTGAAATTCTAATAAAACCACTGACACTTATTTGATATCATCTTAATAAATTGAAAAAAAAAAAGAGAGGGATTTTAATTACTATTAATCGCAATATTCTTTTTTATTTCTTGACCTTTTCTTCCAACGATGATCTAAATTAGGTGGTTGTGTGACCTACCAGTGCGGTAAAATTGTTATTTTGTTATTTATCTTACGGTCGAAGCTCTTAACCTCTGGCAGTACTAAGGTATTAGCAAAGATCATTTTGATTTAGTTTTGATGCCTTAGCTCTGCATCGGCAAATAAAGACCCTCATCCGGATGAACCCAAAATATTTTTATTTGGATCAGGAGGTATAGACAAAGATCAGCCATTTAGTCTGATCTTTATCTACACCGCCTGTCTGTCCGTTTCAAAGCAGAGTTGTTTGTGACATTCAATATTCAATGAAATTAGACAACACCTTTTATTTCAGCCATATGAATTTCGTGTAATTTTGAAACGGATATAATCTAGCATGACTAGGCCTAGGAGAGAGTACATAACTGATTTAAAGGTCCTTGAGAGGATTAAACGCAAAAATGTCATGACAGCAAACAAACAAAATCTAATTAAACCGTTCCCACACATCAACATTTTAGACTGGACGAACTTGAAAGAAGCTGCAGACGCAAATTTCAAGTTGATTGAATTTTAGATTTACTATTCAAGCTAAAGGGACGATTTTTTAAAATTATTTTAAGAAAAGATTAGAAAAGGCGACCTCATTCATCAGAGGGTTTGGGATTTCAAATACATAGATAAGAAAAGGGCAGTAAGGAAGGTATAAAGAAAATCTACTTTCAGTTTTTCTGAGCATATACTGAACTCCATAAAACATCATACAAAGTATGAAAAAGATTCTTTAGAACAGTTTTTTTTAGAAAATTAGGTAAATGTACTCTTTCGTGAATTCATTTTCATTAATTTATTTCATTTTTAAATCTCTTCTCCCTCAAAAATAACCATTTTACTTTTCAAACTAGGATGATTCGTTTTTTGAGAATCTCTCATTTAAGAGATGAGGAGAATCTTTTTTTTTTCATGGAGATATTAGCCGTAAAAACTAATCACACTGTATGAATACGCCAAGCTGATTCATACATTGTGTGATTAGGTTTTTCGGTTCTACTTCCATGAAAACAAAAAAATGTTCTCTTCATTTCTTATAATTTGACAGCATCGAGCGATAAAAGCAAATTTTTTACAAAATTTGATACCTTTTGTGTTGGACTATTCTGCGCGGAAGCATACAAAATCGTTGCGTGCTTAAAAAATTGTTCATGGAGTTATGATTAATTTTTTTCGACCAATCAGAACGCTTTTTTTTTTGCTAAACGAAACTAAATATTAAATTATAAAGATATGAAGTGAACAATTAATACGTTTTTTTATGATACACAAGACACGTCTCTGAACATTTGAGCGATCAATATATATATGTTTTGACCCTAAAAATTCACTCGAGATAACCTTCTTGAGAGGATTTTTTTAGGGTCAAAACAGAATGATTTTAGATTTTTGTGGTTCAAAATTTGGTTTAGCAACACAGTTTAGTTTGCAAATTGGTAAAGAATAAGAAATTTCCACGAAAGGAATATAATAGTAGAAATCGTCTTTGATAATTTCTCTATGCTAGATAAGATTGTGATCAGCTTGTCTCAAAGAAACTTGAAAAACAGATTTTTTTGTCATAAAACCGTTAAACCCATTACCAGAAGACAAAATTTAAACTCGTTCAAACTCAAGGAAGTTGCAGACGACAAATTTTAGTTGGTGAAATTTTACTTTTCCTTTTGAGGATGAAAACAATGAAGAAACTGCTTGCTACAAGCAATTTCTTCATTATTAGCTATATTTCTAAGCTTTTGTGTGTGGGCGTCAAAAAGCGCTATATTATGGGAATGGCTCTCCATTGCTGAAACGGACGCTCAACTGGTTTTATTTTTTCAAATACAATAGTTTTCATCGAAGTTTTGACAGGTATCAAAATCTTGTCCTTGGGACCTGATAGTCTCATTAAGGCATATTCTTTCCTTTTTGACACCCGAAGAATTATTATCATTGACAACTTTATGGGAAAAGGAGAAATTGCTTGTCAAAAGCAATTTCTCCTTCTCTCACAATGTTTTCTGCCGTTCTTGACACAAACTTTCCAATGTTATTGCAATTCAAAATGTTGTCAGCAATTTCTTTAACATTGGATCAGTCTTAAAATTTGTTGTATGGGAATGGGTTAATGCATTTCATCAGGGGCAATTTTCTTAAGATTTATGAATAGAACAACGTCAAGATAGGACAAAGACACACCGTCATTTTGACGTTAACAGTTATTTTTGATTAAGTTTGATAACGCTACACCGTTTTCGTGTAACGCTAAACGTGCATGTTTTGCTAAGCTGAACTGTAGTTACAATACTTAGAAAGTCAAGCGACATTATACTACATTTATATCTATTCATAATATTTTGAGGGGATTGAGACTGTTTACACTCGCAGCAGATGATCTATTGTGTTTAATTTTTAAGTTCACACGAAAATAGATGTAACTTGCCCCAAGTCCTGTCGTTTTGTTCACATTGTACTATTTATTAGACACGTTCTGTTAACCCGTCTCTTATTTCGTCCTTAACCGGTGTCATGTTGAATAAAGTTCTTTCCGAAATTGCGTTAAAATCAAACGGCTGACAGCACCGGACGCACCAGTTATTGGTCATTATTTCGTGTGAAAATATGTAGTGGTAGTACTGGTGTGAGAAAGTGCTTGAGCCGCCGCGATATGACTGAACTATTGTTAACAGTGGCGTAAAACCCCGTTCAATAAATCAATCAATTCGTTTGAAAATAAATGTAACAAATAATACTGACTTGAATGATACAAACAGGTAATGCAGACAATGATAAGACTGCACTTATGTGCAGGCTGATCTTTGTCTATACCTCCTACAAAAAACAGGAATATTTTGGTTCAGCGTGACAAGAGTAAACGCTGTTTTAGAAAAAACAAAGTATTCATGGAAACTCATGGATGGCGAATATGACAATGGCTAGGGTCTATCGAAATTTGAGAACGCACGTGAGCTAGTGTAAGATTCGTTGACATTCGTATTTATATTAACACATGTTCGGGGTAAATACTTCAGACACGTCTTTGATTGATAGTTTCGATATGAGTGTGAGAAAATTGACAGACAATAACTTAAAATAAGAAAATTAAAGTTTAAAAACAAGAATCATACACAACGGGGCGCACGTCGAATTAGCGTCAGGATAGCCTTAAGCGTGGATATCTGTTAAAATGACCACATTTTAGCAGAAACTTCACTCTTAGTTTGTTTATTCGATTTTGAATAATGGATGAGCAATCTCTTTTCATAACTTTCTCCTGCGCCGCAAAATATCCTGACGTTAACCTTTTTGAAATGTCCTCGTTTTGACGGCTTTGTTTGCAAAAGTGCAACTTTTCCAATATCAAATAAGAACTTCCATAGCAACATTTTGAAACTAGATAAATATTCTACTTTTATCCTCAAAACAGATCAATTGAAATACATACACTATTTGTTGATGCAATTTGCTCAACGAAAATGGTAAAAATCGACTTTATACCTGGTAATGGTTTTCGCTCCTTGAATTACGCGCGCGCTTGTGTATGTGTTCATGTGTAAAATATGTATTTTCAGAAACAGACCTATTAGAAAGACAACTAACATTTTGTTAAGAGACTAACAATTATAAACGATATGACTCTAAAACTGCACGGTCTATATTATTTATTCCTATGGTTTTTTACTTCCATTTATAAGAAATACACTTGATGACTACTTACATAATGTCAAAACAGAAATTATCATATGTCGTACTGAATTCTAGCTTGCAAAAGCTAATACAAAAAAAGTAAAAGTACGATATACCGAGGTGAAATGTGTCGATAATGTTAGAGATTTCGTGTCATTATAGAAAATAATCTGGGCTTGAATAAACATATTACCAAACAGTGTCAAACCGCAGACATTCAATTAAGAAATCTGAAGTCTATTCGTCGCTATTCGATAAAGGATTCCACAGAAGATTTAGTAAATGAACTGGTACATTAATATTTTGATTTCTGTAATTGCCTTTTCACAAATATATCACTAACATACCAAACTATCTCAGTGAAAATCTTTAAATGGTCCAGAACAATGCAGCAATATTCGTTGAAAATGCACAACCCCTTTTTGAAATATGCCAAAGAACTCAATTTCCCGATAGTTCTTTTATGCAGCGCAGACCCAAGATTATGGAATTCACTGCCAACTGTATTGAAATGGGAACAAAACGATGCTAAAACTAGAGAAAAAAAAAACAACCCTAAAAATAGATCTATTCAACAAATACTTCACCCCTAAAAAATCATATGAGACGAACACTGGTTTAATAACACTGTAAAGCAGGGGAGATTATGTTCTATAGATTCTGCGCTAAATAAATGTAGTTATATTTTTATTTAAGAAATACACACTCTCACATACATTTTAGCTAGCAAAGCGACATCTTTGATAGCTTAAGTTAACAGACCAAATTTTGAGGCCTTCTCAAAGTTCATCGAGTGCAAACTGCCAGTTGAGGCTGAACCACTAATTTCGTTGAATGCATATGCCTTAAAAAAGTAAATCTAAAGTATTTTAGGAATTTTGCAATCTCTGCCTTTAATTTCATCTCCTAGGTATTTTTAGCTCACTTGAGTTCATCGTATTCAAAATGACTCTTGTAACAAGCAATTTCTTCATTTTCCACATTGTTTTTCAAAACAAATTTCATAAGTGGAATAGAAAGGAGAGATTGCGTGAGAATAGCTTAACTCCTTGGTAACTTTATTATGGTAACCTTTGACAAAAAAAGATTATTGAACTTATCAATGCTTTGCTAACTTACGGTACTTTTCAGTATTTTATTTTTCTACTTTCGCTCAAACTATACCATATACAAACGCCTATAAACATATATAATCATGTTGCAAATCAAACTGCGATTTACTGGGTACGATCAATTTTGATTATTCCGTTTCCGTATTACTAGTCTCGTATATGAGGCTTTAGACCTGTAGCGAACGTTATTTTTGGTGGACGTCTCAACGTCTACCATTGTTACCACGTTTCGAGAATTTTCGTAGAATCTTACTATGATTTAGGAAAAGAAGTACCCAATGAAGCCCAGTTAGTCCAGTTCGAAAGCTGCGTTTCTTCAAACCAGCTGTACATTGTAAAAGGGCGTGTAGTGATGATTAGATATAATTCAAACATTGCGTCAAAGCGGGATCAATTAGGAATGTGTAGACACTACTATGAAGTTTTATATCAATTATCAGGAAGACGCGTCTTTTCACAGGTATCTGAGTTTGAAAAATAAGTCTTCAGCAGATTTTGCCTACAGCGTTAACGTTTTAGTTGAGAAGGTTAAGGAAGCCGGTGTAAAACCATCCCAAAGCAGTAAATCTAACATTTTGATAACTTCTCTGGAGTATCAATGAACTTGTATTCGAGTGATAACCCAACAGGATATATTTCTAAAAGTACAGTTAAAAGAACATCTTAAATGTAATAGAAGCCTTCTGCGACTTTTGGTTGTAAAACACTTAAAACCTTTATTTACCTTTATTTTAGATGATAATAAAATCATATTGCCACTCTCCTTGTAATATATTTGCAACAATATCATTAGTTATGTTTTAATAAATGATCTTTTCGTTTTCGCAGGTTTCAACCATCTTTTTGATTGCGCAGTATTTTCTGGCCATTCATGGATACCAAAAACTTGATCTATACATTCAACACGAACAGCTACTACACCCCGTAAATGAAACGGCAACAACAACAACTCATAACAATATAAGTGCGCCTGCTAGTCTCCGTTCGGACATTTTAAAAAGCAAAAGAACTTCACCTGCGCGGAGTCGCATTCTGAATATTTTCCAATCCAACGAGGAGGTCGACCCTAGCCAGATGTCCAACATAGGAGACCTACTGGAGTGTGCAAGTACGGTAACCTGGCGCGATCTTGGACCGCTTTACTACCCTCGGTTTTTAAAGGAGAAAAGCTGTCACCGAAGAAGTAGATCCTGTATGGGAGGTTATTTCAGGTGCATACCGGTGTACTATCCCGTGAAAGTTCTATCGGAGAGAGCAGATTTGGACGAGACCGACATGATGATACCATCAGGCCTCCGTATTCGATGGAAATTCACAACTATAGATACTGCTGTCGAATGTATATGTGGCGTGTAATTTCAGAACGGACTGCTATAAGAATAATCTAGAATAATTTAATTTTTAGTTTCGTCTTTCAAAAACGAGCGTTCTGATTAGCCGAAAAGATCCACGAACAAAATTTGTGTATGGAACTATTTTTTATGCTTTCGCACAAAATAGTTCCATACAAAAACGTACGGAAATTTGTAAAATGTTTGCAGATTTCGCTAGACGTTATTAGATTATTAAAAATGGAGAGATTGATTTCGTTTTCATAAAGGTATGAAACGAAAAACCTAATCACACTTGTGTGTGATTAGTAGTTTCGTTTAATACCTCCTTACAAACTAAAGATATTCGCTTTATCTCTTAAACAATTTGAATTAACAAGAATTTTCTACTATGTATCCTTTTTGATTTCCTTTTATTGGGTTCTTTTGAAGAAAACGTTTCTGTTGTTTAAAATCCGACGTGTAGTTTTATTTGCTACTTAATTTACTACACCCATTCCTTCTAGACTGGTCCAAATTTGTATGAAGCTGCAGACGACAATCTCAAGTTGATGAAATTTACTTTGTTTCGCCTTTTCGGACAGAAATCATTGTGGATAATGAAGAAATTGCTTGATACAAGTAATTTCTTCATTTTCCACAATGTTTTCAAGTTTTTTTCTTGATGGGCTTAAAAGGAGGAATTGTATGGACATGGGTAAAGAAATAAAGAATAAGCTTGAATAAACTGTAGTTTCGACGTTTAAGTCGCCTAACCAACTTCAATGCTTCGATTATCGGCCAATGTCGGAGTACAAAGTTCATTTTCGGTTTAAAGGAATGATTTGATAGGTCGATTTATTAGATTTGATTGACAGTCGCGATTGTTCAATTTACAAGTATCTTTTACTCTGTGTCTTTAGTTTTGTATTCCCTTTCATTGGATGTTTTTTGTAGGAAACGTTTTTATTGTTGCGAAGACTACATGTAGAATTTTTTGTTGGTAATAATAGTAAAAGCGAAACATACTGAACCATCTACCTCTCAAAATTCTTGTGAGATTGATCCAAGTCATATTTTTGGACATCTGACAATTGACGGTTTAACGCTGCAGATAAAAAAAAACGAAAAACAAAAAGCAACAACAACACCAAAAAACACGATTGACAAATCAAATCATTTTTATTTATAATTAATCGGGAGTTTTTTCGCTGTAAGCAATTCCCACACAATGATGCTTTTCGAAGCTCTCGGAAAAAGGGTTTGGAAAACATAGTTGGACATGAAACAATTTTTTGTTAGGAGCAATTGTTTCATTATTCGCAATGTTTTCTATCGAACAGGTAAAATCTTTAAAATAACATCAATTGTAACTTCTTTCAATTTAGACTGGTCAAAAATTCATCGTCAGGTAATGGTTTTAACGCCGTAACTTTAGCTTATTCAAATGGTATCCCTCTATTTGATGCTTTATGTGCAGGACCATGGATTACGCAAAATGATTTTTTTTATCTTATACCTAAAAATTATATTAATTAAAATCTGGCTTTCTAATACAACTCGACAGAAAAGAAAACAATATTCGGCGTGTACCAAAAAGCCGTATTCGTCGAGTACCGTTAAACACGGACTCCTTTTTTGTGTATTGACGTTCGTTTTTTTTTCCGGAAAGTTGGTTATTTCTTAATCATTTAAGAGAACTTTCTTAATGTCATGCCTAAAGGTATAAAATAAAAGGAATATTACAACAGTTTGTTTTTTCTATATGTTGTTATCGTGTTCTCGAAACGTGTGTAGGTATTTTTTTTTTTATTGGATGAGACCGAAGGTCTCATCCAATAAAAAATACCTACACACGATTCTCGAACACGATAACAACAAATAGAAAAACACACTGTTGTAATATTCCATTTATATCTCACTCGAATACATGTCTAAGGTCAGTGGGCGGGGTCAGCGATCCGCAAATCGAACGATGAACAACTCTTATTTCTTCCTTCAAATTAGTCTAGTTCATTTAAATCTTAACCAATTATCCTACGATGAAAATTTAGACAGGTCCATATAAAAAAAAAAAAAAAAAAGAAAAAAAGAAAAAAAAATGAAGGTGACATTTCAAAGCGTTGTAGAATAGGGAACTAATTGACAAATAAGGAATAAAAATTGCGAGAAAAGGAGAAATTGTCTGTGATAAGCAATTACGCTTTTTTCCAAAAAGTTTCCACAAAGGTGCGTCAAAAAGCGAGACTGTGTGGTAAAGGGTTACAGAAATAAGTATTCTGAATCAGAAAAAAAAAAGATCTGAGCAAGACTGGTAATGTTTTTAAATGTTTTAGATGTTGTTTTTTGAAATAGAAAAGGACAATATATAATTTGGCATATACAAATTACATATATGTAGTCATATTAACTTACAAACATACTCAGATATAACGAATTCGAACTATCTTAAAATGCGTGTACCGAATACGGTTCGTGAATGTTTGGATTTTACAATGGTACTAATAAACCTCTTGGTTAATGCTTCAATGTTTTTATTCAATTGGCGGATCGCTGGCCCCGCCCCCTGAGCTCCATCGGGAAATTCACTTCGCTTATTATTGATTGGTTGATTGAATGGGGCTTAACGCCGCTTTTAACAGTATTTCAGTCATATCGCGGCGGCTGGAATACCTAACAATGGATTCCTGGTATTTCTCACAACAGTAACACCACTACATCATTTCCTAGCCTCCAGTTGCTATCCCACTTAGGGTACGATTATCCACCCATTGGTGAAAGACAAATGTCGGAAAGGATATGTGCCGCCTCTGGGGATCGAACCCATTACATCTCATGATTGAAGATTAGGAGTCTGGCGCGCTACCGACTGCGCTATGACGGTGGCCTTACTCCGCTATTAAACGGCGTTATTTGGTAAAATTAATAGTAAGTAATATGTAACAAAAGTGTTTAAAAAAATCTTGGCGACCTTAACGTCGTAACTGCAGTAACGCAATTTTAAGTCGCCAAATTTACAAAAATTTTGTATATAAATGGCGGCCAATATTAGAGCCCTAAGTTGATTTCCAGTCTAAATAAATAATTTTATTGGTCGATTATTCTTTGATTGACCGCTAACCGCCAAATCCTTTTATAGTTCAACCTTTTTTTCATTATGTCTGTTAGTGATAGCTCAATGTGTAAAACTTAAAACTCTACAATTACATTTAAGTTAAGTTCAATTCATTGAATTTGTTTTCTTTTCGTTTTATTTCCGAGATTTCGTAATAACGCTCCCGCGAAATCGTCAACAAATTATTTTATTCTAGCATATCGTTGCGCTTGATAAAACTTTTTTGTACTTGGGACAATGAAATCCATCTTTAAGTAATTATGTCGAACTAGTTTTACGTTTTTCACTAGTACTGTAAAAGTCTTTGAGTAATTACTTGGGAAGGGAAGAAACCAAAAAATGTACGTCGATGATTGAAGGAAGTAAAAATGATATCACAGTAGGAGATAATATCACGGTAACACGATAACGGCATCACGAAATTACTATATAACGGTGATACGATTACGACATCACGAAATTACGATGACGCAATATACCGGTAATACGATAACGACATCACGAAATTATGATGACGATATCAAAGTGATACGATTATGATCCCAAGAAATTTCGTTGACGATATCACGGTGATACGATAAGGACATCACGAAATCACGATAACGACATCCGATAGACTTGTATCATGATGACGTCGCTAGAGTTTGATTCGCGTTCGCGAGACCACCCCGATGAGAACGCGAGCGTACTTGAGCATAACAGTAAGAAGACGAAAGTACGATTACAAGATCACTAGATTTTCTTCATTTCTCTTCATCGTACACTCGAAATCTTGCATACTAGTAGTCATAAATCTTCTGCCGCAATCTTACCATCGTACTCTAGTGTTATCACCACTCAGAATCTTTGCATGTGAAAATAATACTATACAGTAAGTGCCAAACAAGGTAGAAAGTAATGTAACGAATGGTAAAATTGTTCGCTACAAGTATTTTGGTGATTTTGTCAATCCACATTAAGTTGAATTAGATAAAAAGTCTTTCCCGAATGCCTAAATAGTATTTCATATTCAACTTTCCGTCTATCAAAGCCTCTTGTGAATGACCAAATGATCGTCTTGACATTCGACATTTCGTAAACAATCGAATTCTATTCCAAAATTATATTTCAAATTGGTTTACTTGTCGTTTAGGCATTTGAATTTCGGAGAGCGTTCAATTTAAAAAAATTAAATGTCTAAGTTGCTGATTTGACATTCATTGATAGCCTCTTCTGAATGTCTGAATGGTCGCATTTGCTTTCGACAATTGCTTTAAAATCGGAATTATTTTTGTCACATTCGCCACTCCGAAAACATTAAAACATGAACATATCCAAAAGGACGTTTGGGCATTCGACGGGTATTAGATTTAAATAAAGTGCTAAATGATCATTTTGACATTCGGCATTTAGTAGACATTCGATTTGAATAGTTTCGAATGTCTTAATGGTCGTTTTGAAAAACTACATTCCATCGATATTTGATAAATGTCCGTTCCATAGATCCAGATAATTACTTTGACATGCGATGTTGGAGAGACATTCTATTAGGGAGTTGTATGAACGTCAAATCAGACGTTCTGACATGCGACATTCGATTAAATCCTATTTCGAGGGTGTAAATGGTATTTTTAACATTTGATTGAATTTGGTTATACCTCTTTCCGGTTCACTTCAAATTTAGCTCATTCGATATTCTCAATAAGGTCCAAATTAGGAGAAAATAAAAGCGAAAATATCGTAGTGTGTATAAATAGAAGAAAATGAAATCTTAAGGTTGTATAAATAGAAAAGGGGAATTATATGTGATACACATGTTGTGAGATTAAATACAATATTTGTAGCGATTCTATTTATCTATCTATATATACTGCCCAACTCCCCTTTCGGGTATTACTGGCTGGTGCGCGTCTGTGCTAGAATAAAAACTGTTAGACATTTGTTAGGGTGCAAAATTTTAAAAATATTGTGAGTGTTAGATTCTCCACAATCTTGGAAATACAGTGATTGTGAGCCAGATTGTCGAAGCTTGTATGTACATCCAACTCTCAGCCGCCAACGTTTTAATACCTTATAATTCTGGCATGGTAAACGTTGCAAATTGCATTGAATTTAGATAAATCCAACCGAAATGGTTTCTTAAGCAGAAGATTTTTTTTCTACGAAAAAGTGTAATATTGTTACAAATGAAGGTTATGATAAACGCTTTTGGAGAACGGTCATACAGAGACCGGTATAGACAAGGGAAAACTCGTCAAATTATATCACGGTTAAACCATGCCCTGAAAAAAAAAGAAAATAACAGGCAATAATTCAATTGTTTGTTTCGTCTATCAAATACCAGCGTTCTGATTGGTCGAAAAATTCAATTCATACCTCCATGAACTCAATTTTGAGCACGCAGCCATTTAGTATGCTTCCTCACAAAATAGTTTATATATAAAAAGGTATCAAAATTTGTAAAGTTGTGCTTTTTTCGCTCGATGCTATTAAATTATAAGAAATGAAGGGAATATTTTTTGTTTTCATGGAGGTATGAACAGAAAAACCTAATCACACTTATGTATGAATCCGCTTCGCGAATTCATACAGTGTGATTAGGTTTTTCGGTTCATACCTCCATGAAAACAAAATATATTCTCTTCATCTCTTAATTATATTGATAGAAGATAATATTTTGGTCAATGGTGTGTATATAAATGTACTGGAAGGGCTGGTCATGATGTTATGTTTGAACAGTGACATTCGCCTTGGACCCAAGGTCACGAACTATTCAATAACACCTAGTACACCTAGTACAGCGGTATGATTTGTGTCAGAAAGGAATAGCATAAGCATGATTCGTCTTCATGAAAACAGTCTATGATTCAGATATGGTCATTTTGGATTGCTTCGAGCATTGTTAATTGTTGATGCTCTAATGCATCACACATATATCATTGATGAAATTAAAAAAGTTCCAATGAATATCAAGTTTAAAAGAAGAGCAACGACTTTTGTCCATTTGTATTTTATTTATTTCACCTGACAGAAGCCTCTACAATTAACCGATTTCCTTCGTCATGTATTCTTATGTTTATTTTATTACACACAATACACTGACAATGTTCTACTGAGTTTTCTACATGCATGCTCATACAAGAATGTCGAAATAACTTGAAAAGAGAGAGTGGAGAGAGAGAGTGGAGAGAGAGAGAGAGAGAGAGAGAGAGAGAGAGAGAGAGAGAGAGAGAGAGAGAGAGGAGAGACAGAGACAGAGAGAGAGAGAGAGAGAGAGAGAGAGAGAGAGAGAGAGAGAGAGAGAGAGAGAGAGAGAGAGAGAGAGAGAGAGAGAGAGATTTCCTATTTCTTATATCTCTTCATGTTCGATTACGCTCTCTCAAATAGCTTATGATGATAATTAAAGTCAGATAAGGAAAGTCACTCAATTCTAGAATTTTTTTCAGAACTGGTTTAGAGTCAATTTGAAGTCGACATGTGTCTTACACATTCAAGGCTTATGGCCAAATATGTCAGGGTTTCTACAGAATAAAGTCCGGGGATATAGCACTTTATTGCTCATTTTGGTATCACACTCAAATAAGACAAAACAAAAAAGAAGAGGTTATCTTGCTATCTTCGAACCAGTAAATGTGACTTCATGTCTACTACTCGATCGCGTAGTTCTATATACATATCACATGTGTTTTTGTACACCGTATATCTCCAGGTATGAGCTAGGTAACTTAAAAAGGCAAACTTTCCTAAGGGAAAAGGTGTATTCATAGATTATTTAATGGGTCGCTAGGCCCACCAACTGACTCCGTTGGTCAGACACTCTGACTCCAACATAAAGTTCTACTTCGATATTATAAGGTGGTATCTAGTAAAATTTATGCCAAGTTACATGTAACAAAAAAGTAAAATTGTTGGTTAGTACCATGAATTGATTGATTGATTGAATGGGGTTTAACGCCGCTTTTAACAGTATTTCAGTCATATCGCGGCGGCTGGAGCACCTAACAATGGATTCCTGGTATTTCTCACACCCGTACTACCACTACATCCTTTCCTAGCCTCCAGCTGCTATCTCACTTAGGTTTCCGATTATCAACCCATTGGTGAGAGACAATTGTCGGAAAGAATATTTGCCGCCGCCGGGGATCGAACCCATGACACCTATGATTGAAGATTAGGAGTCTGGCGCGCTACCGACTGCGCTATGACGGCGGCCTAGTACCATGAACTTCATAACTATAGCATTGATAAGCATAGTAACAACATTTAGGGTCCAATCTTAACCTTAATTCTCGAATTATAACATGAAACTTGGTCAAATTTATAAAAACAAGTGCCTTTACTCTTCTCTTCTTTAAGTGATTTCAGCACTTTGATTTTCAAAAGGGGATTTTGTTTTCCAAATATTATAGAGTGAATTATCTTTTCCTGATTCTAAATTATTATTAAACCATTACTTTTTATAAAAAGAAATCCCTAATTGGTCTAAGGCATTCTTTTCTTGAAGTGCTTTCAGCACTTTGATTTTATGGAGGTATTATTTCTTTTTGGGCAAAAAACGTGAGAGGAACATGCTTCAAATAAATGTCCACGAATGTTCGAGTTTAAAGTTCACTTCTGGTTCTAAATGAATGATTTAATTTGCCGATTGATTCTTTAATAGACACCGCGATTGGTCACTTTATTGCATAACGATCAAACAATGGCAACAAATTATGCGATACTAGTCTAATCGATTTTGGTCGCTTTCCTGTAGGCTCAGTGATCAATTGGTGAATGCCTTACTATGGGAAGTTTCTCTGTGATACCATTCGATGATAATTTAATTGTTAGTTTTGTCTATCAAAAACGAGCGTTCTGATTGGTCGAAAGATTTAATTCATACCTCCATGAACAAAAATTTGAGCACGCAGCCATTTTGTATGCTTCCGCATAAAATAGTTCCATACAAAAAGGTATCGAAATTTGTACAGGTTTTGGTTTTTCGCTCGATGCTATTAAATTATCAGAAATGAAGAGAATGTTTTTGTTTTCATGGAGGTATGAACCGAAAAAACTAATCTCACAATGTATGAATCCGCTTCGCGTATTCATACAGTGTGATTAGGTTTTTCGGTTCATACCTCCATGAAAACAAAAAAATATTCTCTTCATCCCTTAATTGATAAATCGCTGGCCCCGCCCTCTGATATCTGACATTGTAGTTTGTTTGTTTGAATGTTTACGCCGGTTTCAACAATCTTCAGTTATATCGCGGCGGCTTGAGCGCTCAACAATTGAATCCTGGTATTTCTCACAACAGTACTACCATTACTTCCTTTCCTAGCCTCCAGCTGCTATCCCACTTAGCTCTACGATTATCGACCCTTTGGTAAAAGACAAATAGTCGGAAAGGATGAGTGCCGCCGTTCTGACATTGTAGTTGAACTGAGATATCAATCGACGTTGAATTAAAAAAAATATGATCAGAAATATACAATAGAAAGAAAACTGTTGGTGACCAACATGTCGTAGCTACAGCTTTAACAAGCTGTACGCACCACGTTTAAGTTATCAAACTACTACCGGTCTTAATGAGTAATTTGATTGGTCAATTGCTTTTTGATTGGCATTCGCAATCCGTATTTTTAACATGCTGGTTACAGATGGCAAAACAAGGGTGTCGATTGGTTGGCGACAAACATAAAAACAAAAAAAAAAAAACTAACAACAAACAAACAACTGTAGATACGACGTTGTAGTCGCCAAACGACAAAGATGTTTTATAACGTTGTCGGAGGGTAAAGCTGCTTTGGGCAGAAGTATTGTGTTGATTGGTAGGTTTTTCATCAGTTGTTATCGTCTGTAGTTTTGTTTATTTTCTTCATCTGATGCATTGTCATCTTTCGTTTGTTCGTCTGGTTGTTCAAGATTATCGAGATCAATTGTCTTTAAATAGACTTTCTCTTGAGCCTCTCTTCTGATCGCCTCCTCGCGTGCTTGTAATTCAACTTTCTCTTTAGCTTTAAGCTCCTCAATATCTTTACAGAAATCGCGGACCTTACAGTCAATTTGCTTCAATTCAAACTCGTTTTGAGTAATAAGACCCTGTTTCCGTAACGTATTCCTACTTGGCCCCCTGTCTGCTAGGTTATCCATGTTTGACAACTCTTTCAATCGCCTTCGAGACATAAGCACCGGTTTGACGGGTTCCTCACATACCAAACTCATTCTGTCAAGACCGGTGACATCCGTCATGTTATCTTGAGTATCATTTGTGAGCTTGTGTTTTTTGAACGACATCATATTACGTTCACTTCTCTCCCTGTCTCTAATCTGGCCGAGTAATCCGAATCGAGCCGGAGCTGATTTTCCGCGCACTTTTTTACGTGCGTTGTATATTGCTGCGTCTGATGCAGGTAGACACTTAGTATACCACTCTTCAGGAAATTTATTGTTTTCCTTGAAACAATTAGGGTCGATTACTTTATACTTCTTTAATGTTTTTGGATTTCTGAGAGTAGACGCTTCGGAAAAAGGAGTTATAGGTCTTTGTAGATTGTCGGCATCTTCTTCGTCATAAGAATCATCAGAAAGGTTATCGGTGTTTAAAGTATCGCCGTTAGAGCGCCCTAACGCGGTCTTCGCTCGTTGTTTAGCCGGAACAGTTTGCTTCCTGTAGACTCCGCCTATAAATAATAAGAAAATTCTTTAATTTTAAAACTGATCAAAGTTAAATGCTGCAAATATAAAATAATTGACGATCACCCCCCCCAACCGACTCCAACAGCAAGTTCCGCCTAATATCAAACAGCGTTATTTTGCAAAATTAATGGCCAGTAACATGTAACAAAAGGATAAAGACCTAAAAGTCGGAACTATAGCTCGAATAAAATGAAGCTTCGACATTTAACTCGCCAAACCAAATAAAACCTTCACAAAAATGTCGGCCAATATTGGAGTTTAAAGTGTACTTCCGGTCAACATGATTGATTTGATTGGTCTTTTTGTTTACTTTGATTGACACATGCGATTGGTCAATCAAGAAATATATCGACCAATCAAACCATTTATGCAGCCCGGGATTAAGATTTGAACTCCGATATTAGTGCGAAACTTATTCAAGCTGTAGTTACGACGTTTAGGTAAGCAATCAACCATTTTACCTTTTTGTTACATGATGCTGGCCATAGATTTTTGAAAATAACGCCGTTTACAATCGAAGCGGGACTTCCTACCGGAGTGAGTCGGCGTGGCGAAAGGAGTAAGTGGGCGGGGCCAGCGGTAGGTCAATTTTATATAAATGGACAATTAGATTTCAATCTAACGCCTCCTATCAGCGTGTTACCGTCGAGAGACACATTTCATACGTTTTCATAAAAAAAAGAGTAGAAAAATCTGCACTATGTTTGAAGATATTGTTTTTACATTATTTCAAATGTCGGCAATATGTCCAAGTAGTCTGTCGGGAAAAAAATGTGATGTAATCTAAAAGGACAAGAGAACCCCTGGGGTTTGTCATGCGCAGTTACAATTGCCACGCACTGTTACATTTGCTGAATACTGAACAGTTCTATATTTAAAAAAAACAATAACAAACAAACAAAACAAAAATGTAAATAGAGTTATCTCCCTTGGCAGAGTGATTTGCTCCTTTGATTGGGCAAATAGATTAAGATGTCAATAAGATTTAAATCGGTCATGCAAACAATATTCTTTGCTGGCCACCGAAAGTGGACAAAATTATCTCGACTTCATTGAATAAAACAGTTGAACATGCTTAAATGTAATAAGATCTGGGAGATGGCCTATGGTTTTGACTTTTAAGGCACCTAATGATTTTTCTAACGGAAATCTGGTAAATTAAAAATTGATTTGGTAAAATTTCATGCCAGAGACTACGACCGGAACATATTTTGTTTTTTAACAAGCTGGTAAAAAGCTTTTCAGGTGCGTTTTGAAATAGGTAATGTTTAAATCATAGAAGATTAGAGAGAATCTTCATAATACGTCAAACATAGTTTCTTTTCAGAAAAAGCTTCTCGTCTCTATTAGCTTCTCGTCTCTTAAATACACATGAGTGTTGCATACATGATTAACCAATAAATCTTACATCCTTGGACACATTTGAATATAATTTAATTTCTAGTTTCGTCTATCTAAAACGAGCGTTCTGATTGGTCGAAAAATATTATTCATAACTCCATGAACAAAATTTTGATCACGCAGTGATTTTGTATGCTTCCGCACAAAATAGTCCCATACAAAAAGGTATCAAAATTTGTAAAACTTTTGTTTTTCCGCTCGATGCTATCAAATTATAAGAAATGAAGAGAATATTTTTGTTTTCATGGAGCTTCGCGTATTCATACAGTGTGATTGGTTTTTTCGATTCATACCTCCATGAAAACAAAGAATATTCTCCTCATCTCTTAAGTGATTAATGGATCGCTAGCCATGCCCATTGACTGAGGTTAGAATAATATACATTTATTTTGCAACATTAACGTTTAGTAACATGAAAAAAAGTAAAATGTCGTAACTATAGTTTGTATAACCTTTAGTTCCAAAACCAACAAAACTGCTTCGCATAAATTTCGACCAAAAAAACTTACTTCCTATATAAAAGAAAAAAATCCGTTTTTTGATTGACACGTGCGATTGGTCAATTCAGTAAATTCAACCTTTTTTGTTTTCTGATTGAATTTTGCATTTGAATGGGGTTTAACAAGGTTTTTAACAATCAGTCATATCGCGGATGCTGGAGCACCTAACAATGAATGCCTGGTATATCTCGCACCACCACTACCATAACATCCTTTCCTAGCCTCTAGGTGCTTTCCCACTTATGTTTACGATTAACAACCCGTTGGTGAGAGACAAATGTCGGAAAGGTTATGTGTCCTTAATGATTATGATGTAACTTTTTCCGGGTGTTTTGTAACGCCCTTAGCATTGAGGCATGTTCATAACACAAGAATGGTAAAAGTATGAAAAACTAAACAAAAACCAAAAAAAAAAAAAAAAAGTTCAAGCTTTGTTCTTTACCAGAGAAAATACATTATTCAGAGCGTCGATTCAGAAGTGATCTTGAAATGTTTCCTTGTTTATACAAAAATAACCGTCTAATCTAATGTGTTAATATCTTATTACTTCCCTAAAAACACGGTCGCAGACAGGGAGATTCAATTTCAGCCTTTATTAATAGCATATATACTCAACATCGCAAAAAATCACATATTTTTAGAGATTGAAATTCAATTTCTCATTTCTTTTGATCGAGACGCCACTGTTAAGAAATAAGAAAAACAGAACTTTTCCGGACTCGCTTTAATTTAATTAACATTTGCGGTCTGTCACGCGTAAGAGGTGTTTTTTTTATTTTATACCTATAGATATTTATTGTACAATATATACATTCCAAAATATCTGAATCTGATAGAGTCAAAAACGGTCCCATATAAGATAGTATATGATGACGTCTTTTTGATTCTGCACGTCATAATGTAATCAGAATGGTAAAGAAGGAAAACAAGAGCCGCCAGAGACAGCTTCCTGTCACAAAAATTATGCAATAAACGGGGAAAAGGGTTCGGACGGATAGACGAAGCGGCCGCTATATTCTCGCCCTTCTCCAAACATGCTTAATTTCAACGTTCGACCTTCAGCTATGACCTTGACCTTGGAGCTATCTGAAAATTTGTTTCAAACGACATAGCTACTCATGATAGAGAGCAATTGTAATTGCGAAACCCATCTATCATTTTTGGAGCTATGCTTCGGACGTGCTTAATTTCAATGTTTGACCTTGAGCTGTGACCTTGACTTAGGAGTCGGCGCACTATCATAAGTAAATTCACATGTGAAGTTTCACCCAATTTAGCCTAGGGACTGTAGAGAAATTGAGGCGGACGGACTGATGGTTCGACGGACGGAATAACGAAAGGAAGGACTGACGGACAGACGAAGCGGTGGCTATATTCTTGCTCCCGGGGAGCTGATAAATATAGATGTTTTATGATTTTATCAAATTTATTTCATTCAAATGTAGGTATATAATAATTGGATTTCTAAGCTACGACAGCGATCCACCATCTTGAATTTGATTCTCGCAGCGAAGGAAAGTTTTGATATTTAATACATGATTTTTTCGTAACATGATATTCCCTATAATTGGGGAGAGGTATAGAGCCAGGAAAGCTTTGGTTCAAACCTTTCGCCTTTGAAGTAATCGATTGACTATTAAAATTATTTTTATTGAAAGTTAAATGTTAACCTTTGACATATATTCAATACGTTTTCGTTTACGATTTAAACGAGGTAATTTCAGCTTATCCACAGGGAAAACACGAGGTTGTTTGGTACAGAGGTGCGAGTTTACGATCACCAAGGAACGATAATCCTTTCTCTATTTTGTGGTCAGGGACCTATATGCTGATCAAAGAGTTTGTGGATGGTTATATACGTTTGACTGGTTTACCTAAACCATCGTCTGGAGGATCTTAAAAGTATTATCTAAGCAATGTAACACACTTTTAACCCATATATCGTCGTTGTTTACTCAAACCTCGTAACTACAGCTTGAAAATTTTGTGAAAGCGAATGGATTACAGGCGATCATTTTTATGAGATGATGTTAGAAATTTAAACATTTAATGGAATAAATGTTTCGCAGAATTAGGATGATTTGTTTGCATTAATCCATTTTAAATCAAATGTTTTCTAAAACGCTTTATCTTAAGACAGTTTGCTTTTTTTTTCTAAAACACTTTATCTTAATACAGGGAAAACACGAGGTTGTTTGGTACAGAGGTGTGCGTTTTTCTGGTAATATAGAGCATTTATTCAAATCAAAAAAGATGAGGAATAATCTCGAAATCTGCAATCAATGCCATACTGATTTGTTTGCATTTATCGATTTTAAATAAATTTTTCAAAATTTTCGATTTTAAATAAATTTTTCAAAACAATTTTTCTAAAACACATTATCTTGATACAGCAATGTGTTTTCAGAGTGGTTAAGAATCCCTTTTTATCTGATTTAGTACGATTTGACTATTATCTTCTCCCCAAGAAGAAAAGAGAACCCAGACGCCGCTTTCTCGCACTGATGGTGACGACAAGCTGTTGACGCATTCGTTGGGCCAAATATGTTACTTTTTACAGGGGAGGTATCTAATTGCTTCCATGCCGTGGGACAAAGTGTGTAAGCCTACAAGATGTCTTCTATGAAAATATTAGGGTTAAACCGCTTCAGTCTGCGTTAGGCTGTGGACTTCTTAATCGCCCCGCGTAATATTGCCTTTTGATGATCTCAAAAAATTGACCGAAAAACTGATATTTCGGGTAAGCGCTTTAGGGCCTAGGTATTTTACTTTATTGTCTTCGTTTATTGGTAAAACATCTAGAGCAACAACTTTACTAGCTTCATTGTATGAACTGAAATCTTTGTATCAGTTTTCTTTTCTTCAATCTTTCCTTTGATCTATATACAACTCTTAAAAGGGATTTTATTCAGCATGCCAAGGGTAAAGTTTTGAAGAAGATAGATCATTTCTTAAAATAAACTCTGGTGTAATATTTGAAAGACGGCCCACAAATAAACAAAAGAAAGAAATCAAAGGACTGAAAGTCCTGAGAGCGGTTTTGCTGGCTTATCAGTAAACGCGCTCAATAATGCCAACATGCATCACCAAGATGAGTAAATAAATCATACACCTAAGATGGATGAGCAGCTGGATGCTCGATAAGGATGTAGTGGTCATACTGGTGTGGAGACTACCAGGGATCCATGGTTAGGAGCTCCAGCCACCCCGATAAAACTGAAATACTATTAAAAGTTGCGTTAAAACCCCATTCAATTAATCATGACCCTTTAACTGTTTACCGAAATCGCTATTTTGTTTTAATCACAACGGTTTCTTTGATATCATTTCATCAGTGCGTGAAAATTTGTGGTTGTGTGGTAAGAGGTTAAATGATTAAAGGTAAAGAAATCAAAGCTAACATTCAATTCTTTTTGCTTTGGGCATATCATTATTACGTAATACATGTTCGTTTCAAAGATATAGTCGATTTCGAGAGGTAAAAGGGTGTTTTATTCGGTGGGGTTAAACAAGCGTTTGAATCGCGACTATAACAAGGTTGTAACTTGTAGCATATACTGCGTACACGGGGTGTAAATTTGCTCAGTCCTGCCAGGTCAAAACTAACAGACTTGTAGAGAGTTTGTTTATTCTACTAACCTCTGACCTAGATTCTATATCTTGAAACGCGAGGAGATTATTTCTCTCATTTAGACAGTTCATTAGACAATTTACTGTGGATATATTAAGTCGAATTTTTAAACCATTTTCCTTGATATTCATGACTAAAAGGAGGCTGTTGGCATTCAGCAAGTAAGTTATTTTCTTCATTAGCGATGAAACAAGATGGCGGCAATCACAGATTTTAACTTCAAGTTTATGAGCATGCGTGGAAATGAGTTGAAAATTTGAGAAAACTTGTTTCCGGTTGATCGATGTGAAATACCGGTTTTGTCCTACAAAACCGCTAAAAAGAAGAAGAAAATGAAAAGAACTGAGAAGATGACAGTCTACATTGTAGTGAAATATACTATGAAATGGAATTGAGAACATGAGAGCCCACATTGAAGTGAAATATACCATGAAATGGCACTGAGAACATGACAGCCCACGTTGAAGTGAAATATACCATGAAATGGCACTGAGAACATGACAGCCCACATTGAAGGGTTCTACTTAAGGCTTGATCAATATCAAAAGGGCAACCTATACTATCAGGGGGGATAACTGTAGATGCATTTTGTCCACTATCCAGCACCCAACAGCCGAGCGTAGGCACCCGTAGGCGGTGCTCTTGTTTTATATTTTTCTAGCAAATTAAAATAAAAGGGCCATTGTCCTCGAAACGCTCCCCTGAGTTGATGACTTCAGAAGAAACACACAAGTGACCAATTTTGGCCGAAAGAGACCCGTTATCAAAATATTGCCTAAGAAATCAAAAAAGAAAAGTCACGTAGAATGTATATTACAAGGAATGCTTTCTAAAACTTGGCTTAGTGAACTAGGTGTAGAGCATAAAGGACCAAACATCAGACCCTTGCTAAGAAATGGAGGCAAAATAATTAACTCTAGAGAGCGCATAATGTTTTCTTAGACTTGACTTTGTGACCTAGTTGGATATAACACAGAGAAAAACATAATTACAAAATATCAACCCATTTAGCTAAAAAAGGGAATCTAGAGAGCACACAATGTATCTTTAAGACTTGACCTTGTGGCGTGACTTAGTTTTCCCCGTGTGAACCAAGATTTTATAATGATAAAATTATGGCCAAGTTCAGCTAATAATGAAGCCTCTAGAGTGAGAGTTGACATTGTAAACTAGTTTTTGACCGAATAAAACCCAACTCACATACAGACAATTTGCCAAGAATTTTGCGTATTGAAATCACTCTATGTTTTTTCAAAGCTATGATCTAGTGACTTTGTTTTTGATTCCATGTGACCTATCATCGAACTAGACCAATATTTCATGTAAGCAATTGTTCTTGTCAAGTTTTGATCTAATGGTATGGCCTACAATAAAGTGACAGATACCGGACGATGTGCGGATACCGGACATAACTAGATCACAAACATCTCACATTGTTCCCGATGTGCTTGTGTGAACTAAAGAAAAGAAAAATACCTGCAGCAGTATGTGGTCTTTGTGATATCTCCTGAACCTGTTGTTCAGCACTTTTCGTACGAATAGACTTCAATTCACTAATTTCTCTCCTGAGTTTATAAATCTCTACCCCTCGCTGTTGATCATCATGGTGCATTTGTCTCTCCATAGAACTAATAAGTCTGTTAAGTTCCTCGTTAAGTTTTTCATTGTCAAAATACACATCACTATGGTCCTGTCTCAAGATTTTCTCCAACTTCGTCCTTGTTTTCTTGTGTACTCCAGTCGTATTCATTATCTGTAGGAGTGTTTACATTGGCCCTATATGAACACGTAGAAAACAATAAATTATAATCGCACATGTCTTCGTTGGGAATGTAAAGTGTCGTAACTGCAGCTTTATTCAAGCTGTAGTTACGACATTTTACACGCCCAACGACGATTTTACCTTTTGAACTCATGTGTGTTGTTCATTTAGTCGGAGTTAAAAAGCCACGTTTTGAAGAATGGAGTTAGGATTAATATCCTAATACAGCCATACAAATTGATTTGCTACTTGTAAACAAATGCGTAATTGACCACACGTGGCTGTCAGTCAAAGAAAAAAGTTGACCAATCGAAACATTCTTTCAAACCGTGAGTGAAGTTTAGAATACGACATTGGTCGCCATTTATGTGAAGCATTTTAATTGGCTTGGCGAGTTAAACGTCGTAACTACATCTTGAATAAATTGTAGTTACGGCGTTTAGGTCGCCAACCAACTATTCTACTTTTTGTTTCACGGCAGTTCCCAAAAAATTCGAAAACTAATGCCATTAAAAATAGAAGCAACCCAAAAAGTGGGTAGGGTCAGTTACTTTATAAAGTTTGAGATACTATTAGATGACAGATTATGAGAAACATAGAATATGGTTGAAGGATAAATACTACTCAAAAAGATTCGATGGCAAATCACTAGAATTCCTCCTTTGTCTCTGTACATAATATGATCTCTTTGTGAGATATTATGTCAAATATTGCTGATGTTTTAGAAACACTTATCAAATTCTAAAAGAATGAAGAATCACAGTAATTTGCACTCTCTCATTATCTGTGAAAGACCGCTTTAACCCATTCCAACTCAGTGGCGCTTTTAAAGGCCACCAACAAAAAAATCTTTTAAAACAATAGTGGATAATGAAGAAATAGCTTGTTACAAGCATTTTTTTTTTCATTATCCACAATGTTAACTACCCCAAATAAAGTAAAAAATTGGTAAGATTTAAATTGTCGTCTCTAACTCTTTTCAGTTTAGACTAGTCTAAAGATTTTGTCGTCTAGAAATTGGTCAAGAAAAAAATGCTTAGATCTTCAGGTTTCTATGAATAGTCGATGCGCGTTGCGCTATGAGGATCATATTTTAGCGAGATTGTTTTTGCAGCATCTCAGTTTACTTACAGATATTTTGTCAGAATTCGGTCTATAACTGGGTCAATGTGAATGCCTTGACCGGTTGTATGATAAATCGTGACTTTAGAATCACGGGTTTCTTCATTTCTGCATCAGAATACTCCTTATATCGACATATTCATGACGTTTCTGATATGACAAAGAACGCATTTTGACAGCTTTGACACATTCCCACACGACAAAATTTTAGACTTGTCCAAATTGAAAGAAGTTGCAGAAAGAAATTTTCAAGTTGGTGTTTTTTTTTATTTATCTTCATCTTTTTGGATAAAAAACATTGTGGATAATGAAGAAATTGTTCATACAAGCAATTTCTTCGTTTTCCACAATGTTTTCCAAAGCTTTTTTAGAAAGGCGTTAGAGAAGGGATTGTATGGGAATGGGTTAAATCTGTCGAATTTTGTCGCCCGTGCGCATACTGAGCAGTTGTATGATTGATGTTGTAATTATTGACTGATCGCTGGCCACGCCCACTTAGCTCCGACAGGAACTTCCACTTCGATATAATAAGGCGTTATCTTGACAAGAATTATAAAAAGGTAAAATCGTAGATTGGCTACCTAAACGTCGTAACTACAACTTGAATAAGCTGTAATAACGACGTATAAGTTGCAAAAACAACCGAAATGCTTCACATAAAACTCTACCAATGTTGGAGTTCAAAGTTTACTTCCATTCTATAAAATAATATGATTGGTATTTGATTCTTGAATTGACCGTCGCGATTCGTCAATTTTGAGAATCTCTTTCGATTTGTAATCCTGACCTGACATACAAAATAGGGCCGATCTGGAAAGCCGTGAAACAAAAAGTCTGCATGAAAAGCCGTAAAACAAAAAGTCTGCATGAGGTTTAACGCAGATTTGAACAATTTCCAGCCATATTATGACGAACTTTGCTTTGTTCGCGAGCTTTCTGGGTATCGCCAGTGCCGGAGGGGGTTCTGATTGACATCCCCAAAAGGCGAAAGCTGTGTGACAAGCGGAATGGACAGGATTCAGATCCACAACCCTTTCCTTCTCTATCATAGAGAATGAAAGGGTTGTGGATCCGAATCCCGTCCACTCCGCACAGGATCCCGAATATTTAGAAAAAAATTCGGAAGCAGTACAGGTCAATTTTAGGATCGCCGCTGTCAAACGAAATGAATATTCAAATCAATCAATTCGACCGGCAGTGAGCCGTGATCTCTATGTGACGCATTTTGTGTGGGTCAGCGACTTATATGCGATAACTACAGCTGTAGTTACGATGTTTAGGTCACAACAAAAAGTTTATTTTTCGTTTAATACTCATACATGTAAGACAATAATCTCGTTTAACATTTCACTAAACCCTTTCCCACAGAGTGACGCTTTTGGACGCCCCCCAGGAAAAACAACTGAGAAAACATTGTGTAAACTGAAGAAATTGCTTGTCACAAGCAATTTCTTCATTTTACACAATGTTTTCTATCCATAAAGATGAAAAAATCTTTAATTTCATAATGTTTTGAATGTCATCTGCAACTTCTTTCAAATTGGACCAGTCTACACCTTTGATGTGTGGGCTTGGGTTAAACTACAATATCGGAAGTCAGTAAGCGGGGAAAGAGATCCATCAAATTCGAACAGAACAGAACAGAACAGACCAATAGGGAAGTTGGGTAGAAATCCCTTTTTGCACTCAAAAATATACAGATAAGTGAACAACGACAGTGTCAAAAATCCTTGGAAGGGTTAATTTTTTAGCATTTTCGAGAAAGTACCTTTTCCCATGACCTACCACAAATCAATCTGAATAGAACGGGTAAAACAAAAAAATATTGACAATTCTTCAATTATTCCAAAATAATCTACCCCAAAACCCCAGCGTATTATATCTGACACTCAACAAATCTATCTGTCACTTAATGAAACAATCTATCGGAGATTTAACGTGTATGCTTTAAAAGATAAATTGAATACCCATTCCTCCATATATGTTTAACCCTTTCCTGTACAATCCTTCATTTTACGTCCCTGTGTTATTAAACTTGAGAAAATGTTATGTAAAAAGAAGAAATTGCTTGTAACAAGCAATTTCTTCTTTTTTCACAATTTCTTTTTCTATAGATTGATTATTTTTCAAGTAATATCGACCTTAAATTTTCGTCTGCAAATTCTTTGACAGTTCTAAAATTTTGAAAAACAGGAAAGGGTTATAGGTAGACACAGTTATTTTTTTCTAAAATATTACATCAGCGAAATGTCATTGATTTGTTACACAAAGTTTTTTTCACGCATATTTCCAGTTTTATTAATCAATTAGAATGTCCAATCAGAGATTTTCACTAGTTTAGAACATTTGAGCATGCTTTTTGAAAGATCTGAAACTTGATAAAATGCACAGATACAATAAAACTATTGTAAAACTTGAAGATCTTGTGCAAATATTTTCAGATACAAACCTTAAAGCTTGATAGATAATTGCTTAGCAGTTTTTAAGATTTGAAAAAAGACAAGGATTTGAAGATGATTTATACATTTTGACGAGGGATTGCCTATCTTTCTATAAAATATGTTTTACCGTTTTGAAGATCTTTGTAGGTGATTTTAAGAATAATTTACTTTCAAATATTTTAATTGTTAGAAATTATCTAAAAACGGTCACTGTCGAATTCAGTTCAATGTATGAATTGATCGAATGAATGGGGTTAAACGGCACTGTTAACAGTATTTTAGTCATATCGCGGCGGCTGGAGCACCTACAATGATTCCTGGTATTTCTCACACCGGTACTAACACTACATCCTTTCCTAGCCTCCAGCTCCTATTCCACTTAGGTTAACGATTATCCACCCATTGGTGAGAGACAAATATCGAAAAGGATATATGCTGCCGACGGGGGTCGAACCTATTACATCCAATAGTTGAAGATTGGGAGTCTGGTGCGCTACCGACTGCGCTGTGACGGCGGCGTTCACTGTATGAAAAGTAATAAGTTACAGCTAATACTCAGAGCTGCATGGTAAACCTTAAACGCCTTGAAACAGCCCTACTGATTTCCAGTTTTATTTATTTTCAGAACTTAATTTATAAATATACAGTATCTTACAGCCTAGAAAGGTTGTTGTCACAATTAACTGACGAATTATTGACCCGGCCCAATTACTCCATTTGCCCGGCCCGTCGACTCCGACAGGAAAGTTCAAGAGGGTTCTTTTGCAAAATTTATGGCAAGTAGCATGTAACAAAAAGGTAGGATAGTTGGTTGGCGACCTAAACGTCGTAACTACGGTTTGAAAGGCTGTAGTTACGACGTTTAAATAATTCCTATACAAGTACTCCTTTTTACGCACCTCAAGATAAAAAAATGGAAAACATTGTGGAAAATGAAGTAATTGCTTGTATCAAGCAATTGCTTCATTATTTACATTGTTTTCTATCCCAAAAGACGAAAAAATCTAAAATTCCATAATCTTGAGATTTTCATCTGCAGCTTTGCAGGTTTGTCTAGGAAAGGGTTAGGGACAGCCAACGGATTTTTGTCCAGGAAATATACGTTGAAAACAGACAACTATTCAAGTATGCTAAAATGCGTAGCAATAACGATACAATTTACGTTCATTATGTATTTTATGTTTGTTATTTTCTCATGTGTTGTTCCTTTTGTTCTGTATGTAACATTTAAATGCTAAATAGAATAGTTGTTGTTTTCATGGAGGTATGAACCGATAAACCTAATCACACTGTATGAATACGCGAACCAGATTCATACTTGTGGCTAAGTCAAAGAAATAAACTATTGATTAGAAATTGAATTGAATTGAAATAATAATTCAAAAATCGAAATAAATTTAATATGCGCTAGTTTTTATAAGCGTGTATTTTGTAATTTTTTTTAATGTGATTAATTTCTTTTAACGCATTATTACACGACACCCCTAAGAAACTCCTTTTCTCACAATGTTTTCTACTCTATTTGGCTCTCTTTTTCCGATTTTAGCTCTTTTTGAAATATCACCTGCAACTTCTCTCAGGTTGGACTTATCTAAAGTTTCGTTGTCTGATAATATGTGAAATGAACTCTCATTTAAATATATTTTACAGCATAATTCTAATTTCAGTCTCTTGTCTAACCGACTAAACCAAAACAAAGCCAAGAAAAAACTATTGTAACTGCAAATATCAAGATTCAAAGTTAATTTTTAAATCAATAATTAGTCTAGCCTTTAAACATCTGTTTTGTGTGTGTTTTTTCTTACCTGGAAAATCTTAACCTAAAAGTAAATATAGTTTTGTTAGCCTTAAATGACTTTACATTAACGCATATGCGGTGTTTTGGCGTTATGATATTAATTGCAATATTTGTATGGCCGTAGTTTAAATGCAAAAGTTGTATAACAAATAAGCAGTAAATAACAAAATTAGACATGACCAAATAGAAAGAAGTTGCAGACGATATTTTGAATTTCTTTGAAATTGGAAAACAAGTGCCAAATTTAGGTAGAAAACATTGTGAGAAAGGGAATAATTGCTTAATACAAGCAATGATTCCTTTTACATCAAAGTTTTTCATGATAATCTGTATTCATGGCGTAAAAATAAGTCATTGCGCGAGAATGAGAAAACTTTGTTGCTTAACTAATTAACACAGTGTTGTGAAATTGAAAAAAAATTGAAAGAATTTCATAACTTTTCACAATTTTTCATGTGAAAGACCAACACGTTTTTTTTTTAAATTTCCCCAATTGGACGGTTGTGGTTATCTAATTGACCAATCGCGGCCGTCAATCAAGGAATAAACCGACCTACCAAATTATTTATTCAGCCCGGACCTGAGCTTATCAACTTCAACATTGGCGCCATTTTTGTTTACCTTTATTGTTGGTTTGGCGACTTAAACGTCGAAACTACAGCTTAAATGAGCTGAAGTAACGACGTTTAAGTCACCAACCAACCATTTTACCTTTTTGTTACATACTACTGGCCATAAATTTTGCAAAATAACGCTGTTTAAAATCGAAGCGGAACTTCCTGTTGGAGTCAATGGGAGGGGCAAATGAAGTAAGTGGGCGGGGCCAGTGATTTGTCAATTAAATAAAGAAAATGCATATTGAAAAGAGACGTGTAAATGATAGGAAACATCATTGTAAAGAAGAACAATTAGGATCAGAACATCTTCTACGATTTTATATAAAGGAATGGTAGATGCGTTTGGAACAACTGAAGCACAATGGCCTAGTTTTACGGTCGGTTAATATCAAATAAGATTTTGTTATGGTCTGTTCTTTTTACTTTAAACCGGACAAGTGTTCGCACCAAATATACCTAGCCACACAATGCTTATATTCATGAATCGCGGCAGTCAACCAGTGAATAACTCGACTTATCAAATCATTCATTTAGACCAGAAGAGAACTTTGAATTTTGACATTGGTGATTAGCATTTGTGTTTGTATTTACGACTCAAGCGTCGTAAATACAGTTGTAGTCACAACGACTTTAAGGTCAACAACCACCCATTTTTGTTACGTGTTATTGATAGATAACGCCGTTTGATTGTATCCAACTTCCACTCGGAGCTCTGTGGGCGGGGTTAGAAGAAAGCAGCTGATAACAACGCCAATTTCATGTTTACAAATTTATAATTTCCTTGTGAGTATCAACGGAATACTGTAAGGGCCATCGCGTTTTTCAGATTGAAAAAAAAAAAAAAAAAAAAAAAAAAAAACGCGAGGCAAGAAAGAAGGACGATGAGAACACGAGAGTACGAGAATACGACGGTGAGATCACCAGATCACGACGGCGAGAACACGAGTGTATGACGGTAAGGACACTTGAATACGAGATCACGATGGTAAGAATTCGAGATAATCTGGTATTCACGCCGTCGCACTCTCGTATTCTTATCGTTGTAGTATTGTACTCTCGTGTTCCCGAAGTCGTACTCTCGTGTTCTCACCGTCGTACTCTCGTGACCTCGTCATCGTTCTCTCGTTCTCATTATTCAATGTTACTCAGAAAAACGCGATGACCCTAACGGTATTCCGTATAGTATCTGATCAAAAATATATAGCGAATATTATGTTACGATAGCGAAAACCATCTTGTTTTTGCTTTGAGCTGTGGAGGAAATGTTTACTTCAGTCTCGTGAAATATCAAATTTTCCTCAGCAGGAAGAAGCAGATCTTTAAAAGATGTTGTATCTCTGTCGGTAAATAATATTCAAATTATTATATACTTTTCATTCAAATAAATTCAATGAAGTAATAATACGCGCATTATGATGTCATTTACAGAATGAAAATAGCGTCATCTTTGACTTCCTTATATGCAACCATTTTTCACACTATCCGATACGGATTTTTTTACTGACTTATGCGATTTTGTCTGTGCGGAATGTATAAATATTACTAGAAATATTAATGGCTATAATAAAAAATTGTATATGCATGCTGTCTAACCTTTGTCTATGTAAACCTGTTTGTTATTTAACAATATCAGAATACGGACCCAAGATTATCAGATAATCGTGAAAGATGACCAAATCTTGTACTAGGTGAAACGGATTTGGTCACCGCTATCAAAGCCGGCTATGTGAATAAGTATTTAGACTGCACATTTCAAAGCCTCAGAGTCGGGGTCATAGCGCAGTTTGAAATGCGTCGGACTCCCAATCATGAGGTCCAAGGTTCTATCTTCGGTCGCGGCACATATCCTTTCCGACATTTGTCTTCCAGCAATGGGTGGATAATCGTAAACGTAAGTGGGATCAGCAGCTGGAGGCTCGGAAAGGATGTAGTGGCAGTCCTGGTGTGAACAATACCAGGGATCCGTTGTTAGGTGCTCCGACTGCTGCGATATGGCTGTTAAACAATAATCAATCAATCAATCAGTTAACCAATCAATTAATTAATTAATCAACCAATCAATTAATTAAAGTCTCCGCAATTAAAACTTAAAAAGAACAATACATATATAAAAACATAACAAAATGTAGGAATATAATTTAAATATTTTAACTCGTTACCAATCGACAAAATAGTATTTTAATACTAATTGAGAGATTTCGCAGACGACATTGTTTATTGCAGTCAAACCTTTACATTTTCTATAAGATAGTGTAGAAATCTTCTGGGAAAGAAGACGATTCTGGTTACCAGCATTTATTTTTTCACAATGTTTTCCAAAGTTATTTTTTCTCCAGTGCTTAAATGCATGGTTGTCTGGTAATAGGTTAAAATAAGTTAAATCTGTATACCAAAATAGAGAAATTCCGACAGCTCGGTGAAAAAAACAACGTAAGTGTCTATACAATGGTTAGACACTTATGATGTTTTTGCATTAAGCCATCTATATCAACTCACCATACTTGTAAAAACGTTATCCATAAAAGTCATGTTCTTTAATTGAACTAATAAACAATGCACACAGTTCTCTGAGTTTGGTATACGGTTTTGAATATCTTAACGGTTAAACAAGAAAAAATATTGATGCCTATCTAAAAAACAATACAAAGTATTACAAAAAGAATAGGGCACTTTATCAACCTATCTCATCATTAACTGTTTATCTTATGTTTACCAATCATGATCTTTTTTTGGTTTGTGTGGAGGGCGACGGGGCCGTTTCTTTGTTTGAAAAAGGGGGGTTTAATGTTAGTTTTAACGGTATTTCAGACATATCGCGGAGATTGGAGCACATAACCATGGATTCCTGGTATTTCTCACACCAGCACTACTATCACGTCCTTTCCGAGTCTTAAAGGTAGGTATCGATGTTTTTTTCATGTCACAAATTTTAATTATTTTTATTTCCTCTCATAAACTATTTGAAAACAATATGCCGAAAAGTAGTTTTGCAAAAATATGAGGTCGCTTATCAGAAAAAAGCAGGGTATTTCCGTAATAGCCTACATAGGCTATTAATCTTTTTTTAGATTAATCCGAGACAGTTACGAAGATTATAGGGCATTCACGTGGCGCGAATAACCGTTGGTACCTTGCATCTAGTTCAAATTACATCAAACCAACGTCATCGTTACGTCATCAGGAGTTATGTTCGCTAGCCGGTCTGTAAAGATCAGGCCTTTCATGTGACATGATTTAGGACGTTGGCTGTTTCGCTAGTAAATTTGTTACCTTCATTTGACAGGGTCATATGCAAATGAGGTCATCCGATATCGACAGCCGAATTCCGTGATATCTAAAAATAACCTGGAATTCCGTTGAACCTTTCCGATATAACCAGAAAAAGCCACTTTAGGTCTGTTGGATAGCCACCATGACAATACCTGACCTAACTTAAAGTATTAAATGTTCGTTTGAGTCTATTTTCGTCACTTGGTAATTTTTCTTATCTAGGTTTCAGAAACACCGATACCTCCCTTTAAGTAACACTGAGAAGCTGCCTATATAATCTTAACAAACTTAATAGAGGTCAACCAGATGATGCTACACACCAAATATCAAGGCTCTGGACCAATCTGTTTCAGAGAAGAATATTTTTTACTTTTCACTTTTTAAGCCTATGTAAAATTGTAATCCTCGGAAACGGGACAATTTGGTCCCTTGGGCCATAATTCGGACAATCCTGATAGAGGTCCACCAGATAATGCTATATACCAAATATCAAAGGTCTAGGCCTTCTGCCTGTGAGGAGAAGATTTTTTAAATTTCTTATATAAGCCCAATAAAAAAGTTGTCACGCCCGGGGGAAAGGCCTATTTTGACATGGGAGCTTAATTTGAACAAGCTTGGTAGTGATCTGATTGGTGATGTCACATACCACATACCACAGATATAGACCTCTTTAGTAGAATATGTCACTATATAAGCTCACACCACGGCTATTTGTCCCACTCCTATTGCAGTCATTTCTTGACTGTTTTTCTTTTCGTGTACACCCCTTGTAGTCCTTGAACTAAAGACGCCAATTGTGAATCTAATCCAATTGCTTGTCTAAGACAAGACGATTTTTAGCAACGGACGTTAGCCGCCTTGTCTTAGTAGCGTAGTTTTTACTCCTCTCAACTTATCCCTGACATTTGAATTAGGTATATTCCTACGTCTTTCAAAATCATTGAATTTTAGTGTACTCTGATGTCACCGTATGTATTCGGTTTGAAAGAAAATAGATCTCCGATTTTTAATTATCCTTCGTGGTGAGAAAGTAATAGTATGTACATTTTTATCAAATTCTAAAAAAAAAAAAAAAAAAAAAAAAAAATTCTAAATGCAAGTAGAAATTAACCCTGTGAAAATACGCATCGCTGTTGCATTTTATCACGATTTTATCACGTCTTGAATTCATGACAGAGAATGTAAATGCTTTGGGATATGCAGAATTTTCGATTCCGAATATAATTTATTCTAAATATATCCATTTCACAATGGAATAGATACCGGTGTATGTATTTTTTAAGTTGATAAATGTTATGATTCGGTACAAAGAATATCTACCCTATGCAAGAAAGAAAAACTGAAAATAGAAATTTTCGTTCGGAAATGAAATGCGTTTAACTTTCCTCTCAAACTCCGCGGGACAGAAACATTGCTGTGTTATAACCCTTTACAAGTCAGTACCTTGGTCCTCTAGTTCTTTATTACCAATAACTATTTTCCAATACAGGAAGTGATGATACACTGGTTTGATGACTTTTCCACCTTTTTTGACAGAGACTGTGTTATAAATCTTAAACAGTCAGTGCCTGCTTTTCAGTTCACCTGAGCATAACCCTGTTGAACTGTGTGTGTGTGTGTGTGTTTGTGTGTGTCTTGAGAAAAGAGGTATTGCTTGTGACTAATAAATACTCTTTTTCATACAGTGTTCCCAAATTATTGGCTGTATTCTTCCTTTCCAAAAACTTGTCCCTGTCACGTGGTTTTATAGGCGCAGTTCAAAACAGCTTGTTTGTCAACGGTTCTGTAATGCAGGTCTTCACATAAATATTTACTAGATGAATGCATAATACATTATTTATTTTACAAATCGTGCCTTCACATTCAAATAAGATATGCGTTTTTATGCTTTTTCCCTTTTGTTTCGTTAAAAAAAGTTATCATCTGTTGTTCTTTTTAGGTCACTTGAGCACAACCTGCTCAGTGTGAGCTTTAGTGGTCAACAACTGTGTTTTATGCGGCGTTAACAGCTTCCCATAAACCACTGGGACAATGCCTTTGAAAAATTACAGGAGTGATACTTTGGTAAAGGTGAAAAATGTTGGAAAATTTCTAACAAGATCTCTTGTAACGATGTCTATAGGAAATGATTTAATTGTTTGTTTCGTGTATCAAAAACGAGCGTTCTGATTGGTCGAACAACTTAATTCATACGTCCATGAACAAAACTTTGAGCACGCAGCCATTTTGTATGCTTCTGCACAAACTAGTTCTATACAAAAAGGTATCAAAATGTGTGAAGTTTTGCTTTTTTCTCTCGATACTTTTCAATCATTAGAAATGAAGGGAAGATTTTTTGTTTTCATGAAGGTATGAACCGAAAAACCTAACCACACTTATGTATGAATCCGCTTCGTTTATTCATACAGTGTGATTAGTTTTTTCGGTTCATACCTCCATGAAAACAAAAAATATTCTCTTCCTCTCTTAAGTGAAAACAACTTTAAAATGTTTTGTCCCAAACTGTAAGCCTTGGGTTCTAGCTTTAATACCAACTTTATAGCAATAAGGGTAACACCTTCTATCAGCACTTTCAGAACTTTGATTTAAAATGTACTGAATTTTGCCTCTTTTTGGTACCTTTTGGGACCAAAAAGGTAGATAACCCCTTTACGTCGACAAATAGTGCGCCTTCCGACGTATGGTTGAAATCCGTCCAAGGGTTTATAAGAATTATATCGAGAATCTGAAAATTTAACGCAAGGCGGACGACGCACGACGAAAGACAAAACAGGTTTGCATCAGATCATCATGACCTTCGGTCAAGTGACCTGATAATATATTTATAGGTATATATCGATGGCTTAGAGCAAAAACATAGTATGGCTCTATACATTGTATAGAGCCATACTATGTTTTTGCTCTAAACCATCAATATATAGATGAGCGGCGTGGACTGCCAATTTGAGTAATTGACGGATCGCTGACCACGCCCACCGACTTCCTAAAGGAAGTTCTACTTCGATATTTAACGGCGTTATTTTGCAGAATTTAAGGTAAGTATGGTAAGTAACAAAAAATTGGATTGCAACCTAAACGTCGTAAGTACAGCTTTTATAACCCATATTGATGTTTCACATAAATGTCGGCCAATTTTGGAGTTAAATTGTACTGCAGGCCTAAAAGAATAATTAGATTTAGTCGATTGAATATTGATAACTACCTAGGTGTATTATTCTCTTTCGATGGGTCATTCAAAAATCACGTAAATGTAATTTGTGGAAAAGCTCTTAAAGCTATGAGTGTGCTATTCCAAAATACAAATAATTTTGAATTTAAACCAAAAACGCTTTGCCAGTTGTTCGACGCTTTTGTAGGATCAATAATAGGTTATGATTCGGAAGTATATTGATTCTCAACCAAGGATGAGATAGAACGGATCCATATGAAATTCTGTAAACGAATACTTGGTGTAAGACTTACAACAAGTAATGTCGGGGTTTATGGAGAGCTTGGACGATTTCCTTTATATATTCATCAACAAACAAGCATACTTAAGTACTGGTTTAAAGTAAAAACAACAAACAATTGTATTATAAACAATGCGTACAACCTAGCGGTTGAGGGACATGAAAGAGGTAAAAACACATTGGCCACTGAAGTTCGATCCATGCTATCTTCGAACGGCTTTCAATATATATGGGATAATCCATATAGTGTTAACCAGAAGCATTTCATCACTATTTTTAAACAAAGACTAATAGACAATTTCATTCAAAAATGGACTGCTGATTTGAGAAAAAAACAAGATTTTAATAGTTTACCGGGGCATTAAAATTGACTTTCAATATGAGAAATATTTGGACTCGATTGAGAAATCAAAAAGAAAAGAAGTTACAAAAATGCGTCTTTCAGCTCATAGTCTACATATACAAACAGGACGATACGCTTCAAATAGACTTCAAAGGAACCAAAGAGTTTGCAACATATGTTTGAACGGGGAAATAGAGGACGAATTCCATTTTTTCTTCGTATGTGACAAATATAAGTCTTTTAGAAAGACATATTTACCAGAAAAATATTATAAAAGGCCAAACATGCAAAGGCTCTGTGAGATGTTATCGCAGACGGATCATTATACATTGAACAAAGTTCATAATTTTATCCGGTGCTCACTTGCAATGAGAAAAAATTGTCTGTATGCTTAATACTAGCGTAAAGAAACCGAAATGATCGTACATACAGCTTAGATAGCTGTAGGTACGATGTTTCGGAAGCTCAACGAAAACTTACTACTATACTCTCATAACTTTTCTGTGAGTGTGTGTGTGTTTGTATTTTTTCCTCTTTAATAACACTTACATTTCAATTAAATCTTGTTAACATTCTGATCTTGACAAAATGTTTAATATTATTGTATGGAAGAGAAACTATGTTTAATTCCGACATTAAAGATATATCTATGTCTAAGTCTATATGTGTGGGTGTGTGCGCGCGCGGCATGGACAGTCAATATCAATAGTTGACAAACCGCGGCTGTCAATCAAATTATCAGTCCACTAATATAATCATTCATGGAGACCAGATATTAGTTTTGAACTCCGACATTGGCCGCATTTTGTTGACCTCTTCTTTTTGTTTTGGCGATTTAAACGTCGTAACTATCATATTCAAGCTATAGTTACGAAGTTAAGGTCGCCAACGAACCATTCTACACTTTTGTTTTATGCTACTGACCATATTTTTTTTTCAAAATAACGCCGTTTTAACTCGAAGCGGGCATTTCTGTCGGAGTCCATTGGCGGGGCCAACAGAGTAAGTAGGCGATTGATCAATTGACCAATCACTGGCTCCGCCTACTTATAACGTTAGCCCCGCCCATTGACCCCCACAGGAAGTCCCGCTTCGGTTTTTCACAGCGTTATTATTCAAACATGTAACAAAAAGTAAATTGGTTAGTTGGTGACCTAAATGTCGTAATTACAGCTTGAATAAGCTGTAGTTACGACGTTTGAGTCACCAAACCAACAATAAAGGGAAAAAATGGCGGCCAATGTCGGAGTTGATAAGCTCAGGTTCGGGCTTAATAAATCATTTGATTGGTTGGTGAATTCCTTGATAGGCAGACGCGATAGGTCAATTAGAGGATCGGTTTCCACGCAAACTGAGCTCCAACAGGAAGTACTACTTCCATAATTAACGCGTTATTTTGCAAAATTAATGGCAATTAACTTGTAACAAAAAAGTTAAATGTTGAATTGCAACCTACACGACGTAACTACAAATTAGACAAACAGTAGTTACGAATTGTAAGCGGCAAACTAATGAAAATCCTTTACATGAATGTCAACCGTCTAATGTTACATTTAACAGTTAACTTCAGGTATTCTTGAATAATTTGATTGGTCGATTAATTCTTTGATTCGGTCATTTTCTTTTAAATGTTTTTTTTTTTTTTTTTTTTTTAAAGATGAAGATGATATTTTTTGTTTTCATGGAGGTATGAACCGAAAAACCATACATTGTGTGATTAGGTTTTTCGGTTCATACCTCCATGAAAACAAAAAATATTCTTTTCATTTCTTATGATTTAATAGCATCGAGCGAAAACAACAAAACTTTACAAATTTTGATACCTTTTTGTATGGGACTATTTTGTGCGGAAGCATACAAAATCGCTGCGTGCTCATATGTGAATAATGTTCATGGAGTTATGAATAAAAATTTTCGACCAATCAGAACGCTCGTTTCTGATAGACGAAACTAAAAATTAAATTATTTACATTTGAAAGCAGTCCCAGCACATGTAACTGTATTCTTTTACGCGTACATAGTGTTCGTTAACTTTTTTATGAAACAATCTGTTCATAAGAATTCCGAGTACGGACTGATCAAACCTATGACAATGAAAATGCCTGTCTTTCGAACTAATACAATCCCAAGCCTTTCGTACGAGTCCAGTCGTCAGCATACAGTCTCTAACAAGAGCGCAAGAAACCCAGGGTATCATGAAATACTTCTTTATAAAGGTAGACATATAAAGAACTATAAAGCCGGCCTCGGGTTCGTGTTCGCCAAAGTATGCACACGGGGGCTCGTTTAAGAATCTAAAAGATTCTATGGAAGTTTGGTAGGTGAGTTGAAATGGGCTTGC
The DNA here is from genome assembly GCA_946902895.1 of Fragum fragum. NCBI lineage: Eukaryota > Metazoa > Mollusca > Bivalvia > Cardiida > Cardiidae > Fragum > Fragum fragum. Next base: position 60,800,980 of record OX336368.1, read on the forward strand.
CAAAGCTACTACACCATGTTTTCTCCCCTTTTCCGCTAGTGAATCAATATTCGTCGTAGTGAATCTGATACTAGAATCCAGCCAAACAACGAAAGGGTGCTTTCTTGCAGCGAGCTGAAACGAAAATTCGTTATTTATGATTAATCAGGCAAAGAGTAGAATAGTTGGCTGGCGACCTTTATGTCGTAACTACAGCTTGAATAAGCTTTAGTAACGACGTTTAACCAATTCCCACACGAGAAATTTTAGACTGGTCAAAACTGAAAGAAGATGCAGACAACAATTTTTAAGGTGATTCAATTCTAAAATTCTTTGTCTTTTAGGGTAGAAAAAATTGTGGACATTGAAGAAATTGTTTTATACAAGCAAATTCTTCCATGTCCTCAATGTTTTCCAAAGTGTTTTGTTGAGGGGCGTAAAAAGGAGGGCTTTTGTGGTTATGGGTTAAATCGCCAAACCAACAAAACCCTTCACACAAATGTGGGCCTATGTCAGAGTTCAAAATCGCTTCCGGTCCGAACAAAGATTTATTAAAATGATTTTATATTGATAACCGAGATCCGTAAATCAGAATGTCTACTGACCGACTAAAGAAGCGTTTGGTAAGCATCTATCCCGGGAGCACCAAGTGAAGTGTCCGATCAGAATGTACGAAAGCACAGTATATATCCTTAGAGCATTAAGTGCAGTGTCAGATCAGAATGTACGAAAGCACAGTATATATCTTTAGAGCACCAAGTGAAGTGTCAGATTAGAATGTACGAAAGCACAGTATTTATCCTTATAGCATCAAGTGAAGTGTCAGATTAGAATGTACGAAAGCAAAGTATATATCCTTAGAGCACAAAGTGAAGTGGCAGATAAGAATGTACGAATGCACAGTATATATCCTTATAGCATCAAGTGAAATGTCAGATTAGTGTTCGAAAGCACAATATATATCCTTAGAGCACCAAGTGAAGTGTCAGATCAGAATATACGAAAGCACAATATATATCCTTAGACCACGAAGTGAAGTGTCATATTAGAATGTACGAAAGCACAATATATATCCTTAGAGCACCAAGCGAAGTGTCAGATCAGAATGTACGAAAGCACACTATCTATCCTTAGAGCATCAAGTGAAGTGTCAGATCAGAATGTTCGAAAGCACAGTATATATCCTTAGAGCATCAAGTGAAATGTCAGATCAGAATGTTCGAAAGCACAGTATCTATCCTTAGAGCACCAAGCGAAGTGTCAGATTAGAATGTACGAATGCAAAAACTAATCTGAGCCTTTACGGGACGCACATATCGATGGTACAGCGCGAAACAGTTGTAACTGCCTATATTTCCACATTTTTTCTTCCGAGAAAGATTTGTAAAAATTAACAATTTGATATCGTCGTCTGCAACCTCTTTCAATTTGGACTGGTCTAAAGTTTCACTTTGTGGGAATGGGTTAAGATACGTACAACACTCATTCGAGATAAAACCCGAAAGAAAATTGCATTGAAAATGATTGGTTATAAAATTCTGAAATCATATCTTTTCGGAGCACCTCTAGTTTTAGATTACCTTGCGTTGGGGTTGCGATATTTACCAAACTGGATTATGTGAACACAAAAGCTGCTTTTTAACCCATTCTCACTCAGTGACGCTTTTAGACGCCTATCCCCAAAAACGCGTAGGAACAACATTGAGGAAAATAAAGAAATTGCTAGTTACAAGCAGTTTCTTCATTATCGAAAATGTTTTCCATCCAAAAGGTAAAAAATGCCAACATTTCACAAGTTTAAAATTGCCGTCTTCAACTCCTTTCAATTGAATCCTTTGAATCAGTCTAAAACTTTGTCATCTGGTAATGTGTAATCAACCAGTAGAAAGGAATAAACTTTCACAACCAAGTGACAAAACCCATTGCAACTGTTTCCCATACAATCCTGGTTCTTGAAGCCACCAAGAAAAATCCTTTGAAAAAATTTGTAGAGAACGGAGAACTATTTCAAATGAAGACAAAGATTTTATTTTTAATTTTGTCAACTGAAAATGTCTTGTGCAACCTATTTGAATTGGGACCAGTCTACAATTTTGTCATCTGGTAACGGGCATATGATCCTCTAAATATAAAAACAAACATTTATTGCGTCGTAACTTTTGAAACAGGAGAGTGACCCCTACCTTATTTTGAGAGAAAACGATTCAATTTTATAGTGACGTACCTGGCACAGATTCTACTGCCTTATTTAGGTAGTCGACATTCGTTATGTCGAAATCGGTTATCTCGGACCGAATTATTTGAGGTCATATACCATTCCCATTTCACCCCTTCTTTATTTCATATAAAACTAAATATTTATCTCGAACCAGTAAATCAGTCATTCCTATTATACCGAGATTTTTTAAACCTTAATTTTCACGTCGAAATTATGTGTTAAACAGACATTGACTGCTTATTCAAGCTGTAGACACGACGTTTAGATCTCCAACCAACTATTCTTATTTTTGTTGCATGCTACTGCCCATAAAGTTTGCAAAATAACGCCTTTAATAATCGAAGCGGGACTTCCTGTTGAAGTAAATGGGCATGGGCTACTGAGTAAGTTGACGGCGTCAGCGATTTGTCGATTGTAAATGTAGACTTTAACATAGTCGACAGCTGTTCCATTCTAGTCCAAATGATGTCGTCTGGTATTAAGTAAACCTATTCCCAAACAAACCCGTTTGTTACGCTCCAAGGATAATACTTAGGAAAATATTTTGGAAAAAGAAAATATTACTTGTTACCGGTAATTTCTTCATTATCCACATTGTTTCCTACCCCGAAAGGCAGATACGTTTTTCTTTAAATTTCTCAATTTAAAAAAAGTCGTCTGCAACTTCTTTGAAATTTGGACCGTCTTAAATATTGTCGTCTTGGAAGGGGTTTAGTTGCCTACCTGTATTACAATAGGCTTCCAGGCATAACCAAGCAGTATTCCAATATGATCAGGGTAATCACCGAATGGAAAAACAGGGACCTCGCATTCACAAAACGCAGCCAACTGAAATGAACCGAACAGGGATAACAGCTACATATATAATTTCTTCTTATAACAGTTAAGTCAATCTCTCTAAATCGACCACCTCTATAAACCGATTCCCAAACGAGAAAATTTTAGTCTGGTCTAAATTGAAAGCGGTTTCAGAGGGCAAAACAAAGTTGTTTTGAATTGAAAATGAGGAAAATATGCGGTAGAAAACATTGTGACAAAACAAGAAATCGAAAAAAGAAAATACAAGCAAATTTCTTCTTTCTTCATAATGTTTTTGATAGCTAGATTTCCTAGGCGCGAAAAATTGCGGGATTGTTTGTAAAAGGGTTAATCGGCCACTTTCTATAAGCGACCCGCATCAACATGTCCTTTCCAAAAAGAGCAAAGAAGCCTCATAATTCCACAGTATTTACTTATAAAATTATCAAAACTGAATCCCGTGTTTGTGGATATCGTGAGAGCCGCCGTCACAGCGCAGTTCGTAGCGCAACAGACTCCCAATCTTAAATCATGGGGTGTCATGGGTTCGATCCCCGTCGGCGGCACATATCCTTTCCGAAATTTGTCTCTCACAGATGGGTGGATAATCGTAACCTAAGTGGGATAGCAGCTGGAGGATAGGAAAGGATGTGATAGTAGTACTAGTGCGAGATAAACCAGGAATCTATTGTTAGGTGCTCCTGCCGCGGCGATATGACTGAAAAGTGTTAAAAGCGTCGTTAAGCAAGAAAGAAAGAAAAAGTTGATCTCGTTAGAATCTTCATTAGAATAGTCTCTATAAGAAGATCATATTGAGTTCCATAAACACATGATTAAAAGAGAATCCTGCAATAATTTATGATTGCAGATGCGACGAACTCTCTTATATGTCATTAAATGTTTATTAAGCGACCATTCTCTGAAACGATCACAATTTGGCCGTCCCTTACGCGTTCGCTTAGTTGAAAGTTAGCTGTAATTTGTTTTCACATGCACTATTTCAAGTTATAAGAATTCAAAATGAATAAAACGATAGCCATTTGTGGGATCAAATCTTGTTGTCCAGAGATAGGGACCAATTGACCAATCGCGGCTGTCAATCAAGGAATATATCAAATCAAATCGAATCAGGACTTCCTTTTGGAGTCAGTGGGCGTGGCCAAAGGAGTAAGTGGGCGGGGCCAGCGATTGGTCAATTAGTCCTGTAATCTTGAATAGGTGAATCATTGTAAGACTTTATTATCAAAACAACGATTTGCCCATTGCCCCAGTCCCTTGTTTTAATATCCTCAAATATTCATAAATGCAATATCGTCGGTATAATTCTAAAACATCGTAACTACAGCTTGATTAAAGCTGACGATTTATTTCATTTGCAAACATTTACTTTTTGAAATGTAATGTGTGTTTCATCACAATTTAGAATTAATAATTCAATTCCTCTTTTTGAGACAAAGTTAATCTAATAGTAAATATCACAAGCTTTCAGCGGCACAGCCACCTTCCTTAGGTGTAATCCTATGAATTTGTTGGGCGTAATCTATCAGTTTTAGCCCCGTATGGCGGGATTATCATAACGTTATCCCGGGTCGTTGTATCATTTTTAAGTGACGTCAGCGTTACCTTGACGTTACGTAAACAAACATGTTCATTCATAGGATTACACCCGAGGAAGGCGGCTGTGCCGCTGAAAGCTTGTGATATTTACAATTTAGAATAATATAGAGACCTAACGTTGGAATTTGACGAGCGACTGTTATTTCGTTCTTTTATCGTCGCAACCGTAGCACACGCCCTTATGAGCTACGCCTCAAGGTCAGTTGCTATGAGTGATAGTGCAAGGATAGACGAAAAAAAAAAAAAGAAAACTACCAGAGCTCCTGGTTCGTTCATGTGCTCGATGGATCCCAACTTCATATAGGGCCTCGATTTAACGTCTCACTTGAAGGACAATGAGTTTTTTTAAGTTTAGTCAGCTCGGAGATCGAACCCGCGATCTAGAAGTCGAGTTATCTACCAACTGAGCCTACCGTGTTGACTAACGTTTTCGTGACGTGTAATTGACCATTCGCTGGCCACGCCCACTTACCTCTTTGGCTTCTCCCAATGGCTCCAGCCGGAAGCCCCGCTTCGATTTTTAACGTCGTAACTACAGCTTGAATAAGTCGCCTAACCAACAGAAAAAGGTTAACAAACAAGGCGACTAATATCTCAGTTAAAAAACTCGTTTCTGGTCTAAATGAATGATTTCATTGTTCGACTGGTTATTTAATTGACAGGTGCGATTGGTCAATTGGTCGACAGAGACTTATGTGTTCATTTCAGGATACTTACAGACTCAGGTAAATGTGGTGTGAAAAGGATTACGAGTTACGATTTGACAAGTGAAATCAACATGAATAGTCGATCATAGTTTGAGTACCAATTGAAAGATCGCAGCTGTCAATGAAAAAATAAATCGACCGATCAAATAATCCTTTTAGACCGGAAGCGAACTTTGAACTATTTAAGTGAAATTTGTTGTTGGTTTGGAGACTTAAACGTCGTAAATACAGCTTATTCAAGCTGTAGTTACGATATTTAGGTCGTCAAATAACCGTTTTAATTTTTTGTTACATTTTATTGACCACAAGTTTCCCAAAATTAACGCTGTAAAATAGCTAAGATGGGGTTCATATCGGAGATCAGTCGGCGCGGCCAGCGATCATATTATTTCACCTACCTGCTTGTTTTCTTCACCAGTAAGACCGATATCATAAACTATCAACTTTCTCTTTCTGTCCTTATTCGCCATCTTTTTAAAGTTAGAAATGAGAGCGCGACCTTCTCGAAGATGGTTGGAGGATAAAGCTGAGACAAACACCGGTTCGTGTGGAACAGTTTGATTGTAAGAGTCCGGGAACAAATCTGTATAAAAAGAAAATTGGGCGTTTCTTGTCTCACCTAAGGGGCGGCCCGATTGGCTAGCGGCAATACGCAGGACTACTAATCTTAAGGTCCATGTTTCGAATGCCGACCGCAGCAGGATTATTTTTAGCTTTATTCGTTATCTCCCGCCCAACTAGAAATGAACGTTTGAGAAACCCAGAGTTAGCTTCACGTGTATCGGTGTTTGAAACTAGGCACGTTAAAGAACCAATGAGGTCTATTAGTAAAGGAGCTAGGGGCCTATGAACCCTTATCTGCTTCTTCCTCTCTCATGGTCCATACTAAATATGCTTAGAACACGGAGAGACCTAATTCCTACCATTAAACACACAATGTCTCGCCTTTGGGCAAGTAGCACGCCTTAGGGAGATGTGAGTTTGGAAACATGTGTGTTAAACGGCACTGAACCATAATTTGGTGAATCGGTTGCCTAGATATGAATGAAATATACAAGTCAAATGTGAGATTAAGAAGTCGGAATAGTGTTACAATTTTTGAAATGTTTTCATTTGACAAAAACTTTGTGCTCAAAACAGAATAAGTTGACCAACTGTTGAAGCGTGATTGCGGTTTAAACTTGGAAGGGTCAATAATTGGCCGATCGCGTCTGTCAATCAAGGAATAACCCACCAATCCAATCAATCATTCAGCCCGGAATAGAGCTTTGATCTCCAACATTGGTCGCCATTTTTGTTTGGCGACTCAAACGTCGTAACTACAGCTTTTCAGGCTTTAGTTACTACGTTTAGGTCGCCATCCAACCATTTTTCTTTTTTGTTACATGCTTATGGCTTTAATTTCTTCAAAATAACGCCGTAAAATATCGAAGCGGGACTTCCTGTTTGAGTCAACGGGCGGGGCCAACGAAGTAAGTGGTCGGGGCTAACTTCGATTGGCGATAACCAAGACGCACACGAAGAAGTGAATTCGGCCTTTCAAATCAGTGATTGACTCAACCAAAGCTAATTTACAGCCTGTTTTTGTCAACAGAATCAGACATATCGTGGTATGAGTTCCTTTGGATTTTCTTTACTTAGGTAAGATCGTATAGATAAGCATTAACATAGCTAAGCTTGAAAGACTAATGGTCAAGCTCCATAATAAATTCTACAGAAAAGCCATATTTTAATAAAAATGGTCAAGCCAGAGTTTTATAAACCGCTTTCTAACGGATAATCTCGGATCGAGCGAGATTATGTCTGGTCCATTTTCTCTGGCTAGGACAAAGACAGTGCATTTCCAAATGTATGTGGACCATTCTATTCAACGTATATAAATGATTAACATCCACGTTCTTACATGAGTATTTCGTTTATAAAGATCTTGGTAAAACAGTGGCAGTTGGGGAAACTCGAGTTGATCAACTTTCAATGCTTTGATACAAGTACTAATTATTGGTGGCGACAAAGATATCGTAAATACAGGTTCAACAAGTATTCTGAAGTGTTGCATAGAAATACCAATTTCCCTTCCGGCTTTATATATATTCTCGCCCAAATCTCGGAAAGAAAATAAACCAAATCTTAACCCTTGCCATGCTTAACCCGGAATATTCCAGTTTTGGCAGGAGGTATAGTCAAAGATCAGCCTGCACATAAGTGCAGTCTGATCTTAGTCTACACCTCCTGTTTGTCTTTTGCATGCCAGAATTGCTAATGAAATTAAATTCCATAAGGAATATTGATGATTGAACAACACGTAGTAACAGTGCTTTCATCCCTTTGATTTTAATGCCATTCAAAAATGGATTTATTCAGCACGACAAGGGTTAAAAGTGATGGTTATTCAATTTTGAGTAGTATAGTATTGAAAGCATTGGGAAACACATAGATCTGGTTGTTGTTACGAACCTTCCCTTATTCAGCCTATTTCTTTTACAAAAAATATTCAAACCTATATCAAATCTATTTGAAACATGATTTATAACAATGAAATGAACTTGCAAATGTTGTTGACCTTGTATATAGTTTGATTAGTGTTATATAGTTATGGCAGCATGAAAGAAAAAGGACAAAATGACTTCACCTGCTATATATTCCTGGATCCCAGGAAACTCATAGGATGATATCTTTTCCTTGATTTTGTCTTGAGGTAATTCGAGGGTGTAGTTACAAGGAATCCCGGTGTAGTTGTCTGGTATCCAAACTAAAAAGAAATAAAACTTTAATTGAGCCAACACCCTAAAGACTAATACAGAGCAAAAGCTCAAGAAACGGCTGATTTACATCCTTACAAAGAAAACGGATGTGTATGATTTCAACACAGAGGTAGAAATTGAAAAATTGCGGCTCTCAATAAAAAGTCGATAGGTCAATCAAATAATACAGTTAGACCGGAAAGGAACTATGAAAAGCAATATTGATCGTGACTGCAGCTTATTCAACCTAAGGTTTTATTTATTTTATTATTTTTTTGTTTGTTTGTTTTGTTTTATTGTCCTGGCTATAATTTAGTTTTTAATTTCGTCATACAAAACGAGCATTCTGATAGGTCGGAATAAAAAATCATAACTCCATGAACAAAATTTTGAGCAGGTAGCGATTTTGTATGCTTCAGCATAAATTAGTCCCATACAAAAAGGTATCAAAATTTGTAAAGCTTTTGTTGTTGTTGTTTTTTCGCTCGATGCTATCAAATTACAAGAAATGAAGAAAAAATATTTTTTGATTTCATGGAGGTATGAACCGAAGAACCTAATCACACTATGTATGAATCCGCTTCGCGTATTCATACAGTGATTAGGCTTTTCGGTTCATACCTCAATGAAAACAGAAAATATTCTCTTCATCTCCTGAATAAATAATTCAATCTCATCAAGTGTGATATGCAAGGCGAACTAGATTTTCGGAGGTCAGTGGGCGTGGACCGCGATCTGTCACTTAGTCTGTTTAAGTCGATAAAGAGGTCGAGACTGTCTTCTTTCTTGGCTTATGTATGCGTTCCTATCACAAAATCCTTGCGTATCAAACTTTTAGAGCAACCAAACTGCAAGGAATCGTTAAAGTATTTATCGAGTAAAGAGTCGAGTTGATCAAGTAGTAATCGCAAAGAAACCAAGATTCTTTCATCAGATTTATGCTGATTGTCTCGATCTGAGCTCGGGCAATGCCAGATCAAGATATTGTAGGTATTGAGATAAGTTCAATTTGAATTGGAGGAGGTCGTATAGCGACAATTCATGATTTTTGATAATCAATTAGTAAGAAGGAATAGTATGTATAAGTTGTGATACGAAACCTTGAACTGAATTCGAGTTTGAATATTTTGATTTTCACGAGACCGATGTTCGAGTGAAATATCAAAATTTCCTACGCAGTGAGAATCTAATGCCATGTTTGGTATCACTACTACATCGCAGTATTCCATTTATTCGATAAAAAGAAGTTAACGACTTTTGTCTGAAACTAATCCCTCTTTAAAATCCTGACAATGTATTGTTTTGCATGACGCCATTTTACCTGTAACATAACGTTATCTAACTATACCGTATCTGTTCAGTAAATATATTTTCAGTTCAGTACATGCATTTTCTGTCGAGTCAAGGTCATTGTGAAACGCGGACGCATGTCGGATCGGGAGCAATAAAATCGTTGACTCTCTCCACCTCGGCATCAGTCTTCTTCGAAATCACTGACAAACTGGCGTAACTACACCTAAACGTTTTGTCAGTGCACAAATCTTCGTCTAAAAAGCGGATCAAAGTATAAACTGCCAGCTTTCATTGTCAGAATGTAAATCTCCATTTCTGGTCGCCATTTTCGAATTTTTAAAAGACTAAACAGGCATACTGTGGATATTTTGGTCTCTTTCAGACAACATATCCAACTTTTCTATCGAGTAAGCCGTAAAGTATCCTAACCATGCACAAACCCTTGATGTTAATCATATATAAAGCCCTCTACTGACAAAGGCTGGTAGCAGCCAAATAGATGCTGACTGTTCTCCAAGCGAACTAAGTAAAATTGTCTCATCTTCACTTAGCATCAACACAATTTATTCGTTTATTGGCTCATGACAGTAAATTACCTCGCCAGCTCAAAATCGAAACAGGCAGCCAAAATAAGCTTCTTCCGTCCGTATTCTGATTATAAATTTTCAGAGTACAAACTAAATAGCCAATCATTCTGGATGCTTCTGGAAAGTGAAAACCCTCAGAGATCTTGCATCTGGGAGTAAAGAATGAGAACAATTAGATACCGTGTATTTCAATGATGACTAGGACAAATTACCCAACAAACGCCTTCTCTACAAGATTCAGGGAAATCTTTTGATTGAGAGTTTCCTCCAAGGTCGGACACAGTGTGTCCTTGTTGAAGGTAATGCGTCATCTACAGCACAAGTCCGTGTAGAAGTTTTCCAAGGAAATATTGTAAGTCCACTCCAGTTTCTCCTATATATCAATGGCACAGTCTCATCTGCAAAACGTACCGACACAGCCTATACTGCAGGAGGATCTAAGGAACCAGGAAAATGGGAAAAGAACTGGCTGATGTTTTCGAGTCCCTAAAAGTGTGAAATGACCAGGTTAAATGCAGACGATCACCCATTGTCGCCATGTGCTACATTCATGGCCACGAACTGAGCCTTGTACAGAATGGGAAGTATGTAGGAATCGTCCCTAGGGAGAAGCCGCCCCGAACATCCATGTAGACGACACCATGGAAAAGGTGAACACAGGCCTGAGCTTCCTGGGGCGCAACGTCTCCAACTCCCCTCCTACTGTCAGGACAAAGTGCTACAAGACACTGGTTTGTCCCATATTCGAATATGATTGTACAACTTCGGACCCACACACCTCTAGAAACATCAACAAATTGGAGGCGGTCCAACGACGATCAGCTCTCTTTGTAAAGGAGAATATAAAACCACGAGTAGTATCAGTGAAAAATATGCAGTGGCAGACTCTACAGCAGAGCCATGTAGACACCAAAGCCATCATGATCTACAGAATTCAGAATGGTCTAGAAGACATACCAGCCAACGTCTTCTTGTACCCGCTACCCTGTAAGCCAGAGGAAACCAAGTGAAGTAAAGACTGTCATGCTGCAGAACAGTTTATGTAGTTTGTTGAGTATTTACCAGCGAGTTATCTTTTGCAAAATTTAGAGAGAATTCTTTCAAAATCAGGGCAAGATCTATTTCCCCATACGGCTGCCGAATAGTTTAGAATATGTGATATAAACGAATCAAGAAATGGGAAGGTAAAATTGGTTGAATAAAATATAAATGGTATGTAACGAGTACGAAGCATGTTGTGCTATTATCTTTTGTGTGCGATTCTAAGACCCATGTTATATACATGTACTCCTTAGAATTTAAATGATGTTAAAATTTCAATGTTCGTATTGTGCAAGAAAAAAAATCATTCTAGGTCGGTCTACCTTTTTCGAACATCATACTTCAGTTTTGTTTACGTTTAAACTTAATTCCCATATGTTGCAATAATTTTCTATACCATTAAGTAGGCCTATCGACTGAAGTGCTTTTGGATCGGTAGCAAAAATAATTAAAACTACACATGTAGCACATTTCTCATGAAAATCAAATGGGAATAAAAACGTCAATTTTGTAAAAAATTGCAAAACTATAACAGTTGTTTTAGACATAAACCTATTACCAAACTACACAATTTTAGACTTGTCCAGTTGATGAAAGTTTCAAAATCTGTATTTTTGGGAAGAAAAAAATGTGAACAATAAAGAAACTTCTCATATCAAATAATTTCTTCATTTTCCAATATTCTGACAGTTGTGACGTCATCAAAATATCGGGATTTCCGAAAATCTTATAATAAAGTCATTTATGCAGGCTTTCCCGGATAACTGATCTCATTCATTTATTAAACAGGCCTCTGACGCCATTGATGAATTACCATTTATTGCGGGGGGGGGGGGGGCACTTGTGTGTTCAAGCTTATCGGGGAAAATGATAATTAATCAGTCCGATCGATTTGCTGTACATGCGCACATTGATTAATTTCAGTATTTTCTTATTGTTCATTATAACATGATAAGGCTTCATCTAAACTAAGGAGCGTTGTTTTGGTAGTATTAACTTGCCAACTATTGTTTTTTTATACTTTCCAAACGCAGTGTAAGTAATGGATTAATATGATAAAAGAGTGCTGCTAAATGTTACAGAATATATAACCCTACTTTCAAGATTTTTAAACCGCCTTGTTAACGCTTTTACAAGTATATACCATTAAATGAAAATGATTTAACAGAATGCGTTTAACAAATTAAGCTCGCCTTTTGTAGTCGTATTTACTATCGGTTTTTGTCCAGCGCGTCATTTAAGATGCTATAAGACATCTTGAATCTTTGGTTTTGTTTTACTATTATGTACTAACTATATAGGAATGTCAGGCACTTGTTCTTAAAGCTAGGGGTGGTTTAATATTATAATTACAAATTGGAAAAAAAAGAGATAGAACTTACTCTTTTCAGGTTTGAAGTTGGTCTTCAATTTCGAAATGGAGCCCGCTTTCGGACAATTTTTCGAGCGTAGAACTGTCTGATCTTTGTCTGTAAGTGAAATCAAGTAGATGTGTTAATGTTTGACCTGTCAGGTGAAAAGCAGTCCTATGTTTTACGTCAAAAAATACATGTACATATACTTGCAACGTTTTTAAATAATATACATGAGACATAGTTACCAAAGATCTTCATTAACATGTATATTTTTCTGATTTCTGTTTTTTCACACATAGTCTGTCTAGCGAAGAAGACCAATATAAGGCGTAATAGTTCTTGTGTACGGTAATGCTGTTATACATGTTATTGACAAAACAAAACATGTTATTGATTGATTGAATGGGGCTTAACGCCACTTTTTAACAGTATCTAAGCCATATCGTGGCGGCTGGGGCACCTGGTATTTCTCACACCAGTACTACCACTACATCCTTTCCTAGCCTCCAGCTGCTATCCCACTTAGGTTAAATATTATCAACCCATTGGTGAGAGGCAAATGTCGGAAAGGATATATGCCGCCGTCAGGGTTTAGATTTTCAATATATCTACCATCAGAGCATGGTATTGCAGGTCTAAATTTAATAGAGCGGTTTTTAATTGAAAATATCTAAGTTAAAGAACCGCCTATAATAAATGCTAGTACAGGAAGCATTGATGAATCAATAACATTGCCTATGAATATCTCCTTTCTGAAGTGCATGATGTATTATGGTTTTAATGAAATCATAAATGTATTGTGCAGGTTCAATATACACTTCAGGATTTTGAACAAAATTGTTTTGATGGCATAAATCTATAAAACTCGAATTCGTCCAAGAGTAAACTTCGTCTTTAGACGGTCAAGGACTTCCTACTGATTATGTACCTATGTACTAAATAGTGTACATCTGAAATGTTTAAAGGATTTCAAACACAGAACAGTAAAAGAAAGGAAAGAGAACGAAAACGGCAAAAAAGAGGGCATGTTTGATTAAGAATGTCTTACTCTTAAAAAGATGACTGAAGTATGTTTTAAACGTTTCGCTGTAGTCGAAATGAAAATGACCTTCAAGTCCATCTCATACATAAATCACAAATCAAATTAATATGTAAAAATATAAAGCATTGATTCAACAGAAATCATATTAGGAAGCTAGAAAGTACATGTACAATAAAAAGTAGTAAAACTTGTGGAAAGAAATTCAAATGATTTTTAGTAAGTCAAATGTCACTTCACCTTTTTCTGTAATTGATTGGAAGCATTATAATGACGCAATTTGAGAAATTATTTTCGAAGAAAACATTTTAAATGTAAACAACAATGTAATAGATGCCGAAGAACAAATGAACCTAATTTTAAATTCATGCATGTCTCATGACGGAATGACGTTATCTGTAAGCCTCTATTATTAAAGTGAAAGCTTGCTCTGGAAGAATAAATCCAAACTGTTGAAAGAGGAATTTCCTTTTTAAGTTGGAATGCGGAGCAATTCCAACTTAGATTTAACAAACCCGCAAAATGAACACAAGACAATTTTATTTCGGGTTTCTTGATAACACATGTTACGTGATCTCTTAGATATGAATACACCTCGGGATACTTCTCATCTCAACTTGCCACGGACAATCAGTTAGTTGTAGCCGAAGACAATAATATGGCACATGTAAAGGATGATATAAAAATTCGCAAAGAGACTTCTAAACATGCTTTAATTTGCTTTAAATTATTGAAAAATAATATAGTAATCAGCGCAGTAATTTGTTTTTTGTGATTTGCCGTCCCGTGTTTTGTAATCACGTGATCTCAAGTGACATGTGGTAGTCATGTGACCATAGATAGGTAATGTTTACAAATATGGCTCAGGTTGCAAATGCAATTGTGGCTTTCAAACATACGATCAGTCGCCCATAAAATCAATCCTTTTAAATGGAAGTTAACTTTGAGCTCCAATTATTAGTCACCATTTATGTAAAGTATTTTTGTTGGTTTGTAGCTTATTCAAGCTTATTCTTATTCAAGCTGTAGTTACGACGTTTAAGGTTGCCATCCAATAATTTCACCTTTTTGCTACATGCTACTGGTCATAAATTTTGAAAATTAAATACTTTTTTAATCAAAGTGGAACTTCCGGTTGGAGTCAATGGGCGGGACCAACGGAGTAAGTAGACGGGGTCAGCCATTGCTCAATTACGATCAAAATAAGAGTAATTAAAGACTGGATTAGAAGATAATAGATTAGTAAAGCTTTTCTATTAGATACTATTATATATTGTTAAGTTTAACATGTACGAGATTGGTTTTAGATACATCTATGAAAATCAAGGAGCACAAAACGCTGAATGTTTTTTACTTTAATACTTACAATGTCCTAAGAATAAAAATCTACAGGAATGTATTTAGTTGAAGAGGAGAAGTTAAGGTATTATGGATGGTATAAATCGTCCTTTTGACAGGAAACATCCTTTGGATTGCTGTAATACAAACTCTTGTACTGGATTCAAACCGCGTAGGAAACGTTGATTTATCACAAGACCAAAAGTCGAGCAAAAAATCAAACTTTCCCGCCGTGAGAATCTAATGCAGTTTTTTGTATCAAAACTACACTATAGAATTCAATTTATCACTTAAAAACATTTTTTGGCTGTAAAAAGAAAAGAGAAGCTCACGAAATTTGTCTAAAATAAACCTTTCTTTTGCCTTTTAATAATAAAGATATTCTTGACCTGTCGTCATTTTACCGTGAAATGAAATCATCTAACCATTTCGTATCAGTGCAGCAAATGTATGATACATATTTTACTGTCGGTTCCGATTTTGTACGCGTTCAATGAATGTATCTTTAAAATAACCGGTAAAATCAAAGGACGGACACGACTGTTCACTAGGGGAATTCCGCTTCTGTGTTTGCTGTAACGCTTTTTATCTAGTTTCATTTTACTATCAGCTGTCCTGTGTATGCGTATGCTCGACTCGTATGCATTAGTATGCATTATGACGTCATATATAGGATGACAATGACGTCACCTTAAACTGCCGTGAACCTGATGCTATCAGACACGGATTTTATTTTCTGGCGTGTCCGATTTTGGCTATGTGGAATGCATATATTTTACTGGAAACATTGATAGGTATATAATAAATGCAAATATTGCACTTCATTAATGCTAGATCAATACTTTTCCGCTTGAACGTTTGAATTATGTGTCTAAATAAAGATTGTTTGTTCAAAGAGTTTGAAACTTATCACTCTAGAGTCTAAATCTCCACCTGGTCGAGAGCCGTAAGATAGTAACAGAACAATGATTTATATAGTTTTCTATGGTTTTGTTGTCATTGTTGTTTCCTTAAATTGTTCTTTTAAACACACCTCAAAAGTTGTTATATATGTCATCTGTGTTTAGGCCGATGCCAATATTGAATTTAAAACTAGACATGATAGAGATTCATTTAATTCATTTTGGCAAATTTCAGTTAAATTCCTATTTAAACTGTAATATTGTGGATTATAACTTTAGAAATATCAACTTCTGTTCCATTTAAAAGTGCCCGCCGTCATAGCGCAGTGGTTAGCGCGTCAGACTCCCAATCTTCAACTATTGGGTACGATCCCCGGCGGCATATATCCTTTCCGACATTTGTCTCTCACCAATGCGTGGGTAATCGTAAACCTACGTGGGATAGCAGTGGGAGGCTAGGAAAGGATGTAGTGTAAGTACTTGTGTGAGAAATACCAGGAATCCATTGTTAGGTGCTCAAGACTTCTTCTCATGAAAATGCTTTCTTTCTTCACCTACTTTAGGAAAACGTGTTGTAGTCTGTTTGCTATCCTCTCTGCGACTTGGACACCAAAGAGGGGCCACGGTTTGTGTTCGGTGAACTTAGATTTTGCCATAATGTTTATCTTGGTGAAATCTCTAACGAGTTCGGAACTCGGTCACTTTAGGTTAGGAGAACTAGCTCTCCGTGTAAAGTTCATGTAAAATTCAAAACTAACTTGTGAGCACTCTGTGTGTCAATAAATCAACCTAGGCATTATTAAATTCTACGGAACCTCTGAAGGGACATATCTTTTTTAGATATGCAAATAATCTTAATGTTTTTCCTTTATACAAAATATGACTTTTTCAATACAAAGTATATCGAAATAATGAAATAATATTTCGTAATTATGAAATAATATTTCGTTATCATGAAATGTTATTTCGTAATTACGAAATACATTTCGTAATTACTAAATAATCTTAAAAGTATTTCGTATTTACAAAATGTTATTTCTTTATTACGAAATACTTATTCGTAATTACGAAATACTATTTCGTAATTACGAGATGCTAATTCGTAATAACGAAATACTTATTAGTAATTAGGAAAGACTAGTTCGTAATTACAACGCGGCCTTAGCTCAGGTAAAGCGCTTAGGACTCCTAGTCATGGGATCTCGGGTTCGATTCTTGGTCACGGCACATATCCTTTTCGACATTCGTCTCTCAGGAATGGGTGGATAAACGTTAACCTAAGTGGATGAGCAACTTGAGGCTCGGAAAGGATTAAGTGGTAGTAATGGTGTGAGAATTACCAGGAATCCATTTTTAGGTGCTCCAGACCCCGCAAGGGTTTTTCGGTTTAAAATTCTGGAATGAATAACGATCTATCGTGGGGACACGGTTTGTGTCAATCAGGAATTAAGTCAGAAGATTTCTTTGCATGAAGCCTCGGACATTACAAGGAAAACATTTAGGTCACTTTGTCAAACCTTGCGGTCAATTTAGAGGCTCAAACAACGTTAAATCAGTCAGGGTGAATATCTTGATGATGTCTTTGGTTAAAAAAAAATGCCACTTAGTCAATTCTTTTAAAAAACCCCGAGGGCACGATTAGGGAACTATTCTATACTAATTCAACCATTTGTTTTTTTCGGAAATTCTAACATCCTGGACAAGTTTTAATTTTATTTACAAAGAGTCTGAAACGAGGTTATTTTGCTAGGGATAAGTTTTTTAAAGTGATCAGCTCGAGCCAAAGCTAGGTCACTGGGTTAAACTTTATATATGCCATATGCACACCTTAGCGGCCATTCATTTCTCATTTGAACGGAAAATGGATCAGATTGTGTAGAAAGTCTAGGCAGTGAACTATTATGTGAGGTATAGGATCATATTAGAACGCATCATGCTCGTTTAATAAATACTCAATCCATCTAAAAGGATTGCTCGATGGTTCTTTAAAATATATTAGGCTGACAACACACGGGTCTGAGACTCTAACCTTGCTAATCTGCGAGATTTTTCAAAGACATTCGAAGTGCAAGACAGACACAGCTTCGCAATATTGGTTCTGCGTAGTATGCAACTTTGGTACGGATATGTCTGTGTCTTATATACTTGAACGATAATGCAAGAGGGCCATGATGATCTTATCTCGTTCCCCTGAGTATGATGGCTCAAGGCTTTATGATATAAACAAAATATCAAAGCCCTACATCTAATTATTTTGGAGAAGATTTTTTTTAAAGATTTTCTCCCTTAATCCTAGGTATATTGAATGTCTTACCATTTAGAACAAATTTCCAGAGTACGGTAATTCATTGAAGTATACTGGTAGAGGGTTAATAGGCATTGATTCACACTGTTTATCAAAGCTCTAGGCCCAATGAATTAGGAAGAGAAGATTTTCAAAGACATCCTTATTTATTACTATTGCACAGATAATGGCTTATTTTTAGAATACGGTCATTCTACGAAATGTTTGGTAAAGGGTCAACAGGTATTGATACACACCAATATTCTCTAGGCCTTATGGTTTTGGAGAAGAAGATTTAAAAGATTTCCTTTTTTATTCTTATGCAAAATCAGGGACCACACAGAAAAGGGCTTATTTTCAAAGAATGGTAATTCTTTGAAGTATTGTGGTAAAGGGTCAACGCAAATTGATACATACATTTTTTTTCATAGATCTAGGCCTTGTGGTTTGGGAGAAGAAAATTTCCAGAGATATCCTTCTTTAATTCTATGTAAAACCAGGGATCACACAAAAAAGTGCCAATTTTCAGAGTACAGTAATTCTTTGAAGTATTTTGTTAAGGGGCAACACACATTGGTATTCACAAAATATCAAAGCTCTAGGCCTTATGTTTGGGAGAAGAAGATTTTCAAAGATATCCTTCTTTAATTCTTTACAAAATCAGGGATCGCACAGAAAAAGGCTAATTTTCATGGTACGGTAACTCTTTAAGGTA
Source organism: Fragum fragum (assembly GCA_946902895.1). NCBI lineage: Eukaryota > Metazoa > Mollusca > Bivalvia > Cardiida > Cardiidae > Fragum > Fragum fragum. The sequence continues at coordinate 60,819,594 of OX336368.1, forward strand.
TTTTGGTAGAGGGTCAATAGATGATGATTTATACCAAATATTAAAGCTCTAGACCTTATGGTTTGAGACAAGAAGAGCTCTAGGTATAATGGTTTAGGAGGAGAAGAATTTCAAAGATATCCTTCTTTATTCATTTCTAAAATCAGAAATTGCACAGAAAAGAGCTTATTCTCAAAATACGGTAATTTCATGACCAATTTTGGTAGAGGGTCTATAGACGATGCTTTATACCAAATATTGAAGCTCTATGCCTTTGGAGGGGAGCAGACTATCAAAGATTTCCTTATTTATTTCTTTGTAAAATCGGGCATCGCACAGAAAATGGCTTATTTCCAATATACGGTAATTCTTTGAAGTATTTTGTAATAGGGTCAATAGATGATGATTTTTATGCCAAATTTCAAAGCTATGGGCCTTATGGTTGGGATGAGAAGATTTTGTTAAGTTTTTTCACTAGGTTGCAATGGCAAACAAAGTTCTACATAGATTTGAATACTTTGAAGTATTTTGAAAGAGCATGGCCTAAGGATCGTTTCTGTGAAGCTTGGATGAAATTCCATGGTTAGTATAGGAGGAGAAGATTTTTTTGTAATTACGAACGGGTGGACGGACAGACAGACGGACGATGACCTATCACAATAGCTTACCCAGAGTACTTCGTGCTTAGGTGAGATAAAAAGGGGATGCATTGACTTAAAATGTGAAATCGTTTGCAAAAGGCAATTTCTATACAATTACCAAAATGGTGTCCTCTCTTAATAGTACTGGAATTTCTATTCATATGCTACTTAATTCTGTATGCAATCTTTTTAGTTTTGAAACAAAGGTTTATAGTGCTAAATCTAACATATTCTGCAGATAAGATGTTCTGTTGGTCAAACTAAGATACAAAGTTTCCCGGGACTTTTAACTTCATTTCTCTTATTTAATTTGCATTTAACAAGACAACTAGATATTGTCAAGGAATGAGTTAAATGCTTTTGAACAGTAATTCCTTCTTTTCAAGACTTATTTTGCGTAATTATTTGTCTCGAGAGAGATTAAGCATACTTACAAAATACAACGTATGCCAAAATAGCCACCCCAGAAACTAGATAAATACACCTCCGCATTTTGCCAAATCTCACCATCGCTCGGACCGCCATTCGCTCATTAATAATTCTGAAAAGGAAAGACAAAAATCGGCCATAAATATATATAACAGTACCATATATTATAAGTAAAACAAGAGTACCTCAAAATGCGGCATTTCTAATGAATGACAAAACGGTTGTTAGACCCAACAATGAACTTGAACACACAGAGGCAATGCAATGGGATATTATTGTAGGTCCTGTTCTAAACGGATCATCAGCCGCCGTCATAGCGCAGTTGGTAGCGCGTAGGACTGTCAATCCCCGATACGTGTCGATAATCGTAGACCTATGTGGGATAGTAGCTGGAGGCTAGGAAAGGATGTGATGGCGGTACTGGTGTGAGAAATACCAGGAAGCCATTGTTAGGTGCTCCAGCCGCAGCGATATAACTGAAAGACTGTTGAAAGCGGCGTAATACCCCATTAAAATAAATCAAATCTAAACAGATCACGACCAAAGTATTGTATCTGTTCTTACCAGAAATGCATAAACTTACCCTCAATGCAAGTCACCTAGAAAGTCTAAAATCTTTGGAGTAGAGTTTTTCACTAAAATTCAGAAATTGAAACGTGGACCATTACAAAAGTATTGTGACATTGTGTTCTTGTTGGTTCGCCTTGTTTCGCCGAATTACACCTAGATTATTTTTTCTTCACAAACAAATTTTGAAGATCTTGATCACTATTTCTCAGGAAAACATTGTGGATCGGGTAGAAAATTCTGGCAGCGACAGCTATGTCATTTGTTATATTTTCTGTATTTCTTTTGTAGATGAATGAATAGATAAAGAAATGAATAAATAAAATACCCCCTTTTTATTCAAATATATTTTAGCTTTAAATTCTAATATAATTCAGCGATTTTCAAACGAAATGTAAATAAGTGAAGACATATCACATGAAAGGAATTTTCAAGACTATTTCGTTCCTCTCCTTAAACCAAATGAAAAGGTCTGTATGAAAAGAAATCTGTATAAAGATATATATACCAAAAAAGTATCACAAATAAGTACTTATCTGGGAAATGAATAATTCTAGTCTTCAAGACTTTTATATGTGACCTGTCACGCAAAAAGTAACTATCCTGAAATTTCAATTATATTGAAAATAAATAAAAGATCAAACCCCCATAGACCAATCAGTGGCGTTATAGATGATGCTATTGTAGTATGGTAGAATGACCATTTTCTATATAGACAGTTACAAAAAGTATAGATTTTACCCCGGTCAGACTAGTGTAGTCAGACCATAGTCGTATTTTTGTGTGGGTTAAAGGTGGCCAGCCTTTGTGATTTACAGGTAAACAGCCTTTGTGGTTTACAGGTAAACAGCCTTTGTGGTTTACAGGTGGTCAGTCAACGCTTGCTGGATCACAAATGAAGCATCGCCACTATCAATCAAAAAATCGATTGACCATTTAAAACATTAATAAATGAATTATATAAACTATGATAATATTTTTGTTTTCATGGTATGAAACGAAAAACCTGATCACTGTATGAATTCGCGTGTGATTAGGTTTTTTCGTTTAATCCCTCCATGAAAACAAAAAGTATTATCTTAATGTTTTTATAATACAAAGACATTGCGTCAGAAAAGGCGGCTATTTTACTTTTTTCGTACATTTTATGGATCTATTTTGTGCACAGGCATACATAATAGCTGCGTGCTCAAATTTTTGTTATCGGGGGTAGGAATATTTTTTCGGCCAGTCAGAACGTTCGATTTGATAGACAAAATTGGTAATTAATTCATTACAGAACATTTGCTAAATCATGTTATTTGGACTCATTTGAACGTTTCTAATGTGTTCCAACAACAAAGGAAATCTTGTGCTGTTTGGACTCATTAGAATCGTCATATTGAAACGATTCTAATGAGTTCCAACAATAAAGAATTTTATCATAATTAAAACTCAGCAAAATGCTTTCACTTCTTAAGGGGTTTTATTTTTTATAAATATACTTTCGATAGTGGTCGCTTTTTAGGAAGTGGTCGTTTAGTAGAAGTGGTCACTCAAGCTTTAGATTGCCAATTAATCCTTGCTATGCTGAACCCGGAATTTTCCGGTTTTTGGCAGGAGGTCTAGACAAAGATCAGGCTGCACATATGTGCAGTCTGATCTTTGTCTAAGACTCCTGGTTGTCCCTTTATATCTTTTTATACCGTTAATTTTCTAAATAATTACCAACCCAAAGTGAGTGTTTTCTGTGCTTTCAGTCCTTTGAGTTCAAAATAATTTGTAGAGGATTTTAATTAGCATGACAAGAGTAAACAAATTTACTTTTTTTACTTATAAAACTGACGATAAATTTCGCAAAATTATGTCGTTTGATATGCTAGTCGAACTTTCAGTCAAAGATCAATTGACCAATCGCTGGCCCCGCCCAATGACATCCTAGACCCCGCCCATTAACTCTGACAGGAAGTTCCGCTTCGATTTTTAACGGCATTATTTTGCAAAATTTATCGCAAGCAGCATGTAAAAAAACGTAAAACAGTTGGTTGGTGACCTAAACGTTTAAGTTCACTAATCCAACAAAAAAGGTTAACAAAAATGGCGACCAATGTCGGAGTTGACATTTCAGGTTTGGGCTGAATGAATGATTAGATCGGTCGTTGGATTTCTTGTTTTATTCACGCGATTGGTCAATTAGCGTGGCCATTGATTCGTCAATTGTTACGCGTCACACAGAAAGTGATCATATTGGAAGGTAGAAAAGTAATGAACTGGACAAGACACGGACAAGCAGATCAGTGTCGAAACCTTTAACTATCCGTAAATGTTTTCTCCACAAAATAATGCCAGTTTACTAAATGTGGTTTTTGTGAAGTGTATTTCCCTGTGATACATATATGTGCTTAAATGGACCCTGGAATTACCCTTTTGTGGGTAACCGTTTTTAAATTCTTTTATCAGTTTTGCAAAAAAGTACCGCTTGAATTAGCTAAAGTACTTCATTTCGGTGTCACGAACAACGAAATGAAATGCACTTAATAAAAACACATGTATACCATTTATCACTGCACACGGGTATATAATTTAATTTTTAGTTTCGTCTATCAAAAACGAGCGTTCTGATTGGTCGAAAATTTTAATTCATACCTCTATGAACAAAATTTTGAGGACGCAGTGATTTTGCATGCTTCCGCACAAAATAGTCCCATACAAAAAAGTATCAAAAGATGTAGGGTTTTTGCTTTTGTCGCTCGGTACTATTAAATTATAAGAAATGAAGAGAATATTTTGTTTTCATGGAGGTATGAACCGAAAAACCTAATCACACAATGTATGAATCCGCTTCGCGTATTCATACAGTGTGATTAGGTTTTTCGGTTCATACCTCCATGAAAACAAAAAATATTCTCTTCATGTCTTAAATATACTTTTGTATCGCCCCTCTCATAGTCTTGTCTGAAGAAAGCTGTTGCAGTCACATCTTAGTTGAAACATTTTACACAGCTGGTCGATCATTTTCATGTAATTTAACAATTCTCTTAACTTTTTCATACACCGCTGAACAAGGCCAGATCTTTTAACCCTTCCCACTTTTTTTTTAAATTTTAGACTAGTATAAATTCAAAAGTTTTGCAGATTACAATTTAACGTCGAATTTATATGAAAAATAATCATTCAGTAGTGTAGGAAATATTGTGGTAAAAGAAGAAATTGCTTGAAACAAGCCATTTCTTTTTTTTTTTTACCAAAATTTGTGTCAAGTATAAAAACACAGGTACGCAAAAACCAGGTTAAACTAAGATAAGTTTCACTCTGACAGGAACAAACAGACACATGCAGATAGAAAGAAAGAATTGGTGATAGACAGACAGAAAGACAGACGGATACACATTTTTTTAACAAAAACTCTGCTAGCTGCTTGCAATAAACTATATTGAACCTTAGTGGCATATGCACATTAAATTCATTCTCTCTAAAATAAGTATTTTTCGACGTTATAATACGACCGTAGGGTCTGTTTATGGTATGGCTATGGTCGTCCGTCCATTTGTCCGTCTGTCTTTCCGTTTGTCACTTAACGTTTTATTTGTGCACAACTCCTCCCACAGTTTCATTGGTATTACACTGAAACTTTCCACAATGAATCTATATGATGTTTACTTGTGAATGCCACAAGAATTATGTTTGATCCCTCAAGACGTTCTGGAATTATCTGCCCCAGACTTAGCAAATAGTTTAAATATACTGTATTTTGTCACTGAAAAGCCCCTTTGGGAGTATGTGCGTTGCTCCATGAAGCTCTTGTTATTTGTGTTGTTTAAGAATCTCCAGTGACAACTACATTTACCCTTTGGAGATTGTTCAGTGGACGTTTGATTCGGAAAGGTATCATTAACGGATCGCCACAGATTGGTTGACCAATCAAATCAGTCACTCTTAGCGAGAATGGAATCTTGCCCTTTACAAGTGTCAACAATGCCGTGGGTAGTCGACTTGAACGTTGTAACCACCACTATAGTTCCAACTACTTTAGATGAAATCGGATCCCATCGACCAATCCAGACTTTAGATGGGGTTAAAGGTAAAATGGCGTCATTTTGGTAACTACTATACTCGTTCTACTGAAACATTAGTTAAAAGGGTATAAAATCCCATGTAAAGCGACGTTTAAGTCGTCTATTAACGTTTTGCTGTTACACCTGTACATCAGGGATTTAATCCCTCCCTAATTCTACGCCCCTTAAGAAAAAAGTTTTGAAAAACATTGTGGACATAGAAGAAATTGCATGGTTCAAGCAATTTCTTCGATGTCGACAATATTTTCTACCCCAAAAGACAAAGATTTTTCAAAATTTTATCGACCTAGAATTGTCGTCTGCATCTTCTTTCAGTTTGAACCAGTCTAGATTTTCTCATGTTGAAAACACAATATTGAGTTAATCTTAGACAGTTTGATATTAACTAGACAAAGTAGCATTAATTTACGGAGCACTGGCCCCGCCCACTGACCATAATCAGACGACAGAATTTTAGACTGGTCCAAATTGAAAGGGCTGCCGTCGTAGCGCAGTTGATAGCGCACCAGATTTCAATCATGAGGTATAATGGGTTCGATTCCTTCAGAAATGGGCGGATAATCGTAAACCTAAATTGGATAGCATCTTGAGGATGTAGTGGTAGTAATGGTGCTAAATATATCAGGAATCCATTGTTGGTGCTCCAGCCGCCGCTATATGACTGAAAATTTGTTGCAGACTGCGTTAAACAGATTCAAACAAACCAAATTGAAAGAACTGGTAGTCGGCAATTAAAAGTTAATGATTTTTGTTGTCTATTTTTTTTCAACTTTTTGAGCTTGTTACATGCAATTTCTTTATTTCATTCAATGTTTCCCAAAAATCGCTTTCTTAATGAGCGTGATAGAACGTTAGTGTGATGGAATAGATTAAAGGTATCATTTTACAAAAAATATGGTCAGTAGCATGTAACAAAAAATTAAATCGTTGGTTGGAGACCTAAACGTCATGAAACCAGCTTGAATAATCTTAACCCTTGTCATGCTGAACCCGAAATATTCCTGTTTTGGTCGAAGGTATAGACAAAAATCAGCCTGCACATACGTGCAGTCTGATCTTAGTCTACACCTCCTGTTTGTCTTCTTCAACCAAGAGTTGTTTATGAAATTAATTTCCAGTATGATTTTTGACCCTTAACTTATGCTACCAGTGGTTTCAGGCCCTTGATTTTGTATGTAAATTCAAACAAAGATTTTATTCAACATGACAAGGGTTAAGTTACGATGTTTAAGTCCCTAAACGAACAAAATGTTAGGTGTATAACTTTCGATGTTGTATAGCATGGATAATGCGGAAAATGGTTCACTAATAATTAACAAAGAAAAACATATAAGTAGAACATCTTTTATTCATGTAAAACCAATTTAATACTTTTACTTATTCAAGGATTTTCCTTGTAGTCCTTTTATATGTTATCGTAAAGATTGTAACTTTTATACAATACAGAGTAACTTATCATTAATATCAACCGAATAAACAGCTTTTAACATGTGCTTTTATTATATCTCTATATTTTTTAATTTTTTTTTGTAAAATAAATACCACACAAACAAAATAGTCATAATGCGATAAACGTACTTAGAAATGTAAAATAGAAGGGATATAATCTATTTAACCAGACGGCAAAATTTTAGATTGGTCCAAATTGAAAGGAGTTGCAGACGACAATTTAAAGTTTATTGAATTTCAGGTTTTTTCTACTTACTTTGTAGAAAACATTGTGGAAAATGAATAAATTGCTTATAACAAGCAATTTCTTCATTTTACACAGTGTTTTTCCAAATGTTTTTCTCTATGTGCGTCCAAAAGCGTCACTGTGTGGGAATGGGTTAATAAAAAAATGTAGGTATACAAAATACATAGAATACTAATTTGCGCTTAGGCTTAGTGTTTCAATCCATCATCTTCTATTGGCTTCTCGATGCGGAGGAAAATTTTCGTCCACAACTCAAAGTAAATAGAAGATGCTGTATCGCTACCTCCTATTTATTACAAGACGAAGGTCGTTTGACATGTTCGACGTAAAGATAAAAATCTGTTGCTGGATGGTTGTTATAGAATTCCAGATTGATCCGAATTTAAAGAAGCTAAAAACACTGTTTAGAAATAAAAAAGGTGAAAAAAGTAAAAACGGAACCAAGCATTAAAAAAGAAGAAGAAAGGATTTAAATATTCAAGGAAATGAGAAATTTCTTCTTACCAACAATTGTTAGTTTAACCACAATGCAATATTATAGACGGTTTTTACAATATTAGTGAATATACAACTTTTTCATACTCATAACTTTGATAAATCAATCGTCTAAAGGATTATACAAGCGTTTAACACTTTGATGTAAAAAGTCTTAATGTGAGCATGGCGTTTGTTGTAGATTACGTCAAAGATGATGCAAGATATATATTAATATATTTTTATAGGCAGTTACAACTGTTTCTCGCTGAACCAACGATATGTTCTGGTACGTCATCACAGTATATTTTCTTCTTTGTTTCTTCCTTTCACTGAGTTCCAAGTGTACCCCATATGGTAAGTGTATTTAAGTAATTAGGAATGATGACTCTTGTTGGAGAATTTGAATTACCCCCCTTTAATTTTAAGAATCCCTTTCAGTAAAAATTAATGGTTCCTACCAAGTCACAGGTAATTTGACATGATGCGGACCGACAATTTCTTTTTTGGGACTGAAATATGCACTTAAAACATAATTTGGACAGTTAAAATCAGGAAATGATGTTGTTGTTGGTCTTATTCTTTGAGAATTAGCTTAATTTATATATGTAAATATTTCTTTTATGATAGAACAAAACCTTTTCACCCCTTAAGTTCCCAGTCTACAGAAGAGAGTGAAATATTCGACATGGCCATAGTCAAAATCAAAAATGTCAGGAAAAGGCAAGTTTTGAGCACATATTTGATGGTAAAGAAAAAACTGTTGCATTTGATTAATATAAAACATGACTTTGGGGCCATTTCCGGATGCGAAACTAAAAGTTCCTGAGCTTTACACTGATTGCCTGCATCCAGTCACGCCAGACACAGAAAGTGGTGGGGTTGCGGATTTTGGCTTGCTTCAATGTGTTAAATTGGCTGGTATGATTTCCATGAAAAAATGTGAAAAAAGGAGATGGTAACCATATACGTTTTGGTGGGACTTTGCACTGTTTCTACTTTACAGGAAGCAAGTCTATCATTCCCTTGTGGCTACTACTAGGATTTGAATTTTGCGTAAACGGCTCATTTTTCAGTGAATTTGGCGACCATGTCATATACATTTGTATTTCGAATTTAATAAATAGATAATCAACCTGTTTTGTTTTTTTTTTTTGTTCTTTTTTATATGAACAATCTCTCACTCGAATACATTGTTATGCGTTAGAAAAACTCGTCCTCGGACTCGTTTTTCAACGCCTAACAACGCATCGTCGTGAGAGATTCTTCAATACAAAAATAACCAGTTAATTATCTTCTATCTATTTTTAGCGGTCAGCATACCCTTCGTGACATCATAAAGTCGCACAGAGTGTTATTGCATGTTTTATCTTTTATTAATTTTCCTCATTTTTAGTCCAATTCAAGTTTACTTTAAAATTCAAAATACTGTGCCACAAACTCTCCTGCCAGTGTTTTCAAAAAGATTTAGTTATTGTCTTCTTGACTAATTTTCTTTCCGAGACCTATACTTAAATCGAGTATATTCATACGTATTTGGCGCAAAATATTGAACCAGTGTTGACGATAAACTGAATCATCTGTATGTAGTCTACTCTACAGTATCGTCGACTACCAAAACCTCATAACTACTTTTCCAGCTGTAGTTAAGAGATTTTTGGCTGCCCATCGACGATATATGTTTTTCACCTAAATTATATTCACTGAGATCCAGATAAGAATAAAAACTTTCTAAATATCTTATTTCTCAGAACTCCCCCTGTTTATTCATTTCAATGAGAACCCATAGCTCAGAGCTTTTTTTTTGACAAGTGATGGAATGATACCTTTTAATTTATCTAAACATCCAGATTTCTGGAGCTCTGTATTCATAGCCCAACCAAACTCCAATATAGACATGACAATAAATAAATAAATAGATAAATAAAGTAAACATAAATTCGACACATTTATTATCTAAAGAGGATCATTATATTCATTTACCCTTTCCTGTTTTAATTTTTTTTAGACCTGTCCAAGTTCAAAGGTTTGCAGACAAAAATTTATAGTGGTTTTAATTTGAAAAAAAACAACACCTTCAGTAGTGTAGAAAATATTGTGGTAAAAGAAGAAATTGCTTGTCAAAAGCAATTTCTTCTTTTCGCACAATGTTTTCTCAAGTATGAAATAACAAGGACGTAAAAACCAGTGATTGTACAGGAAAGGGTTAAGTCACCAGTACCGCAACATGTGACTGACCAATTGAAACTGTCAATCAAAGAATCATTCAACCAATCAAAAAATCCACTCGAACAAGAAGAAAATTAGAATAGAAATTAGATGAAGGATTGATCAATCAAAGAATCATTCAACCAATCAAAAAATCCACTCGAACAAGAAGAGAATTAGAATATAAATTACATGGAGGATTGATCAATCAAAGAATCATTCAACCAATCAAAAAATCCACTCGAACAAGAAGAGAATTAGAATAGAAATTACATAAAGGATTGATCAATCAAAGAATTATTCAACAAATAAAAAAACCCACTCGAACAAGAAGAGCATTGGAATATAAATCATATGAATGATTGATCAATCAAAGAATCATTCAACCAATCAAAAAATCCACTCGAACAAATCAAAAAATTCACTCGAACAAGAAGAGAATGGGAATATAAATTACATGAAGGATTGATCAGTCAAAGAATCATTCAACCAATAAAAACATCCACCCGAACATGAAGAGAATTAGATTATAAATTACTTGGAGAATTGATCAGTCAAAGAATCACTCAACCAATAAAAAAATCCAACGGAACATGAAGAGAATTAGAATAGATATTACATGAAGGATTGATCAGTCAAAGAATCATTAAACCAATCAAAAATCCAACCGAACAAGAAGATAACTAGAATAGAAATTACATGATGGATTGATTAGTAATGTTTACAAAAGTGGATTTTAAAAAGCAAGACTTTAAAATAATTAGTTTATCACAGACGGTTGTAACGTCCGATCTCTCTAATATAAGCAATAGTTTTGTCAATACGAATAGTGTCAAAAAGATCACACTGAAATATCTGGAACGAATTGGTAAAAAGTCCATGTAGTTAATTAAGATATGTTCGATTGAAAATGGGGCACCACAAGGGATACATTGAGGGGGGGGGGGTCATCCCTGGTTAGCAGTCAAAAATGAGTAGGACTTGAAAGGCCAATTCGAAGACGTGCAATTAATACTTCCTCTCGACGAACAACCAGTAGGCTGGGTACCATTCACCAAGGGAAGGTTTGTTGTGAAGAATTTGATTGTTTTAAGATAGAGGATTAAAATCAGTGGAAGGAACTTTAAAGTCTAAAATAAGATATCGATGGTTCAGCGCGAAACAGTTGTAACTGCCTATAAAGATATACGCAGTTACAACTGTTTGGCACTGAACCATCGATATGAAGGTTTAAATTTGGCGGACTTGTCAGCTTTTTCATTGTCTTTGATTCTAACATGTCTTCGAAGCCAGCAAAACACTATACTGTTATAGGCTTACATCTCACAGACGGGTTCAAGAAGTGTGCAAATTGGAGGATTCTTATACTGACAAGGATTCCGAAAATATAATGAACGATCTTATCTTGGTTGCTCTATTGCATTAACCCATTACCAGAAGGCAAAATATTAGACTGGCCCAAATTGAAAGAAGTTGCAGACGACAATTTAAAGTTTTACCAAATTTTGGGTTTTTTCAACTTTCTTGGTTGAAAACATTGTGGATAATGAAGAAATTGCAACAATTGTAACAAGCAATTTCTTAATTTTCAAAATGTTTTCCAAAACTTTTTTCTTGACGGCGTCTATAAGTGTCACTGAGTGGGAATGGGAGTAAGGGCAAGATCATTAGCTTTGACCTTAGCTGAGAAGATGAAAGTCATGTCGGGAGGGCGGCATTTCAATGATTAATGTCCATGAAATTAATACCTTTTTTATTATATTTGAATGGCAATGCATTTTGATTTCAAAGATTGTACCGACAAAATATACAGAAAAAAATGTAAAGAGATAAGTTGAACATTTTTGAATTGAACAAAATCCTTGACTTTGCCTCCCAAAGACAAAAAGTTGTTTCGCTTACAAAGAATTGCCTTTTGCTAACAAATAAAAGATGAAAATGAATGTTAAACAGGTCGAAATGAAAAACAATGCAGTTCCAAATTGAACTTTAACCGAATTTGATTCTTTCAGAAAGAAGACAAAGCATTTTAGGAACATTGTAACAATGATTGTTACTAGCATTTCACTCTATTTACTGAACCTTTCTATTCTATTTCTTCATTGTATAAAAAAGAGATTTTAGGTATATACGTTATGTAGTTTTTGATCTCAGGTAACTAACCAATAGCAATAGAGGAAATATTTTCTTACATGAGAATTATTTTCATATAACCCTTTTTCAATATTTCACTGTTAAGCCCTTGTCAGGCTGAAACCGGATTTTTGTGGTAGGATGCATAGAGAAAGATCACGCAGTCTGAACATAGTCTACTTGACATGTATTTCCCTCTGCAGCCGGAGTATGGTTACTGGAATTGATTTTCAAGAGAATTACTGGTCAACTGTCTGGATTTCCAGTACTTTCAGTGTTTTGATTTCATTATATGTTTTAACCCTTGTCATGCTGAACCTGGAATGCCCGTGTTTAAGCAGGAGATATAGAAAATTGTAGAGTAATCTTAGTCTACACCACCTGTTTGTCCGCGATAAGTAAGAGTTATCTATAGAATTAGATTTCCAAGACAAATATTGACCTACAAGTATTACTTTCAGTGTTTTCAAACCTTGGATTTCATTCAATTATGAAAAGGTTTTATACAACATAAACTCATTTCCACACATATGTGCTTTTGTACGCCACTCAAGGAAACAAGGAAATCAGTTGGAAAAACTTTGCGGTAAATGAAAAACATGCTGGCTTGTAAGAGGCAATTTCTTCTTTTTCCCCAACGTTTTCTCACCAGGAAGTTAAAAAAAAAAGCTAAATTTCACATTTAAAATGTCGTATTCAATTTCATTCAATTTGGACCAGTCCAAAATTTTGCTGTCTGGTTCATGGGTTGAAAGGGCGATGTACGGATTTCATCCAGCATGCCAAACGGTTATACATTTTACTAGTTAATGACGTGTGGTTAATGACCGATTCGCGGCTGTCAATTAATGAATCATCCGACCAATCAAATCATTTATTCAGCCCAGAACTGATATTAGCAATAGATTTTGCAAAATAACGCCGTTTAAAATCGAAGCGGGACTTCCTGTTGGAGTCCATGGGCGTGGCAAATTGAGTAAGATGGCGGGGCCAGCGATTGGTCAATTGAAGTGGAAAACTTTGGAGAAAACTACAACATCAACAACAACATAAACAAAATCGTTAATCCGACCTGCTTGATCAATCAAATGACGGATTGCTGTACACGCCCATTGAAAATCGACAGGAAGTGTTGACTTTCGTATAACACAACGTTATTTTGTAAAATTTACGACCAGTAACATGTAACAACCTAAAACAGTCGTTTTGCGACAGCTTGAATAAGCTGTAGTTACGACGTTTAGGTCGCAATATCACCATAATTCTTTATATATTCTATATTCACTCTTCGTAGACGTTACGGAAGAAGTGACGTCAAACCGACGCCATGTACTAGTAACGACATTGTTCAGTAAACACTAATGAGGCGATAGCCGAAACATGTTTGTTTAAATACCATTATAGGCAATTAAAGTCTAATTATTTTATATTTCACTTATATATATGTAAATGTGTGTGTATGCGCGCGTGTGTGTGCAACTATCATATTCAAGCTGTAGTTACGAAGTTTAGGTCAGTAACGAACCATTCTACTCTTTTATTTTATGCTAATGACCTTTTTTTTCCAAAATAAAGCCGTTTAAACTCGAAGCGGGCATTTCTGTTGGAGTCAATTGGCGGGACCAACAGAGTAAGTAGGCGGTTGATAAATTGACCAATCGCTGGCTCCGCCTACTTATAACGTTAGCCCCACACATTGACCCCCACAGGAAGTCCCGCTTCGATTTTTCAGAACGTTATTATTCAAAATTTAAGGCCAGTAGCATGTAACAAAAAAGTAAATTGGTTGGTTGGTGACCTAAACGTCGTAACTACAGCTTGAATAAGCAGATGATGCAGACGATAATTTCAAGTTGGTGGAATTTAAAATTTCTTTGTCTTTTTGGATAGAAAACATTGTGGAAAATGAAGAACTTGCTTGTATCAAGCAATTTCTTCATTTTCCTCAATGTTTTCTAAAGCTTTTTTCTCGAGGGGCGTAAAAAGGAGGGCTTATGTTGGAATGGGTTAACTTGAAACAAAAAAGTTAAATGTTGAATTGAAACCTGGACGACGTAACAACAGATTGGATAAACAGTAGTTACGGGCTTTAAGCGACAAACTAATGGAAATCCGTCCCATGAATGTCGACCGACCAATGTTGCATTTAACAGTTAACTTCAAGTCTTCCTGAATAATTTGATTGGTCGATTGATTCTTTGATTCGGTCATTTTCTTTTATATGTTTTTTTTTAAGAGATGAAGATGGTATTTTTTTTTCATGGAGGTATGAACCGCAAAACAAAATCACACAATGTATGAATTCGCTTCATGAAAAATATTCTTTTCATTTCTTATAATTTAATAGCATCGAGCGAAAAAAACATAAGCTTTACAAATTTTGATACCTTTTTGTATGGGACTATTATGTGCGGAAGCATACAAAATCGCTGCGTGCTCAAAATATTGTTCATGGAGTTACGAATGAATATTTTCGACCAATCAGAACGCTCGTTTCAGATAGACGAAACTAGAAATTAAATTATTTACATTTTAAAGCAGTTCCAGCACAGGTGGCTGTATTCTTTTTCGCGTACATAGTGTTCGTTAACTTTTTTATGAAACAATCTGTTCATAAGAATTCCAAGTATGGACTGGTCAAACCTATGACAATGAAAATGCTTTTCTTTCGTACTTAAACAGTCCCAAGCCTTTCGTACATGACCAGTAGTTACCATACAGTCTCTAATAAGGGCGCAAGAAACCCAGGGTATCATGAAATACTTCTTTATAAAAGTAGACATATAAAGAACTATAAAGCCGGCCTCGGGTTCATGTTCGCCAAAGTATGCGCACGGGGGCTCGTTTAAGAATCTAAAAGATTCTATTGAAGTTTGGTAGGTGAGTTGAAATGGGCTTGCCAAAGCTATTACACCACGTTTTCTCCCCTTTTCCACTAGTGAACCAATATCCGTCGTGGTGAACCGGATACTTGAATCCAGCCAAACAACGAAAGGGTGCTTTCTTGCAGCGAGCTGAAACGAAAATTCGTTATAATTATAATTAATCAGGCAACGAGTTGAATAGTTGGTTGGCGACCTTAACGTCGTAATTGCAGCTTGAATAAGTTGTAGTTACGACGTTTAAGTCGCTAAACCAACAAAAAAGGTGAGCAATAGATTGAATAACCCATAACCAATGTGCGCTTGCGCTTGAATAAGCTGTAGTTATGACATTTAAGTCGCCAAACCGACAAAAAATATGAATAACAGATCGAATAACCAATGACCACGCAATCTGACCTTTTAACAACCCCGATGAAATATAAAACGGAGAACACTGAAAGGAAATGACAAACGATTTCTCCTTTTCACAAGATATTTCAACTCTACATGTCATTTTTTATTTACAATTTCATGCCTTCTTAAAACGTTGCCTTAAGATACTTAGAAACTGAATTAGTCTAAAATATGTCGTCTGGTAAATCAAAAGAACATTTTTGTGACATGTCCAACTATTTAACATATACGGTAATGGCACATATTGAGCAGTATGGACAGCCAATCCGGGCAATGAGGGACATTCTTGGGTTGTCTCTCTACAAATACATTGGTCCTTATCAGTGTTTTACTTGGACTTAAATTCTTAATTTCTTTGCACTGACTAGTTTTAAAGTCAGCTGTTTAATGCAAACTTTAGAGCTGGAAATGTTTGTTGCATCCTAAAAAATCATTGCTATGTTCTTTCTGAACCATAAACCTTATACATTTGAGAGATTATTATCTTTAACCGAACTTGAAAATGTAATTAAATCAAAGCGCTGAAAGCCTGAGATATGTATACAGGAGATATATAATCTGGACAGAAAAAGTTTGATGGTCGGAATATCGGAGGTGCCACTTTCTACCCAAATCTACTGTCGATTATGCGCAGATCTACCAATTTGTGCGCTAGGGGACACAACCTGCCCGCAATAATTTTCATCCCGTTGAGGTATTGTAACGATATATTTACATGTATATATCGTTACATATTTTTAACCCGATCAAATTGCTTTGAAGGGATCTGATAAAGGCCACCCAAGGATCCTTCCTGTGAATTTTGGTTGAGATTGTTTGAATTATGTTCAGTACTTTCTGAGAAGAAGATTTTTTAGAGTAAAAGTCGACGGACGGACGGACGATGGACACCGCATCATGACAAAAGCTCGTTGGCTTTCAGCCAGTGGAGCTAGCGAGAGAGAGAGCTAGAGAGTGAGAGAGATGGGTAGCCAGGTTTGCACTAGGAGGCTCTTGCGTGCGATGTGAATATTCTACCACACAGACCAATTTCGTTATGTAAAAATGCGCTTTATAATCTCCATATAAAGAGAGCGAGAGAGGGCGGGCGGTCGTTTACCAGGTTAACATGATTCTGTACACCTCTCAAAAGCGGTATGTAACCGTTGCATCCTTTGGGTAGAATTCGGAGGTAAAAATATATAGACACAAAGTCCGAGCACGACTAAACTGTTTTCAGACAGTGCGAATATGATCCTATGAATGACCAATTAATTTGTTTATCAAAACATTCCAATCGTGCGTAAAACCGACAGCTTCGCTTATCAGCTTTATACAGCAACTTCGTCTAACCGGACCGTTTTAACATTGTTACTTTAGAATAAGCAATATTATTTTGGTATGAAACAAACACCTTATTTTTTCTTAACAATATGATATGATTATATATGTTTAATAATTTCCAATATATTGTATATCTCCTTTCTTTCTTTCCATTCACTCGCCAAGTTTTGATAATTTTGCCAAATTCAGAACACTCAAACGAAAGTACTGTACATCGAGCCGACAGCTTTCAATGAGTCATATCTCGCCTTCGTCCTTCTCGCCTCAAACGGGCGTATTAATTTATGGTCAGATCCGATGTACTTTTCAAGCGACAGAAGATCACATTGATTGCGGTAGATGTTTTTACATTATGTTTTCACATTAAACTCTGCATGGGTTTGAATTTTTAGCATAGTAACTTTAGCCTCAGATTGCTTACGCAATCTCAGGCTAAAAATCGCAACTTCCCTATACTGCTCAAGGATAAAAACAAAGGCAATGCAGTGAAAGGACCAATGTACAACTTGGCACACCTCTGATTTAATGGTAACAGAACAAAGGGAAAATAACATAGGAATGGTCCTCATTGACGGATCACTAGAAACGCCCACTGACCTCCAATAAAAAGTTACACATAGGTATTAAATGGCGTTATTTTCAAAACTATCGGTCTATAACACGAAACAAAAAAGTGTAATGGTTGGTTGGCGACCTAATTTTAGTATCTACAGCTTGAATAAGCTTTAGCTACGACGTTTAAATGGCCAAACCAACAAAAACATTCACATAAATGTGGGCCAATGTCTGAGTTCCATTTCGCGTCCAGTCCAAACAAAGATTTGGTAAATAAATTTTATATTGACGATCGAGATCCGTAAATCAGAATGCCTAATGAGCGCCTAAGCTTTTGGTCAGCATCTATCCCTAAAGCACGAAGTGAAGTGTCGGATCAGAATGTATGAATGTACAGTATCTATCCTTAGAGCACCAAGTGAAGTGTCAGATCAGAATGTACGGATGCACACACTAATCTGAGTTCTTACGTGATGCACATATCGATGGTTCTGCGCCAAACAGTTGTAAGTGTCTATATGTCTATACGCAGTTACAACTGTTTCGCTCTGAAAAATCGATATGTGATG
The DNA here is from genome assembly GCA_946902895.1 of Fragum fragum. NCBI lineage: Eukaryota > Metazoa > Mollusca > Bivalvia > Cardiida > Cardiidae > Fragum > Fragum fragum. The sequence continues at coordinate 60,837,501 of OX336368.1, forward strand.
GTTGGAAATCTCATACTTGATTGAAGTTTTATCGGCGACTTTGAAATAATATATAAACGATTTGAGATTAGAAAAAAAGGGGGGTTTTAGGAAATAGTTCGGTAAACTTATGTACAGCCAATAAAAAATATAAATAAAGTGTAAGTTTAACAGTTTCTCTTTTAACTTATTCTCACACTATCCCTACCTTTTACACCCCTAAAAATTAACAATTTGAAATTGTCGTCTGCAACCTCTTTCAATTTGGACTGTTCTAAAGTTCCACTGTTTGGGAATGGGTCAAGGTATGTTGAAGATAAAACCTTGACGAAGATTGCATTGAAAATGATTGGTTATAAAATATTGTCGGAACACCTCTTATTTCAAAATTACCTTCCGTTGGTGTACGATATTTACCTAACTGGATTATGTGAGCACAAAACGTTTTTTTCAATCCACCATAAGAAAGGAAAAATCTTTCACAATCAAGTGACAAAAAACACTGCAGCCGTTTCCAATACAACCTTGATTCTTGAAGCCTCCAAGGAAAGCATTTGAAAAAAATGTGGAAAATGAAGAAATTTTTCTTATTATGAAGGCTAATTTTTTTCATTCAATTTTGTCAACTGAAAATGTCTACTACGACCTGTTTGAATTGGGACCAGTCTAACAGTTTGTCATCTGGTAATGGGTATTTGATCCTCTAAATATAAAAACACACATTTGTTGCGTTGTAACTTTTGAAAAGGTAGTGATCTCTACCTCATTTTGAGAGAGAACGATTCAATTTATACGTACCTTGCACAGATTCTACTGCCTTATTGAGATATAGTCGACATTCGTTATGTCTAAATCGGTTAACTCGGACCGAATTATTTGAGGTCATATACCATTCCCACTTCATCCCTTCTTTATTTCATATAAAACTGAATATTTATCTCGAGCAAGTAAAATCATTCATTCTTATTATGCCGAGATTTTTTAAAACTTAATTTTCACGTAGAAATTATCTGTTAAACAGATAATATGACTGCTTATTCAAGTTATTAGTTACCACGTTTAGGTCTCAAACCAACTATTCTTATTTTTGTTGCATGCTACTGCCCATAAATTTTGCATAATAACGCCTTTAATAATCGAAGCGGGACTTCCTGTTGAAGTAAATGGGTATGGGCAACTGAGAAGGTTGACGGCGTCAGCGATTGGTCAATTGTAAATGTAGACTTTAACATAGTCGACAGCTGTTCCAGTCGAAATGATGTCGTCTGGTACTAAGTAAACCCGTTTGTTACGCTCCAAAGATAATACTTAGAAAAATATTTTGGGAAAAAAATATTACTTGTTGCCAGCAATGTGTTCATTATCCACATTATTTCCTATACCCCGAAAGGCAGATACCTTTTTCTTTAAATTTCACAAACTGAAAATAGACGTCTGCAACTTCTTTGAAGTTTGGACCGGTCCAAAATATTGTCGTCTTGGAAGGGGTTTAGTCACCCACCTGTATTACAATAGGCTTCCATGCATAACCAACCAATATTCCAATATGATCAGGGTAATCACCGAATGGAAAAACAGGGACCTCGCATTCACAAAACGCAGCCAACTGAAATGAAGACAATAGGGATAACAGTTACATAGATAATTTCTTCTAAAATACAGTATAGTCAATCATTTTCAAGCGACTACATCTATAAACCCATTCCAAAACGAGAAAATTTCAACCCGTCTGAAAGACATTAATGCAATATCGTCGGTGTAATTCTAAAACCCCATAACTACAGCTTGATTAAAGATGTAGTTACGAGGCTTTAGAATTAAACCGACAATCTATTTTTTCTTCATATATAATGTTCCTACTATCAACTGACATTTTTTTTATTTGCACACATGTACATTTTGAAATATAATGTATGTTTCATCACAATGCGGAAGAATATAGAGACCCAACGTTGAAATTTGACGCGCGTATATTTTCGTTCATTGATCGTCGCAACCGTAACATAGGCCCTTATTAGTAACGCCCCCTCCCCCAGAAAACGGTCGGTTGCTTGGGTTGACAGTGCAAAGAAAAAACTACCGGGAGCTCCGCCTGGTTCTTTTATGGCTCGATGGATCGCAACTACATACGGGCCACGATTTAACGTCTCAACCGAAATACAATTAGTTTTCTAGTTTAGTCAGCCCGAGGATCGAACCCGCGATCTAGAAGTCGAGTGATCTACCAATTGAGCTTACAGTGCTGTCTAATGTTTAGGTGACTTGTAATTGACCAATCGCTGGCCCACTTACCCTGTTGGCTACGCCCACTGACTCCGACAGAAAGTCTCTCTTCGATTTTTTAAAGGCGTTATTTTGCAAAATTGATGGCAATTAGCATGCAACAAACAAGGAGTATAGTTGGTTTGCGACCTAATTGTCACAACTACAGCTTGAATAAGTCACCAGACCAACAGAAAAAATGTTTAACAAAAATGGCGGCCAATATAGGAGTATAAAAACTCGTTTCTGGTCTAAATGAATGATTTCATTGTTTGACTGGTTATTTAATTGACAGCCGCGATTGGTCAATTGGTCGACAAAGACTTCATGTGTTCATTTCAGGTTACTTAAAGACTCAGGTAAATATGGTGCGAAAAGGGTAATGAATTATGATTTGACAATTAAACTCGGCATGATGAGTCGATCATAGTTTGAGTACCAATTGAAAGATCGCAGCTGTCAATCAAAATATAAATCGACCGATCAAATCACCCGTTTAGACCGGAAGCGAACATCGAACTAAACTCCGACATGGGCTTACATTTATGTTAAATATCTTTGTTGGTTTGGCGACTTAAACGTCGTAACTACAGCTTATTCAAGCTGTAGTTACGATATTTAGGTCGTCAACCAACCGTTTTAATTTTTGTTACATTTTATTGACCACGAGTTTTCCAAAAATAACGCTGTAAAATATCAAAGAGGATTTTCCTATCGGAGGTCAGTCGGCGCGGACAGCGATCATATTATTACACATACCTGCTTGTTTTCTTCAACAGTAAGACCGATGTCATAAACTATCAGTTTTCGCTTTCTGTCCTTATTCGCCATTTTTTTAAAGTTAGAAATGAGAGCGCGACCTTCTCGAAGATGGTTGGAGGATAGAGCTGAGACAAACACCGGTTCGTGTGGAACGGTTTGATTGTCAGAGACCGGGAACAAATCTGTATAAAAAGAAAGTAGGGCGTTTCTTGTCTCACCCTAGGGCGAGCCGGTTGGCCAGTGGCAATACGCAGGACTACTAATTTTAAGGTTCGAGGTTCGAATCCCGACCGCGGCAGGATTCTTTTTTGCTTCACTCGTTGTCTCCCGCCCACTAGATATGAACTTTTTTAGAAACCTAGAGTTAGTTTCACGTGTATCGGTCTTTTTTACTAGGCACTTTAAAGAACCGAGGAGGTCTATTAGTAAAAATGATAGGGGTGTATGAACCCTTATCTGCTTCTTTCTCTCTCGGGTCTATACCAAATATGATTAGAGCACGGAGAGCCACTACAAACACAATGTCTCGCCTGTGGGCAAGTAGCACCTATAAGGGAGATGTGAGATTGATTCATTGAGTTAAACGGCATTTAAGCATAAATTAGTGAATCAGTTGCCTAGATATAATTGAAATATAAAAGTCAAAATTTGATTTTAGATTGATCTTTTTTTTTTTTTGTACGAGATTAAGAAGTCGGAATAGTGATGCAATTGAAAAAATGTTTTCATTTGGCAAAAAAAATATGCTCAAAACACACCAAGTTTACAAACCTTTGAAAGCGTGATTGCGGTTTAAACTTGGAATGGTCAATAATTGACCAATCGCTGCTGTCAATCAAGGAATCAACCGACCAATCAAATCATTCAATCAGCCCAGAATAGAGCTTTGATCTCCTACATTGGCCGTAACTTTTTTGTTAAATATTTTGTTGGTTTGGTGACTTAAAACGTCGTAACTTCAGCTTATTCAATCTGTAGTTACTATGTTTAGGTCGCCAACCAACCAATTTCCTCCTTTGTTACATGCTGGTGGCTATAGATTTTGCAAAATAACGCCGTAAAATATTGAAGCAGGACTTCCAGTTTGAGTCACCGGGCGGGGCTAACGAAGTAAGTGGGCGGGGCCAGCGACTGGTCAATTTTGCATTAGAATGATAGACAAAGTAGCCTTTATTTAACCCAATTCCATTTCCCATTTTCTTCTTACTTTCAACAATATTTTCTATCCTAATGAATGGTTATTTTTCAAATTCAATCCATTTTAAGTTTTCGTTTGCAAAATCCTTGAGTTTGGACAAGTCTAAAATTTGGTAAAACAGGGAAGTGCTAACTTGGATTGGCGCAAACCAACACGCACACGAAGAAGTGCATTCGGCCCGTTAAATCACACATTGACACGACCAAAGCCAATTTACAGCCTGTTTTTGTCAAAAGGCTCAGGCATATCGTGGTACGAGTTCCTTCGGATTTTCTTTACTTAGGCAACATCGTATGAATAAGCATGAACATAGCTAAGCTTCAAAGAATATTGGTCATCCTAGATAATTAATTCTACAGAAAAGCCATATTTAAATAAAAATAGTCAAGTCAGAGTTTTATAAACCGCTATCTAACGGACAATGTCGGATTGAGCGAGATTATGTCGGGTCCATTTTCTCGGACTAGGACAAAAGGCAGTGCATTTCCAAATGTACGTGGATCATTCTTACATTATATGAATGATTAACATCCACGACCTTACATGAGGATTTCGCTTACAAAAATCTGGGTAAAACAATGGCAGTTGGGGAAAGTCGAGTTGATGAGCAGGCAATACTTCGATACAAGTACTAATTATTGGTGGCGACAAAGGTATCGTAAATACAGGTTCAACAAGCATTCTGAAGTGTTGCATAGCAATACCAATTCCCCTTCCGGCTTTATATATATTCTCGCCCAAATCTCGGATAGGAAATAAACCAAATCTTAAAGGTGATGGTTATTCACTTTTGAGTAGTATCTTATTGAATGCGTTGGGAAACACATAGATCTTGTTGTTGGACAACACGAACCTTCCTTTATTAAGCCTATTTCTTTTACTAAAAAAATCAAACCTATATCAAATCTATTTGAAACATGTTTTATAACAACGAAATGAACTTGCAAATGAGCGCGTGCGTGAGATTTCCAACCATTGCACATGTGCGCAAAGTAAAGACTCAGATCAGTCTGTGCATACGCACAGTCTGATCAGAGTCTTCACTCTGCGCTCTGTAGAAAGATACTGACCCAAAGCTGCTTTAAACAATCAGCGATTGTTCTAATTGCCCCGAATGGCTGTCCAGTGTGCTCAATGTGTGCGAGTCACACACATGCGAAATTGTTGGAAATGTCACGCACAGGCTCAAATGTTGTTGACCTTGTATATTGTTTGATTGGTGTTATATAGTTTTGGTAGCATTCAAAAAAGACAAAAATGATTTCACCTGCAATATATTCCTGGATCCCGGAAAACTCATATGAGGATACCTTTTCCTTGATTTTGTCTTGAGGTAATTCGAGGGTGTAGTTACAAGGAATTCCGGTATAATTGTCTGGTATCCAAACTATAAAAGAAATAAAAGTTTTATTGATCCAACACTCTAAAGACTGCGTAACAGCAAAGGCTCAAGAAACGGCTACTTTATATCCTTTTGTCGTTACAAGGAAATGGATGTGTATGATTTCTACACTTAAGCAAAAATTGACGAATCGCGGCTCTCAATAAAAAAACCGATAAGCCAATTAAAATATTCACTTAGACCGGAGTTAACTTAGAAAAGCGATATTGATCGAAATTGATGTGTAGAATTTTGTAGGTTCGATTACTAAAAAGTTGTAACTACAGGTTATTTAAGGTTTTCATTCAATATAGCTTGACATTTACACAGAAATTATCATTTCTCGTTTGTGATGTCAAACGGCCCTTTTTCAATACTTAATGTTCTGTCACACTCTCTTGTACTCTGGTTTATATCGAGCAACGAACGACAACTCTTCTTGGATTGATTGATTGAATGAATGGGGTTTAACGCCAATTTTAACAGTATTTCAGTCGTATCGTGGATTCCTGGATAATGGATAGTGGTACTCTCACTCCAGTGCTACCACTACATCCATTCATAGCTGCCAGCTGCTATCCCATTTAGGTTTGCGATTATCCACCCATTGGTGAGAGACAAATGTCGGAAAGGATATGTGACGCCGCCGGGGAACGAACCCATGACGTCCCATGACTGAAGATAGGGGGCCTGACGCGCTACCGACTGCGCTATGACGGCGGTAAAACTCTTCAGGGAACGGACGTGTTGGAGATCAATGACTATATACATATCACGAGACTGAAGGTCGAGTGAAATATCAGGATTTTCAAGGTAGCGAGAATCCAATCAAAGGTTTTCTAACATTACTACATCATAGTATTCAATTTATTATATATCATCGTATTTATGAAACGATAAAAAGAAGTTAACGACTTTTGTCTGAAATCAACCCCTCTCTAAAATCCTAACAATATGTTGTTTAGCGTGACGTTAATTTACTAGAAAAATTAAAAACGTTATCTAACCATATCGTATTAAATCAGTATATGCATTTTCAGTTCAGTACATCATTTTCTGTCGAGTCAAGGCCATTGTAAGGCACGAAGGCATGTCGGATGGGAGGCGATGAAATAGTTGATTCTTCGGTAGCAATCTTCCTCAAAATCACCAGCAAACTGGCCTAACTACACCCAAGCGTTGTGTCTATGCCCAAATTTTCGTCTGAAGAGCGGATCAAAGAATATTTATGATTTCAACCGTCAGCTGCCATTGTCAAAATGTAAACAACTTCCACTTGCGGTCGATAATAACGAGTTTTCAATAAAGCTCAACAGGCATACTATGGCGATTTTGGTCTCTTACAGACAAAATGGATCCAACTTACCTTTCACAAGAATGAGCCTTAATGTATCCTTACCATACCCAAACCCCAACTATGGTACTAGCTTAAATATATAAAAAGCCCTCTACTGACTACAGGTGGTATGGAATCCCAGTGCAGAAAAAAACGGAGAGCACTATCTGGTGACTGTCATCCAAACTCTGGCCTAATCCATAGATTTTCCATATGATATATTCAAGAATCTATGTTGTTCCAACCAACAATAGGTTGCATGTAACAACTGTGATGTCTAGTTCCATTGAAATTTAGGTCATCAACGAAAGAACAGCAAATAAATGTTGGATTTGTTGTAAGTATGGTATCCCGAACTTCTCATCTACCCTTTTTAAGTTAATATTGGCGGATTTCAGAGTTTTCAGAGTACAAACCTAAACGCCAACCATTCTGGATGCTTCTGGAAAATCAAGGATGAAGGATTTTCCGCGTGAGAGTAAAGTAGGAGAACAGATAGATACCGTGCTGCTTGTTCGATAAAGTACCCAACCAACGCCTCTATGAAAGGCTGTTGCATTATGGAATTCAAGGAACACTTCTTCTGTCGATTGAGAGCTTCACACAGACCAGACACAGTCGAAGGCAATGCTTCATCCACAACGCAAGTTCGTTCAGGAGTTTTTGAAAGTAATTTTATATATCCGCTGTTATTTCTCCTACGAATCAACGACATACCTGGCACAGTCTCATCTTTACTGACAACATATTTTTACAGGCGTACCAAGATAGCCATACTGCAGGAAAATGGGAAAAGAGCTGGCTGATGTGTTTCAGTGCCTAAAAATGTAAAGTCGCCTGATTTACCCGCAGACGATCACCCCTTGTCGCCAAGTACTAGTACCATATTCACGGCCACACACCACTACAAGTATCAATAAGTTGGAGGCGGTCCGGCGACGAGCAGCTCCTTTTGTACAGGAGAGAATACATAACTAAGAGTAGCACCAGTGAAATAGCTGCAGTGGCAGACTCTACAGTAGAGACGTTCGGATGCCAAAGCTACTATGATATACAGGATGCATAATGAACAAGCAGAGATACCAGCCAACGTTTTCATTTACCCACTACCCAGTCAATCAGAGGAAACTCACTGAAGTAAAGAATGCAATGATGCCGGACAGATGTGTACTGATTCACTTTATTACCGACTAGAATTCATCTATGGAACCAGCTTCCAGAAACCCTTGTCATAGCCCCAGGTTGGAGACCTTCAAGACGAGCCCGGCGGCCCATTGCTAGTCACAATCACGTTTCTGTCAGTTTTTACCCTGCACATCACCTGCACCCATCAAAGAATTTATACAAACGCCAAGTGTGTCGAACCTTCAAAGTGGATCATGCACTTGAGCAGGAAGAAAAAGGAGGAGTCCAACCACGTTCAAGGAATGTAATTTTTACGGATTTGAGAAGATATATAATAATCAGATCACTACTGTCTGTCGTAAGTTACCGTTGATGAAAGTCTTCCCAAAAATGAGTGATATTTATTTTGTCCAAATATTGAAACAAAAAAAATCTATTTTTTGGGGGGTTTGGGTGGGGGTTGGTGGCAGTTGTCTATCATACTGAGTTAAATCTCGAATACTTTATTTTAGGCTTTTCATAGCAGACTTTTCGACGAGCATAGTTAATAATACACCTGCAGGACATTTCTCGTGAAATACGAAATTGTGACCAGAGAAAAGGATTAAAAACGTCAATTTTGCACTAACTTACAAAGCTATAACTATTTTTAACATAAATCTATTACCAGACCACACAATTTTAGATTTGTCCAAATTCAATGAAGTAACAGACAAAATCTGTATTTATGGGAAGAAAATATTTTGCAGAAACTTCTTATATTAAGTTATTTCTTCATTTTCCAAAATGTTTTCGAAAGCTTTTCTCTGGGAAGCGTTACATTAGTTTTACTTTTGTGACGTCATCAAAACGTCAGAATTTCGGAACATCTTAACCCTTGTCGTGCTGAACCCGGAATATTCCAGTCTGATTTTTGTCTACATCTCCTGGTTATTCCCTTGAAGCCAGAACCGTTTAAATAATTAGTTTTTAAAGGAATATTGACCCCTAATAAGGCCTTCGGGTGCTGTCAGTCCCTTGGTTTAAAAGCAATTATGTTTGGGAATATAATTCAGCATGACAAGGGTTAAAGCTATGTCATTTAAGCAGGTTTTGTCGGATAACTGATCTCATTCATTTGTGAAACAGGCCTTTTACGTCATAGATGAGCTGTCATTAATTACGGGGGATCTCTTGTGTGTTCAAGCTTGTCAGGAAAATAACTATGAATGGGTTGATTATTCTGTCGGACTGATATGATGTTCATGCACAGAGTGGTTAAGGTAAATTTAATTTCAGTATTTTCTTGTAATTTATTTATTAATTGTTATTGTTAAGCAATTTTATCTATCAAAGAGTTATAACAATGCAACGGATAGGCCTGCACAACGCCTTTTACACCCCACTCCCCCTAGAACAGAAACGTTATAGAAAGAAATCTGGAAAATGAAGATATGGCCTTTTATAGGCTGTTCCTTCAATGACTGTGATGTTTTCTATTACTAAAGGATAAGAAGATAGTAATGAGATTATTATGATAAAAAGTCAGTAAATTCCACAAACCTTCAGTTGTCGTCTGCAACGTCTTTAAATTCATAGCAGTGTAAAATTCTGTTGTATGAATATGCATTTATTGGCCTGTTTTAAAGTAGTCTTTGCAAAATCGAATGCCTTTCGAGGCTATCAAACATCAAGAATTAGTCTTCTTTAAGTCTAGAATATGTTGTTCTGGTAGTATATATTTGCCAACCATTATTCTTATTACCTTCGAAATGCAGTGTAAGTAATGGATAAGCATTATAAAAGAATGCAGCGAAATGAGACAAAGCATATAATCCAACTTGAATTCAAGTTGTTTTTTTTTATACAGCCTTGTTATCAAACTCGGGGTGAATTGATCTATAAGTATATACAATTAAATGGAAACTATTTTACAAAATGCGTTTAACAAATATAGCTCGCCTTTACAGTCGGTTTTCTCCAGCGCATCAATTAAGATGCTGTCAGACATTTTGTATCTTAGGTTTTGTTTGACAAAATAATTTAATATCTAGTTTCGTCTATCGAACACGGGCGTTCTGATTGGTGGGAAAAATTCATACCTCCACAAACAAAATTTTGAGCACGCAGCCATTTTGTATGCTTCCGCGCGAAATAGTTCCATACAAAAAAAATATCAAAATTTGTAAATTCTTTGCTATTTTCGCTCAATGAATTTAAATTATAAGAAATGAAGAGATTATCTTTTGTTTTCATGGAGGTATGACCCGAAAAACCTTATCAAACTTATGTATGAATTCGCGTATTCAGTGTGATTAGTTTTTCGATTCATACCTCCTTGAATTCAAATAAATATCGACGAAACTAAACATTAAACAAAACCTTAGAGACAAGATGTCTGACAAGATCTTAATTGATGCGCTGGAGAAAACTTTTTTTTAAATATCTATATAGGCATGTCAGGGCTCTTAAAGCTAGAGTTGATTATCATTGAAATAAAATTAGATCGAACTTACTTTTTTCAGGTTTGAATTTGCTCTTTAATTTCGGAATGGAGTCAGCCTTCAGAAGATTTTTCGAGCGTAGAACTGCCTTGTCTTTGTCTGTAAGTGAAATCAAGTAGAGATATGTTAAATTTTGATTTGTTTAGTGAAAAGTAGTCCTAGGTATTTCGCAAAACAAATGCATGTACTTGCAAACTTTTGACGTAGTATCCCCACAGGAGACATCGTTCTTAGATGACCTTGATTTACGTCTATATTTTTGCACGTATAGTCTGTCTAGGTAGATTTTGTCATCACTTAATAATTTAATTGTTAGTTTCGACTATCAAAAACGAGCGATCTGATTGGTCGAAAATTTTAATTCATACCTCATGAACATAATTTTGAGCCCGCAGCTATTTTGTATGCTTCCGCACAAAATAGTTCCATACAAAATTTATCAAAATATGTAGGGTTTTTGCTTTTTTCTCTCCATACTATTAAATTATAAGAAATGAGAATGTTTTTTGTTTTCATGGAGGTATGAACCGAAAAACCTAATCACACTTATGTATGAATCCGCTTCGCGTATTCATACAGTGTGATTAGTTTTTCGGTTCATACCTCCATGAAAACAAAATTATTCTCTTCATCTCTTAAATGTACGGTATTGCTGTTATGTTTGACAAAACTATGCTACATAGAAGCGTTAATAATCAAAAGTGACCTAAATACTAGAACAGGGAACATTGCATGATATATTACATAATTTTCTTATACAGAAAAAGAATAGATTCTGACGCTTAACCGAATAAGATCGATCTTTAATTATTAGCTTTATGTAACACTTATTTGTGTAAGATGATTAACAGCCGATTTGGTATGATGAAACATGGGAGAATGTACCTTCACGAGTAGTAGAGGACGTAGTGTTGTTGTTAAATGACTCACTGCATGTACTCTCAATACCACGAAAGTTCCGGTTTTAATGAATTTAAACAATGTATGTATTGTGCAGGTTCAATATACACTTAAGAATTTTGAACAAAATTGTTTTGTTGGCATAAATCTTTAAAAGTAGAAAATTTTTCGTTTAAGAGTAAATTTCGACTTTAGACGACTTCCTATTTATAATGTACCTATTTACTATAGATACACTGAAAGGTTCACAGGGTTTTCGAACATCGAACAGTAAAAGAAAAAGTAAGAGAAAGAAAAGGTCTAAAAAGGACTGGTTTGATTCAGAATGTCTTACTCTTACAAAGATGACTGAAGCATGTTTTAAACGTTGCGCTGTATTCGAATTGAAAATTACCTTTATGTCCAGCTCCAACATAAGTCACAAATTCTATGTTTAAACCTATCTATTTTAAAAATCTATTTGGAAACGAGATCTTTCAACTCAGATTAATCCCTTTCGGTTCTACTACCTGGAGAATACGCCAGTATTCGCTCTGATTATGTGGGCGAATGACAGAACCAAGATCGATAGCCGCTCCCGGGATTCGAACTCGGGATTCTTGATTAGGATGCCGACGCTCTTCCTCTCGACCACGGACACCAAAGTCACATATTACAATTAATATGTAAACATTAGACGCATTTTTACAACAGAAATCAAATTGTTAAGCTAGAAAGCACATGTAAAACAAAAAGTAGTAAAATTTCTTGAAAGAAGTTCGAATGTTTTTTGGTAAGACAAATGTCACATCATCTATTTCTTTAAGTGATTGGAAGCATCATAATGACGCAATATAAAAATAGTAATTAAGAAAATATTATGAATGTAAACAACGAAGTAATAGATGCAGAAGAACAAATGAAACTCATGCATATCTGATGATCAAATAATGTTGTCTTTAAGGCCCTATGATTCAAATAAAATACTGCTCTAGAAAATTAAATCCAAAGAGCTGGCACGGAGATTATCCTTTTTATTACTATATATTGATAAACTATCGCATATAACTTGTTTCTAACTGAGAAGTTCGAAGTAATTCGTCTAGCGTTTTTTAACCAGTCCCTATACAGAAAAAGGAAAACGTAAACGATCCTTCAAAATACAGGGTAACGTTTTCTTTGAATTACATGTACTAAGCAAAGTTTATTTTTCCAGCGATCGGCCATTTGGCTTAAAGCAATAAAAACTATTTTTGATGGAGTTCAAGCATGTATAAAGATGCGGGCATAAGTACCGTAATATGGTTTCTCTCAGAGACAGAGTTCTATTAAGACTTTTTTCGCTTACAAGTCGGCAGAATTAATCATACCCCTTAAATATATTTTCTAGTAGTTATATACTTGGATGATAACTTATGAAAAAAAAAAAATCTACAATCTTTACCAGCTCAAAAGAAATAAGGTGGGACTTATGATGGCAAGAAAGTTGACGTAGAACAAAACGTTTATTAGACAGGCTGATATAAATCAGTAGGTTGTATTACCAAAAAACATCAAAATCCACTTCCGAACAAAAACAAAGCAAGTTCAAATAATTTTTTCAATCATTCGAAAATTTATACCATATTCCAATAAATTCGTTATTCATGGCTTTGATACCAACTGTCCCAAATCTATTTCATTGCTGTGAAGTTCGGAGATTCTATGATTTGAAGAGTGTAGAACAAGTACATTTATATGCTTGTAAACTCTTATTAAACGTAGGTTCTAAATCATGCAATTGATCAGTTTTCAGCCACACAGGTAGATCAGCGCGTGCACTTGCCCAATCGTGGCTGTCAATCATAAAATCACTCGAACAATGAAATCATTCATTTGCACTGAAAGTTAACATTGAGCACCAACATTGGCCGCCATTTATGTGAAGTATTTTTATTGCTTTGGCAACATAATTGTTGTAACTACAGCTTATTTAAATTGTAGTTACGAAGTTTAGTTTGCCTACCAACCATTCTACATTTTAGTTTCATGCCACTGGCCATAAATTTTGCAAATTAAAACATTCTAGAATCGGGTTAGAACTTCCGGTAGGAATCAATGGGCAGGACCAACGGAGTAAGTGGGCGGGGTCAGCGATTGGTCAATTGCGGCCCAAAAAAGGAGTCATCAAATACCGGATTAGAATAACAAGACTCGACGATAATAGATTAGTATTTTTTCAATTAGATACTATATTATATTTTTACCCCGCCCTCTGGTTCTAACAGGCAGTTCCGCTCCGATTTTAAACGGCGTTATTCTGCAAAGCTCATGACTAACAGCATGAACCAAAAAAGTAGAGTAGTTGGTTTGCGACCTAAACGTCATAACTACCACTTGAATAATCAATTCGTATCAGTGCAGCGGATACATATACATTTTTTTCTGTCGAGTCCGATCTTGTACGCGTGCAATGGAAGTTTCTTTCAAGAAAATTCGGTAGTTATATAATAAAAAGGCAGACACGTTTGTTCACCAGGGGAATTTCGTTTTTGTTTTACTGTAACGCATTTTTTCTAGTTTCATTTTACTATCAGCTGCCCTCTGTATAATGAAAGAAAAAGATATATTTATACCAGGTAAAAATAACATCTATCTACAACTCATTGTCGTCGAAAAAAGAAACTTTTATTTAGCCAGGTTTATATTTCATGCTTTAAAGAAAAGAAAATTATTTTTGGATTAAAAGGAATTGAAGATATAAGATATAGATATATATAATATCTAACTCGTTGGCCGAGTTGTTAGTATGCTCGACTCGTGATCGGGTGGTTTAGGGTTCTAGTTCCACCGAAGGCGGGAAATGTATTTGGGCATGGCACTTTACAGGTAGAGCCCTGGTCCACGCAACTTTGAAAAGTAGAAACAGTTGAAGAATACCTGACTTGGCTAAGTCGGGTTATTTTGTCATCATAAAAACGGCTCGATCTGATTCAAGAGTAATTGATCATTTAATGTAAAGTCAGACATGCGCCCTGTGTTGTCCCAATCGGAAGTATGAGCACAAATAAACCTAGTTCTATGTGCTTTTAAGTCTTTAACACTATTGCTGGTTGATATTCAACCATGTTAAACGTCCGAAATGAAGAAAGAATTACCATTTATTAGCGTTGTTTACATTCTGTCATCCGCCATTTTTATGGCCTGATTCACACAATTGGATTGTGGTGAACGTTATTTGTACTTCCATGACAGAATATACTCAGTGTTTGTAATCATTCCGAATCATATCTCTTGTGGATCGTAAATCTTAATCAGGAAACATTTTGTAAACTTGAAATTGAGAGCCTTCATTTCTTTCATTCGGTCCATGGGTGCTCGGATTTTATGCTTATGTCACAGTTTAGGCGTCTAGCCAATCACAGATCCGTATTTTCTGGACAGTCGTGCTTGATTGGTGCTCTTCCTGGACAGATTCTTCTGCATGGAAACCGTGACCAGCGGACCAATCAAGCGTGAGAATTCCTGGACAGTCCTTGACAGCCGTCCAACCGAAGCCTATAAATATGGGTTCGTTTGGCAGTCTAGTGACTTCTCGGTTCCGGTCCACAACCTTAAGTTAGTGACTTGAGAGAAAACGCCAAATCAAACTTGTTCTTCCATTTAAACGCAGCTTCACTTGTATTTAAACAATCAAATTGTTAAAATCAACATGAAGTGAGTATCTTGAACCCTAGAAATAATCGTTTCTGCACTTAAAGCGCGCAGTTACTGGTTTTTCACACATTATTTTAGTTCGTTATCTTGCGTTGGGGGGGAGGTGGATACCTGAGGTACTTCGAGTCGTAGAGTTGTGGGCGTCATTGAGAGGAGACAAGACTGGCAGTACATTGGATATGATAAAGGTCACGCAAGGAGTGGGCGTACTCCGTTAGGGTTGGGCGGGCACCCTTCATGGTACTGAGCCAGGTCTCGACGTTTAGGGACACACTCGCGATCTCCATGGGTGAAGGGCAACGCGAATTATCCTTTTGTTACAGTGTTTATTTGTACAGTAGTCGCGTGTCATACTTCCGATCGGCTTGATAGGTGTGAGAAAGCAGGTGTATTCGTCTATTTCGTTCATTAAATTATGTCAGTATAGTGGATATCTGGTGTTGTTAAGTCATTCACTCTACCATAGTTCATGTTACTGGAAAGGTCTCTACCCCCTTCGGCGCGACCTGGGACGGCAATCTGTCCAGTTTACCCTACTACCGTACCCCAGGGTCGTTACCGAGTGATAAAAATCTATTGTCTCTCTCCCCCCTTCTCTCTCTCTCTCTTTATCTCTTTCACTCCTTTTTCTCTCTCTCTTCTCTCTCTCTCTCTCTCTCTCTCTCTCTCTCTCTATCTATCTATCTATCTTTCTATCTATCTATCTATCTATTTGTCCTCATCCCTCTCTCTGTCTTCTTCCTCTTTCTCTTGAGTACATTATAACAACTGGATTGAGTTAGGAACACGGAAGGCATAGGGTTCGCCTCTTTGTCTTGTTAACATTGAGTAAAAAATATCTCGATTACTTGATTACGTAAATAATTTTGAATATAGTACGTAATTAAACAGTGAATATTAAACTTTCCAGGCAATACCCAGCCGGTGCCTTTAGTCTTGGTCACATCTCATTTACCCTTGTTGTTTGAGCCAAGAATATTCTTGTTTTGGCAGGATGTGTGTGCAGTCTGATATTAGTCTATACCACCTGTTTATCAATTTCAAGCCAGATTTGTTTATGAAATCAATACTTAAAAGAAATAATGATCCCCAAGTAGTACTTCCAGTGCTTTCAGCCCTTTGACTTTCATGCAATTTTGAACAATGATTTAATTCAGCATGACAAGGGTTAAGTAAGAGCCTTGATCTCTGCTATACGTTGAAGTTTCTAGTGAGACCTGTAGTTTATGTGAAGGTCTATTATACAGTTAAGTGCGCCAATTTATATATGAGCGCATGCGTGACATTTCCAACCATTACACATGTGCGCCAAGTATAGACTCAGATCAGCCTGTGCATCCGCAAAGTCTGATCAGAGTCTTCACTCTGCGCTCTGTAGATAGATACTGACCCAAAGCTTCTTTATATATACAAACAGCGGATGTTCTAATTGCTCCCGAATGGCTGTCCAGGGTGCTGAACATTTGCGAGTCGCGCTCATTCGAAATTGTTGGAAATGTCACGCATAGGCTCATATCAAAACATTCTGTTAAGTACACGATCATAGGTCTTGTATTCGCATATGCTGCGAAGGATAATTTTGATATTTCACAAAACCGAAGTTCGTTTGAAAATCAAATTTTCCTCCACAACAAGAAGCAAATCCAAGATGTCATATCGCAATCGTAACGTAATATTACATGTATTATATACATATTTTTTATTAAATAAATTTGGTATAAAAAATATGTTTTTCTACAAGTTTTTCCCTTCGCCATTTACTACTCTGGTTACAATACAAAATCACTCTAATTTTCAATATTTCGACAAAAATGCCTTCAAGAAAAAGAAAATAAATCTTATAACTAGAACATAATTTCGTAAGAGTGATTTTGTATAGTGTCTAAACGGTTCCCTGAGGAACATTATTATAATACTCTGATTACGTTTATTGCATTATTACGTCACATACAGAATAAAAATGACGTCATCTTAGACTACCTGATATGGAAACGTATTGACACAATTAGACACGGACTTTTTCTCTGACGTGTCTGATTTTTGTCTAAGTGAAATGTATACATTTTGCTAGAAACATTTAGATGTATATAATGAATGCAAATATTGTTCTGATATTGTAGTGTTTGAATTATTTGTATAAATAAAGCTCGTTTGAAAAAGAACTTTGGGACTCGTGACTCCCGCGATTATATCTCCACGTGTCCGAGAGTCGTAAGGTAGAAACAAAACAATGATTTATATAGTTTTCTGTGGTTTTGATGTTATTGTTGTTTCCTTAAATTATTCTGTTAAACTTCTCTCAAAAATTGTTATATATGTCATGTGTGTATGGGCCGGGCCGAAGGCAATTATTAATATAAATTTGAAAGTTTGAATTGGAAACTATACATTATAGAATTGCAGCGTGGCAAATTTCAGTTCATTCCTGTTGAAGCTGTTAGCCCACTAGTTGATGGAAGCACACTAAACAAATGCTAATGAACAGAGGGACAACCGGGGCTATAATATCATTGATTTTTAGATGAAAAATTGACAATAAAATATTGAAGAGATTATTGATTAATCGAATTATATTACTTGAAATAGTCTTTGCTTTTCTATGATCCCGTTTGAAGTCATAATGCATAAAAAAGTAAAGTTGGGGGGGGTGTTGCCCTTTGCATATATCAAAAGGAACTTCTTACCTGACTTTTTTCAATCCCAAATTTATTCTAGATCTGTTTTCACTCCTAACCATATTCACGCGAACAAGTTGTTTATTAAGAGAACAAATGATTAACAAGTTGTCGAGAAGGAATTGTTCCTTTTCACCCTTAAAAAGTCACGTAACACGTAAATATCACGACGATTTTATCCTTAATATTGTGGACTACAACTTTAGAAATGTCAACGGTTGTTCGAATTAAAAGTGACAATGCTATATACAGCGTAATATAAGTAGGACTTCTTTCATAGAAAATGCTTACTTTCTTGCCTTACTTGAGGCAACGTGTTGTAGTCTGATATCTGTCGTCTATTATCCGTCATACATTCTGCGTCGTGGACACCCAAGAGGCCAAAGCTTTAGTTAAGTGAACCTAAATTTTGTCAGAATGTTTGTCTTGATAAAATCTGTAACGAGTTATAAAATGAACTAGGTCACTAGGCCAATTTCAAAAATAGCTTGTGAGTACTCTGTGTGTCATTATTAATTTAATTTACCAACCTCGAAATTGTTAAAGTTCTTTGTATGGATTCCTCAAATATTTCAATACTTGGTCACTTTTGTAGAAAAAATGGGTCACTAGGTAAAATTCTAGAAAGAATAATGTTGGCTCTTGGGCCATGGTTTGTGTCATCAACCAGGTAGTAAGTCAGAAGTCTCTATGAAACCTCGGACGAAGGTGTAATTAGGTCACGTTTGGAAGATTTTAGGTCATTTTGCCAAACCGTGCGGTCACTTTAGAGACTACTTTTGATCTCGAACAGCCTTAAAATCGGCAATTATTAGCTAGCAAAGCGCCGGCTTTGATAGCTTAAGTTAATAGACGAATTTTGAGCGCGTCACAGAGTTCAACGAGTGCAAACAGCCACTGGAGGCTTAACAACCAAATCGAGTGAATGTCTTCGCACTAAGAAGTAGTTCTTATGTATTTAAGGAATATCGAAATATCTACCAGCGAGTTTATCTTCAGGGTATTTTAACCCACTTGTACAGCTCCCAAAAGAAAAGGCTTTAGAAAACATTGTGGACAACGAAGAAATTGCTTGTAACAAGCAATTTCTTCAATGTCCACAATGTTTTCTATCCTACAAAGCAAAGATTTCCACCAATTTGAAATTGTCGTCTGCAACTTCTTTCAATTCAAACCAGTCTAAGATAATGTCATGTTGTAATTGGTAGCTCCGGATATAATGATAACCTTTAACAAAGAAAAACGTGCTTTGCTAGCTTACAGTACTTTCAGTACTTTGATTTTTTTTCTTGGTGATGTCTTTGGTTAAGTTCTCGTTTCTGACATTTTGGTCAAAATACTTGGTTACTTGGTCAATTATTTGAAAAACCATGAAGGCACCATAAGGGAACTATTTTACACTCACTTAGCCAATCATTTTGTTGGAAACTTTGATATTCTATCATCCTTGAGAAGTTATGATTCTTTTTAGAAAGAGTCTAAAACGAGATTATTCGGCTACGGATACGTTTTTAATGTGATCAGCTAGAGTCAAAACTAGGTCACTGGGTTAAATTTTAGATATGTCTTATTCACACTTTTGCGGCCATTTATGTTTCATTTGGAAAAAAGATCAAATAGTGTAGAAAGTTTAAATAGTGAACCATTGTGAGCGATATAGGACCACCCTGGTCTTCTAATCAGAATGCATCATGCACGTTCCATTTAACTCAAAACCAGACGGCAAAATTTAGACTGATCCAGATTGAAAGGATTTACAGACGACAATTTATAGCTTGTGAACTTTAGATTTTTTCAACCTCTTGGTAGAGAACTTTTCTTCATTTTTCCACAATGTCTTCCTTATTGTTTTCCTTTGTGGGCGTTCAATACTGACATCTTGTGGGAATGGGTTAAAGGGATAGCTCGATGGTTCTGTAAAATATATTAGACTGACAAAACACGAGTCTGAGGTTCTATTCTTGCTAAACTGCGAGATTTTTACAAAGACGGTTCGAAATGAAAGAAAGACACAGCTTAAAGTTTAAATTTAAAGTTATTTAGGTTTATAGTCTTTTTCTACGATTTGCGAAATCAAATGACTTTACACTCATTGAATTGTAAGTCGACATTTAAATACGACGCCTATGGCATCAACGGCACATTGGCTTACAACCCTCTCAGGTACCCATTTGAACACCTTTGTGAAGAGGAGCAATGTGGAGTAAGATTTTTGCACAGAGAGTATCCATGGCCCGGGCGGGATTCGAACCCGGGGCCCTCCGATCTCGAGTTTCCGCGTCGTACCACTAAACCACAGAGCACCACTTAAGTTTAGACTGGTACCACTGTCGACTTTAGCAAAGCCGGACTCTAAACTTTATTTATCTTATTAAGTTTTACATTTAACAAGACAATTAGATTTTTGGCCGATCTAAAGATGAAAATATTTTCAAGAAAAGAGTATTTTTTTTACAAGTAATTTCTTCTTTCCAAATACTTTTTGCGTAATTATTTGTCTTAAGGTTAAGCATACTTACAAAATACAACGTATGCCAAAATAGCCACCCCAGAAACTAGATAAATACATCTCCGCAATCTGCCAAATCCAACCATCGCTCGCACTGTCATCTTCTTATTCCTAAATCTGAAAAGGAAAGACAAAAATAGCTATAAAGATATAACAGTACCATATATAACAAGTAAAACAAGAGCTCCACAAAGCGCGGCATTTCTAATGATTGACAGAGACCCATCATTGAAAATAAACACACCGAGGCAAAGCCATGGCGTATTATAGTGGATCCGGTTTTAAACAGATCTCGGCCAAATTATTGTATCTGTACTTACAAGAAATGCATAAACTTACCCTCAGTGAAGTCCAAAATCTTTATAATAGAGTTTTTACTCAAATTCAGAGATCAAAACAAGGACCGTTACAAAAGTATTTTGACATTATATTCATATGTTCTCCTTGTTTCGCCAAATGTAACTTAGATTATTTTTATCTTCTTAAACAAGTTTTGAAGATCTTGATAACAATTTCTCAGGAAAACAGAAAATCCTGGAAGCCACAGCTATCTCCGATGTTATGTTTTCTATCTTTTTTTCTAGTAAATGAATGAATGAATTAATTATGTAATAAATAAATAAAATGGTTGAGACGATTTAGCTCATTGAGACAACTCTTATGAATTCCAACAACAAATGATCTTATTATGACTTAACGTGTAGCAAAAAACTTTCACGTATTAACCCATTCCAACTCAATCCCTCCTTTTTACGCCCCTCAAGAAAAAAGCTTTGTAAAACATTGTGGAAAATGAAGAAATTGCTTGCTAGTTTTCTATCCAAAAAGACGAAAGAATTCAAAATTCCATCAACTTGAAATTGTCGTCTGCAGCTTCTTTCAATTTGGACAAGTCTAAAATTTTATTGAGTTGGAATGGGTGAAGAAGTTTTGTTTTTTTAAAAAAGTTGTCGATTATGGTTGCTCTTTTGGAAGCGGTCGTTTAACCCTTTCCCGTTCAAATACGGGATTTTATACTCAAGAAAACATTGTGGAAAAAGAAGAAATTACTTGTAACAAGTAATTTCTCCTTTTTCCACAATATTTTCTACCACATAGGATGGTTTCTTTTCAAACGGCATCCAGTTTTCATTAACGTCTGCAACCTCTTTCAATTTGGACTAGATTAAAATTTCCAAAAACGGGAAAGGGTTAACAGAGGTTGTCGCTCGAGATTTAAAATGCAAATCAACCATTTAATTTTTAGTAACTTGTTACTGACTATTAATTTTTCAAAATTGTATCGTTTGATATGCTAGTCGATCTTTCTTTCAGAGGTCAAATGGGGTTGAAATTGATCCGTCAATTGACAGATCGCTGACCCCGCCCACTTCTTTCGTTAGCCCCGCCCATTGACTCCGACAGGAAGAACCGCTTCGATTTTAACCGGCGTTACTTTGAAATCCAATTTATGACCAGTGGCTTGTAAACAAAGATAGTATAGTTGGTTTTTGACTGAAACGTAGTAGCTACAGCTTGAATAAGCTATATTTACGATGTTTAAGTTGTAAAACAAACAAAATGGGTTAACAAAAATGGCACCAAATGGCGGAGTACAAAAATCATATCAGGTCAATATAAATGATTTCATTGGTCGACTTGTTATTTGTTTGACTGTCGCGATTGGTCAATTGTTACGCGTCACGTAAAAAAGGGCCATATTGGAAGGGAGAAAAAGTACTGAACTAGGTCAGACACCAATACGCTTATCAGTGTCGAAACCTTAGGCTATTGGTTAATGTTTTTTCGACAAAATATTGCAAGTTTACGAAATGTGGTTTTTGTGAAATTCACTTCGCTATGATACGTATGTGTGCTTAAATGGTCCCTTCAATACTATTTTTTACTTTTTGGGGTAATCGTTTTAATTTGTTATCGGTTTTTGTAAAAAATCGTAGGTACAGCTTATAATAGCTATAGAATTTCTTTTCGGTGTCACAACACAACGAAATTAGATGTACATAATAAAGACACATGTATACCATTTATCACTTCACATGGGTATATAATTTAATTTTTAATTTCGTCTATCAAAACCGAGCATTCTGATTGGACGAAAAAAAATCATACTCCAATGAATAAAATTTTGAGCACCCAGCTGTTTTATATGTTTGCGCTTAAAAAAAAAATCCATAAAAATTGTCTCAAAATTTGAAAAGTATTTGCTTTTTTCGCTCGATGACATTAACCCTTTCCCGTTTTTGGAAATTTTAGACTAGTCCAAATTGAAAAAGGTTGCAGATGACAATGAAAACAAGATGCCATTTCAAATGAACCCATCCTATGTTGTAGAAAATATTGTGAAAAAAGAAGAAATTGCTTGTGGAGAAATTGCTTGTTACAAGCAATTTCTTCTTTTTTCACAATGTTTTCTCAAGTATAAAATCACAGGAACGTGAAATCCCGTGTTTGAACTGGAAAGGGTTAAATAATAAGAATTGAAAAAAATATTTCTAGTTTTCATAGATGTATGATACGAAAACCCTTATTGCACTGTATGAAATCGCTTCGCGTATTTTTACAGTATGATTAGCTTTTCGTTTCATACCTCCATGAAAAAAAATTATTCTCTTCATCTCTTAACTCATTTCCACACAAGTCCTCCTTTTTACGCCCCTCAAGAAAAGTGCTTTAGAAAACATTGTTGAATATGAAGAAATTGCTTGCTACAAGCAATTTCTTCATTTTATATAATGTTTTCTACCCCAAAAAGACTAAGAATTTTATAATTCCTATAACAAATAAATAGTCGTCCGCAACTTCTTTCAATTTGGACCAGTCTAAAATTTTCTTGTGTGGGACTGGGTTAACTAATTCCCACTCAAGCCCTCCTTTTTACGCCCCTCAAGAAAAAAGCTTTGGAAAACATTGTGGAAAATGAAGAAATTGCTTGGATCAAGCAATTTCTTCATTATCCACAATGTTTTCTATCCAAAAAGACGAAAAAAAATTCAATATTCCATCAACTTGAAATTGTCGTCTGCAGCTTCTTTCAATTTGGACCAGTCTAAAATTTTCTTGGGTGGGACTGGGTTAAATAAACTTTTGTATCGCCCCTCTAAATGTCTTGTCTGAATAAAGCTGTTGCAGTCACATCTTAGTTGGAACATCTTGTACATCTTCGGTCGATTTTATTTATTTTAACGAATTACCAGACGACACAATTTGAGACTTGTCCAAATCCAAAGGAGTTGCAGACGATGATTAAAAGTTGGTGATGTTTTAGATTTTTTCATCTTTCTTGGTAGAAAACATTGTGGAAAAAGAAGAAATTGCTTGTAACAAGCAATTTCTTCATTTTACACAATCTTTCCCCAGCTTGAATAAGCAGTGGCTACTACGTTTAAGTCGCCAACCAACGTTAAAGGTAAACAAAAATGGCGAACAATGGCGGAGTTGAAAGCTCAGGTCCGGGCTGAATAGATCAATTGATTGGTCGGTTGATTCCTGGATTGACAAATGGTATGTTTATATGAGCTCTGTTTCTGCCCTTTACCGCGAACCTTTCAACCGTCCCTCGCACAGCCTATTCAAGTTGTAGTGTCGACGTTTAATTATATGTGCAGGACAACACATTTAACAAATTAATGTCATTTATTACCCCAATTCAACTTCTATGTTGGGATTCAGTGGGAATTCCTAACGATCTGCTAATTAACCCATTCCAAAATAATGACACTGTCTCTCGCCCCATAGAAATGCAATCATGGAAAACTTTGTGGAAAAGGGAACAATTGCTTGTAACAAGCAATTTCTCCGTTTCTGAGTTTTCTCTTCCCTATTTTTGCACTAACTCTCAAAATTTGGCACAATTCGAATAGTTATCTACATGTAACTCTTTTATTTGGACCAGTCTAATATTTTGTCTTATGATGATGATTTGATAAGGCTTTGGGGGGAAAAGGGGAAAATAAAAGCGAAAAAAGAAGGATCTGAAGTCACCTGGTACATTGAGAGGAAAAAGATCGGTCGAAATTCAGCTTGACACAAATATATCGTCGTTTGTTCAAGCTGTCGTTACGACGTTTTGCACGCCCAACGATGATTTAAAAAATATGACCATGGAATTGCTTTTCTGTAGGTAAAAAATTGACCAATCGCTGCTTCCCCCCCCCCCCCCACACACACACATATTTTCCGTTGACCAAGGCTGCCATTGACTCCGATAGGAAGTCTCGATTCGATTTTAAAAGACATTACTTTGCACAATTCATGGCAAGTAGTATGTAACACATAAGTAGAATGGTTGGTTGGAGACCTAAACGTCGATAAGCTGTAGTTTCGATGTGCAAGTCGCCAAACCAACGAAAAAAAGTCAACAAAAATGGCAGCAAATGTTGAATGTAAAACTCATTTCTGATCTGAATGAATTATTTAAATGATCGACCATTGATTTAGAGCTCCGATTGATCAGAGGGAAATGAGAGCAAGCAAGAATGAAAGTTTTAGTGTACAGCATCTTGAGACTTGAGACTTCCTCTCTAGAGGCCTTTTAGTCTGACTAACATTGTCTACATTTGCGATGAATTAATTAGGATAAGGATTATTTTTTTACCTTTTTATTGGAATCACCTTACACGAAATTATTACAGCTCAGTGTATACTGAATAGCTGTGAAAATTAATTGTCTCGGGGATAATTAATTCTTTCCCGTTCTACCCTTGGTATTCGCCACGCTGAGATTAAATATCGACAAAATAATGAAAAAGAAGAATAAAGTCTTATTTACAAACAGTGCTCTTTCATTGTTGCTTTTTCTTGATTTTGCGGAGCTCATTATCTTAAATTTCAAGTAACTTTAAAGTAACTTCTTTTTGACATCTGTCAAATGGGTGAGTTTAAGATTTATGTCGTCTGGTGAAGTGATAAAAAATAACGTTGACGTCAATATGTCTCATTTCTAATGATTAATTATCACCTTAATAATTATTTGTTCTATGGAAAGTAGGCCTACATCTCTCAGGTATCAATTTCAGGAGCCATGGGTATGGATCTGGTCCAAATTTCACTACTTCCCGAGGATTAGTTCTTGGGCAACATTCAGAGCTTGGATGAGTGCTTGAGTGTCCAGGAATCCGGTAAGGTAACGCCGATACTCTGATATTAAATCATTAACCGTTACCCGAAAAGAAAAGAGTAACTTATTAACCCTTTCCTGTTTTTCAAAATTTCAGACCTGTCCAAATTCAAAGGTTTTGCAGACGAAAATTAAAGTTCATTTTATTTGAAAAATAATCATTATGTAGGGTAAAAAATATTGTGGAAAAAGAGGAAATTGCTTTTTTTACAAGCAATTTCTTCTTTTTCCACAATGTTTTCTCAATTACAAAATCACAGGCACGTAAAAACCAGGGATTATACAGGAAAGGGTTAAATACATTATTATTTAGAAGGTGCATTGACGAAGCTTTAGTTTGTTGATTTTTCATCTTACAAGAAAACATACACCTCTATAATAACCGGCATCAGACTATACTGAAGCAGTTTAGAATGGTTACTCAAATCCAATTAAAACTATTTGAGGAGAGAATAGACAAAAGAAAATGTTCTATTTTAAAAATTACAAAGTTTCTTGATGGTCTAAGAAACTTGACAGCATAATCACATATCGTCCTGGACAGAAGCTACATCAGGAAACATCTCAACATTCCACATAGGTTGTTCGGAAGTCGGCAGGAGTCTGCAACTCTTTTGACTTTGGATCAGTCTAGAACCATTACAACGAAAACACGCCAAATTTTGACGCGTCAGAAAAAAAATCAGTATAAGTCACGGTTCCATATAAAGTAGTCCATGATAACATCACCTTCATGTATATGACGTCACAATGCATATAAACGTGATCAGAGTGGTAAAGGAGAAGGGGAATACTAGTAGAAATACTGATTTTGATTTATTATTTCATAGAATCTGTTTAATAAAGATTTGGTATATAATAGATGGAACATTATATTACGATTGCGCTACAAGGTCTTGTATTTGCTTCTCGATACAAGATGTTGTGTCGCTATTGTAACAAAATATCCCCTACTTATCTTACCCGCCGGTATTACGACCATAGGTACCCATGAATAACACGAATTTCTTGCTGATGAGACTAAATTATTCAAAACACAGTTTAACCCCTTGCATAAAAACTTACAGATTACGTACCAGACAGAACGGCTGATAATGAATTTTGGCCCTTGCCTGGGTGTTTTTCGAGTACTAATATTCTAGTTTAGTTCTACCCTACCGTTGTTGGAAATGGCAACTCGCCGATGTAAATCCCAAAATGATTGACAAACCAATACATTTAGTGATTTGTCACTTTCGACATTAATGACAATCATATTTGTTTGTATCACAACTCTAACGTCGTAACTGCAGACTACTCAATCTGTAGTTACAACTTTTAGGTTGTAAAACAACGTTTGCTTTTCGTTTTTTAATTCCTGGCCATATATAAAGCCACAACAAAACAACCATGTAAGTGGTCCGATAAAGTGACCTCCGAACAGCCAATTTAGTCAAGAATCATGCAGCAACTGTATTTCGTATACCTTTTTTAAAATATCATTCTTCAAGGAGCAAAAGAGTCTTCTTCGAAACACTACAAAAGGAAAAATATTAGAAAAAAATATAGAATCCAGCAGAGGTCAACTAGAGATCGTTTTTCGTTTATAAATATACCTTAACCCTTTCCTGTACAATCACTGCTTTTACGATCTTGTAATTTTACACTTGAAACAACATTGTGGGAAAAGAAGAAATCGCTTGTATCAAGAAGTTTTTTCAATTTCTACAATATTTTCTACCCTGTAGGTCTATCACTTTTCATATTGCATATATTTTTACTTGTCGTCTGCAACTTCATTAAATTAGGACAAGTCTAAAATTTTGAAAAGCGGGGAAGGGTTAAGGTAGAATAATCATTCTAGATTCAAATAATCTGAAGAAAACAAGTGAAGATCCCTGTCGGGCTGCTACGCCCGTGTATCTAGCCATAGTCTGTACTCTTTCCGGTTCCAAAAATGTCTTTTCACGCTCGACGAGTCATGAACCCTTGTCATGCAGAATTATAATCCTATACAGAATTGCGTTTAAAATCAAAGGACTGACAGCCCTGGAAAGTCTTAATGAGAGTCCAAATTTTGAAAACTGATTATCGAAACAACTCTTGCTTAACCTTTTCCTGTTCCTAAGATTTTATACTTGAGAAAACGTTGTGGAAAAAGAAGAAATTGCTTGTCACAAACAATTTCGCCTTTTCCCACAATATTTTCTTCCACATAGGATGGTTTTATTTCAAATGACATCCAGTTTTCATTGTCGTCTGCAACCTTTCTCAATTTGGACTAGTCTAAATTTTCCAAAAACGGGAAAGGGTTAAAGGAACAAACAGGAGGTGTAGACAAAGATCGGATTGCACTTATGTGCAGTCCGATCTTTGTCTACACCTCCTGCCAAAACAGGAATATTCCGGGCTCAGCATGACAAGGGATAATATTAATGAGGTCATTACTACCTTATTAAACTTGACGACAGCTGTAAATAAAAATTGTCTAAATCTTCATTCTAGCAACCTTACCTTTTTATATAAAATACTAGATGGTGTACAATCTATTAATCGCAGGACACGCCACCCCCTAAGTTCCATTAGGAAGTTCCAATATCAAATGATGTCATTTTGCAAAATTTATGGTAAGTATCGTGTAACAAAAAGAAAATGGTTAATTGGCAACCTAATCGTTGTAACCACAGCTTCAATAATATCAATAACAATATGCAATAATTTAATTTTTAGTTTCGTCTTTCAAAAACGAGCGTTCTGATTGGTCGAAAAACTTTATTCATACCTCCATGAACAAAATTTAAGCACACAGCGATTTTGTATGCTTCCGCACAAAACAGTCCCATACAAAAAGGTATCAAAATTTGTGAAGCTTTTGGGTTTTTCGCTCGATGCTATTAAATTATAAGAAATGAAGAGAATATTTTTGTTTTCATGGAGGTATGAACCGAAAATCCTAATCACACTGTATGAATACGCTGAAGGAAAGCTTCACATGAGGATCATTCCAGTGAAATTTGGTTGAAATCCATCTAAAGAATTCTTGGATGTACTCTTCATCTCTTAATTAACATGAGTTGAATTATTGGTTAGCTACCTAAACGTCGTAACTATTTTGGTTTTATTTAAGGTATAGTTACGATGTTTAGGTCGCCAACCAACAATTTTGACTTTTTTACATGCTACTTGCCATATATTTTGCAAAACAACGAAATTTAAAATCGAAGCGGGACTTTCTATTGGAGTCAATGGGCGTCGCGAATGGAGTAAGTGGGCGGGGCCAGCGATTGGTCAATAA
Organism: Fragum fragum; assembly: GCA_946902895.1. Taxonomy (NCBI): domain Eukaryota; kingdom Metazoa; phylum Mollusca; class Bivalvia; order Cardiida; family Cardiidae; genus Fragum; species Fragum fragum. The sequence continues at coordinate 60,866,176 of OX336368.1, forward strand.
ACAGCCTTGATCGGTCAATTGACTAGTATAAAGGTATATCATCATTGGGTGACCAAAGAAAGACCTTACGTGGTAATGAAATCAATATTCAGTGATCAAGAATTGCGAAACACCAACAACAGTAATAACAAAAAGAAGAAAAAAATGAATTCGGATTTATCATCGTTTTAACAATGAAGACATTCACTGGATCAAAATTAAAACTAAAACAAGGGGTCAATTCAAAACTAAAACAAGGTGTCAATTCGAACCTAAACCAAGGTGTCAATTCGAAACTAAAACAAGGGTCAATTCGAACCCAAAACAAGGTGTCAATTCGAAACTAAAAAAAGGGGTCAATTCGAACCTAAAACAAGGGGTCAATACGAAAGTAAAACAAGGGGTCAATTTGAAACAAAAACACGGATTCAATTTGAAACTAAAACAAGAGGCCAGTTTAAAACTAATAAAGGGATTAATGTGAACTTAAACAAGTGGTCAATTTAAAACTTAAACAAGGGACCAATTTGAAACAAAACAAGGGGCCAATTTGAAACTAAACCAAGGGGTCGATTTAATATAAGTCAGATCCACCATAGTAATCCATTGCTACTCCCTTGTGAAACAGAGAGATAACGTTCAGACGGAAATAAGTAAAGTACTATTCACCCTATATATTATCGATGCGGGACCATTAAAAATGCATATTTTGTTGGATTTTTTCATCTAATTCAATACTTGTCTCAAGTGCTCTTTCTATTAAGATGAATTGACAAATCGCGTCAGTAATTCAAAGAATCAATCAACCAATTGAAATATTTATTTTACCGGAAGTGCATTTTTGTTGTTTTGCGACTTAAACGGCATCATCGCAGCTTAATCAAACTGTAGTTACGACGTTAATGGTCGCCAACCAACCATGAAATCTTTCTGTTTTATGTTAATGACAACAAATTTTGAATGATAACCCGGCTTAATATCGAAGTGAAACTTCTTGTCAGAGTCGATAGGCGAGGTCAGCGGACTCAGTGGGCGGGCCATTGATCCCTTAATTAAAGGTAAATGTCAATTGATAAAGGGACAATAGAATAAGTAAACCGTCGAAAAGGAGCCATCTTTGAAGACCCTTATCTGATTAAGCAGACTGACGCGGTCGGAACACTTTGCAAAAATCTAAGTTTCTGCATTCTAAATTCTAAGTAGGAGCACCAGATGCGGATCCCAACGCTCGATTTTTCAAGTACTTGAACGTGGGTAAAAGTCGAAAAAAAAGGGCATAATTCGTCCAAACTCACCTTCGTGTTGCTAAAGATTGCTTTTTTGATTGATTGATTGAATGGGGTTTAACACCACTTTTAACAGTATTTGAGTCATATCGCGGAGGCTGGAGCACCCAACAATGGTTTCCTGGTATTTCTCACACAAGTACTTCCACTATATCCTTTCCCAGCCTCAAACTGCCATCCCACTTAGGTTTATGATTATCCACCCTTTGGTAGGAGACAAATATCGGAAAGGATATGTGCCGCAGCCGGGAATCGAACCCATGACATCCCATGATTGAGGATTAGGAGTCTGATGCGCTACCGACTTCAAATATTCCGAGACATCAGGACTCAAGCAATACCTCGGCTTTTCTGCTTAACCCATTCCCACACAACAAGATTTTAGACTAGTCCAAATTGAAACGAGTTGCAGACAACAATTTAATGTTTATGACATTTTTAGGTTTTGTCAACTTTCTGGATAGAAAACAGTGTGGAAAATGAAGAAATTGCTTGTAACAAGCAATTTCTTCATTATCCACAACGTTTTCAAAAGCTTTTTTTCTTAGGGGCGTCCAAAAGGGTCACTGAGTGGGAAAGGGTTAAACAACCGAGCTAAGTATTGAGTGTTCCAGAAAAGTTTTTAATTTTCTCCCATCGTTTATTCAAAACTATTTTCTCGAGGCTCGTAAAAAAATCGGGAATGAGTGGGAAAGGTCAAGCAGTTTTTTATAAATATGGACAGATCCTGCTTCATCGGCTTCATCGGCAAACCGTCGTTAGGCGTGCAAAATGTGGTAACTACAGCTTGAACAAAGCTGTAGTTACCACATTTCGCTCGCTCATCGACGAAAAATCCAATTTTAAAACGAAAACTCTTGTTGGTCTATGACAAAGGAGACATTTATTTTTCTAATATTTGTCTAAACCGTAGAATTATAAGGTTGTTCTTTATAGCGTGCACGGTAACTTATCGTCGGTGGGCGACCAAAATGCCGTAAATACAACTTTGTTAAAGCTGTATTTACGATACTTTTGTCGCCTACCGACGACATGGTAGAAGCCTTCATGTTTGCAAGAGCAGCTGGAGGATCGGATATGGTGCACTGATAGGACTGGAGTCAGAAATACTGGCTATCTATGGCAAGGTGCCCCAGCTGCCGCAATATGGTCGAAATACCGTAAAAAGTGGCGTTAAACACATTTGAAATAAGACAGAATAAGTTTTCTGCAGGATGACATCGTTTAAACCAGGTGCAATCTTATTGTCTCATATCACCTTACATATAACCCAATTGAACAGATAAAAAGGTTGGAATATGTCTGCGGCTTTCAACACTCTGTTTGATTAAAAATGCAATTCAGCAAGTTATAAAGTAATGCCTTTGATTGACAAAAAGGTTTTCCGCAAAGTTTACCATTTATTTAGCAGGACAATACTGCATTTTTTTCTTGTGAGTTTGTTTTATAATTTTTTTCTTCTTTTTCCTTGCAAAATCAACCATTCCTGGAATAACATATTTTTTCAATCTGTCAATTTCTCCCTTATCACAATGTTTTCTTCCGATTTTCTTGTAGATGTGTTAAATTGTTTGCATGCTTTAATTTTGTGCAGTTACTTTGGATGAGCCTGTATTGTTTAAGCACATTTGCACCCTCCCTTAAAAGCATGCGATTTGCCCATAAGGGACCCGTCCATTACCATTTAACCCATTCCCACACAGTGACACTTTTGGACACCCCTCAAGAAAAACAATTTGGAAAACATTGTTAAAAATGAAGAAATTGCTTGGGACAAGCAATTTCTTCATTTTCCACAATGTTTTCTACCTAGAAAATTGAAAATATAAAATATAATCAACTTCAAATTCTACTCTGAAGTTTTTTTTCGATTTGGACCGGTCTAAAATTAGTTGTTTTAGAATGGGTTAAGGTTCATACAGCTTGCAACGGTATTAATTAACAGATCGGTCCCATATGTTTCCAAGTTAGAGCACGTATATGTTACTCTTATGAATCCCATATAAATCAAAACTAGATACCTAAATGGGTCGCCAATAATGGACCCACATTAGTTATAAATGGTTCCCGGGCCATATTCTTTGTTTTTGCATCATAAGTTTTTGTTGTTGTTGTTGTTGTTGTTGTTGTTGTTTTGAAGCCAAATCTTCCCCAAAACACATAGCGTAATTAATAAGAAAACTATACTCGAGGCCCAAAAGCATAAATAAATATAACGATTGAATCTATAAGATCAAATAATTCTACGCGGTAAGCCTAATAGATTGTTACCCACCACAATTCATAAAACAATGACGTTAATAATGACGTTTTAACTTTCGCTAGTCATTCAAACAGTAAGCTAGGTCACGGAGATTAACAAAGTCGTCCGTAAAGTTTAGTCATCAACACATGCGTTTATAATAGTCAATACCGAAGATAAGCGAGCATTTCCGATAAAGATTTGTTTGTTTGTTTGAATGGGGTTTTACGCCGCTTTCAAAAATCTTTCATTTATATCGCGGCGGCTGGAGCACCTAACAATGGAATCCTGGTATTTCTCACACCAGTACTACCATTACATCCTTTCCTAGCCTCGAGCCGCTATCCCACATAGGTCTACGATTATCGACCCATTGGTGAGAGACAAATAGTCGGAAAGGATGAGTGCCGCCGTCGGGGATCGAACCCGGGACCTCTAGATTGACAGTCCGAAGCGCTACCAACTGCGCTATGACGGCAGCTTCCGATAAAGAATCGGTTGAATTCGACTCGATAAGAATATACACAAAATACTCTTTCCAGAGATTTCAGTCGTACCCTCCTTTTGCATATTAATAAAATGAAGGATTTTGTTTGTTTTAGTGTCCGAATAAACGATAGATTGTCAAGACGTTTTTTCCTTCCTCGGAGAGAAGATTTGACTTAAAGGATGTTTGCTACTTAGATCAAATTAATACAGTTTTCCCGATTTTTTTATATGATGTAGACAAACCAAAATCTTACATTTAAAATGCTTTTCAAAGTATGGGATGTTCGATTAGTTTTGTGTAAATCGACTAATGTGGGTGGGGTCAATTTTTCTGAATTGTGCAAAAATTACCAAAGAATGACATTGTTTCAGTTTAAGAAATGAATGTATATATAACCGTGCTCTTCAAACACCCACATCATATTATTTGCAATTATATCATCCTTTTACAAAAATGGCTGAAATGTATCCGAAGGCCGAGGCCATAGCGCATTAGTAGCGCGTCGGACTCTCAATCATGAGGTCCCAGGTTCGATCCACGGTCGCGGCAAATATCCTTTCCGACATTTGTCTCCCGCCAATGGTAGGATATTGGGATGGGCAGCTGGGGGTGTATTGATAGTACGGGTGTAAGAAATGCCAGGAATCCATGGTAAGGCACTCTAGCCGCCACTAAATGACCGATATACTGTTAAAAGATTTCAATAAAAAAAAAATCGAAAGTATTCGGGAAAATTGGCCCATCCGTATTAACATAATTACTGAAATTAGAACGGACGGCCGCCCACTCATCAAACTGCCATTGTGACGATATTGTGTTGTTATTAGACACCTTTTCATTTAACATGTTGCTCTCACCAGAGACTTTAAAGAACAAACTATAAGATGTAACTACATTCTGGCGTATTTTTACCACGATATTAGAGACAGCTGACTTCACTTAAAAATCGTTTCAATGATTTTACCATATCGTCGGTATAATTCTAAAAATAATACCTACGAATATTGTTTTATTCTTTATCCAACCTGACTCTGTCACTAAAAGCCTTACGAATTTTCCGATCGGGGCATGTCTCAAACTGGGGAGAGCCTATGTACCTCCCTGGAATGGGTTTTCATGGGTTTGATCCATGGCGGCGGCACATATTCTATCCGACATTTGTCTCTCGACAATGGTTGGATAATCGTAAACCTAAATGGGATAGCAGCTGAAGGCTAGAAAATGGTGTAGTGGTAGTACTGCTGTGAGAAATACTATAAATCCATTGTAAGGTGCTCCAGCCGCCGCGATATGACTGAAATACTGTTAAAAGTGGAGTTAAACCCAATTCAATTAATCATACCGTATTATTCGGACTACCAATTTCTCGCTTTTTAAATGAAGACCGTTGCTCTTGTATCGTACCATTAATCAGATTAATAAGTAGGATAACACCTGGAGGCTAGCAAATTGTGATACTGCTGCGAGATACACCAGGAATCCATTGATAGGTGCTCTAGCCGCCGCGATATGACTGAAAGTTTGTTAAAAGCGGCTATAAAACCTATTCAAACAAACCTTTGTTTCCATCCTTGTTCAGCATGGGGGAAATTACGATTTTAAATTTGTTTTTTCTTGTTAAGGATAAAAAAATCTCTTTATGGTTTAAGTTTATTTTTGGTTGAGAAATAGCATACTTTATGATTCTTAGATGAATCGAATACTTTCAGCTTTAAAGGTTGAATTATACAGCTGACCTTATAACCAAACAGTGCAAAGAAACTAAGGATAAAGCCAAACTATATATTTCTGGAGAGCATTCAAGACAGAAAACCCAAGAATGTTCCTCATCTTATATAGAAATTCTTTAATCGTTTTAAGCGGGCTTCCTGATCACAGCCGTCGATGCGCCTTAAAACACAAATCATTCATTGAATAGTAAGACAGATTATAGGGCAAGCGTACGAACACAAAAGTAATCTATGCTGACCCAAATTTGAAACCTTATGTTAGCCCTTGTTGTGCTGAATCCGGAATATTCCTGTTTTGGCAGGAGGTTTAGACAAAGATCATCCTGCACATATGTGCAGTCTGATCTTAGTCTACACCACCTGCTTGTCTCTTTTAAGCCATTTTTGTTATCAAAATGTTTTTTTCAAAATTATTATTAACCTAAAATTAGTGCATTCAGTGCTGTCAGCCCTTTGATTTTAATGCAGTTCTGTAGAGGATTTTATTCAACGTCACAAGGGTTAAGAAGAAGTTCATTTGTAGACTGCAGATGAGCGGTTCGACAGAACCACGTACATCGCTTTCCTATATCCTCTCTGTACTGTGTACCCTTTGATTATAACCGGTACCAAGAGGAACTTGAGCGCCTACACCGTTCCACCGGACTCAATCTAGATAGAAATTCAAGTTTTAAAAAACTCGTTCATAGACTTGTCCAAATTTAAAGGAGAAGCCATCGAAATGATAAAATCTAGGGATTGAACAAGAAAGGGTTAAAACAAGTTCATTCTTTTAACCCTTTATATACATTTCCTGTAACATTGTTTACAGTCTTATTTTTAATGTGTAGCTTCAAAAGTAATAACAAAACGTTTACTTATAGTTAAATTTTACCGCTTTTATGATATAGCTTCGTCCGTCATGACAAAGTCTATGTTTTTATAGCATGAAAAATGAACTTAACCCATTTCCACATAATGCCTCATTTTCACGCCCCTCAATATAGAAGCTTATAGAAATATTGTTGACAACGAAGAAATTGAACCTTTACAAATTTGTTTCATTATAAACCTTGATACTTACTTTTTATTTTACAAATTTTGAAATGGCTTTTGTTATCGCTCTGTTTTTCAAACATTTCAGAAGTCTATCGCCATAGATACAGATGATATCCAGAAATTTACTCCATTATCAGAGTTGCAAACGACAAATTGTAGTCCATGGAACAAAGCAATTTATTCATTGCCCACAATATTTTCTATCTGAAAAGACTAATTTATTCAAAATTCCACCAGGTTGCTATTGTCGTCTGCAACTGCTTTCAATTTGGGCAAATCTGAAATTGTGTTGTATGTTTTTTTGCCGCTTAGTTATGGGTTAAGATCGTAGACTAGGTCAAGGCCAACACAACTTTGGTCGAGAATCAAGTTCAATGCTCTTATGAGGACAAATAAACCGACTTGACAAGAACAGCACGTACCAAATGGTCCATCGAAATGGCTGTCAGCAATATACTTAGCCCACTCCCGCACAATGAAATTTTAGACTGGTCCATTGAAAGAAGCTGCAGACGACAATTCCGAGTTTAAGGATTTTTAATGGATAATGAAGAAATTACATGATAAAAGTAATTCCACAATGTTTTCAAAGCCTTTTTCTTGTGGGCGTAAAGAGGAGGGTTTGTGTAGGAATGGGTTAATGGTGGATATAATTGATGCTTTCTTTCCTAGATCTTACGATAAAAAAAGATATAAACGAAATCGTTTCCTTTTTTTGAAGTAAATCCAAGAAATCAAACTTAACCATGAATCTTCGAATTTCATTTCTGTGATATTTGAAGGTTGACATTTTATCAATTGCAAAAAGTAAACTTGAAACGTTTTTGAGGGCGTTGATTGTCTGCCATCTGCTAGTTGAATACACAGGATACGAAAGAAAACTTTCTCATTGGCAAAGACTTTTCTGAAATTAGAAATCATTCCTGGAAAAAGAAATGAGGACCATGGAGGACCTTAATCGCCAACATGAGTCTCAATCTCAATGGCAGATTTAGGTGAGCTAGTTTTACTTTAACCCATTCCGACACAAGTGAATTTTAGACTAGTCTGAATTCAAAGAAGTTGCAGAGGGCAATTTTAAGTTGATGAAATTTTTGAAATCATTGTCTTTTGAGACAGAAAACGTTGTGGATAATGAAGAAATTGCTTGTGACAAGCAATTTCTTCATTTTCCATGATGTTTTCCGAAGCTTTCATATTGAGGGGAGTTTAAAAGCGTCACTGTGTGGGAATGGGTTAAAGACTAATACCAGATTGAATCTTCCTGTTACAATGGCGAGATTAACAACTTTACGAGGATTTACAAAGACCGAGGCATGTAGCTACTATTAAATTGTTAAGCCGTTTCATGTTTCATGATATTTATGCCGGAAGTACAGTGACCTCATAGCAAGGAAATTTATTGTATGATCTGACCTAGTGACCTATTTTAAATATAAATGTGACCCATATGGAATGGAAAAGAGATTACTAAAGCAAACATTCTGAAAATTAATTTTCTAAGGTTTGAACTCGTGATCTACCTTTTAGCCCAAAGTGTACCAATATTATTAACTCGGTCGAGATATCATGGAAAACAAGAGCCATGTCGGACATGGCTATCACCCACTGTAAAAGTTTGATAGTAAACTGAAGCCAGTTAGATTTAGGCTTCTTGTGCACTGCATTTCTTCTCAATGAGTTCGTTAATAGCTATTATACTTTCAGAGATATGCTCAGGACAAAATCTAAGTCTTTAAAACAACAAAGAGCAATAATTCCAAAATTATGCAAGCAAGAATGGTGGTTCTTGTGCACTGCACTTCTCCTCAGCATAATCTATCCACCTATGTTTCAAGTTAATAGCTATTATACTTTCAGAGAGGCGCTTGAGCTCCACAGTCATGAATGTACTGATTAAGCAATTTTTTCGTGAATTCAATATAAACTGAATATTAAGAAAATAATTCTAGGTCAATGAAATCTTTGAAAAGTTCTAGAGAAGCATTTCAACTTTTTCATTGTTTTTACAAAAGTAAACTTAAGTTATGTATAATTCATTCACTGGGGAAGATGAAAAGGTATTAACAGAATATAACAAAAGCACCGTCTACGAATGCCTACTCTCGGCTGCTCGGTGCTGGATAGTGGAAAAATGCATCTAAAGTTATCCCCCTTGATAGCATAGGTTGCTCTTTTGATAGTGAACCAGTGTGCCAAGTTTCAAGTGAATGCCTTTAGTAGAACCAGAGATATCACAAAATGTCAAAGTTGTCGCACGACGACGACAACGACGACACCAAGGCTATAGCAATACCTCTCCGAAAACAGCCGAGCTAGAAATTTTCACATATGGACATAAGCCACAACCATAATAGCCAAGCTTTTCAACAAAGCAAAATCCTACGAAGGAATCCGACAGTCATCTATGGATCATTCCTTTGAAATTTGGTTGAAATCCATCGACAGTCCATTTTCAGTATATACCATATCGATGGCTTAGAGCAAAAACATACTATGTTTTTGCTCTAAGCCATCGATATATGGATTTAAGCCCTGCCCATTTAAGCCAAAGTTTTTTCCTAACGATCAAAATTCTTTCTGATAATCTGATAGTCACTAAACGATCAATTTGGTAAAAAATTTGGTTAAAATTCATCCAACTGGTTTCCGAGACGAAGAATTTCAAAGCTTTTACCAAATGTGGAAATTAACCCCACCCATTAAAGCCATGAGAAGAATTTTTTAAAAGGTTTTACAACATATGGAAATTAGCCCCGCCCATTTAAGCAATGTTTTTCATCCGATTAGATTTTTTTAAATGGATCTGATAAAGGGTCAACCAAGGATCAATTTGTGAAATTTGGTTGAAATCCATTTAATGGTTTCTTAGAAGATTTTTAACGGTTTTACCTATATGGAAATTATGCCCGCACATTAAAGCCATGTTTTCATCTGGCATGTTTAACTTGGCCAATATATCGTGCAGCAAACAATCTGACAGAAGATTAAGACATCTTAGATAAAAACATGGCCTCTAGATAGAAAACAAGGTTTTTCCAAGATTTGACCCACTGACCTTATTTTGAGCATATGTGACTGAATCGCAAACTTGTCCGAGATTACGAGCATACATGGATTCTTTTCAACAGTCAAGACTTTTAAGTAAAAATGAGACTTTTTCTAAAATTCCCACTTCGTGAATCAAAGAGAACTAATTTGAACTTGTCAAAAACATTCAGACAAAAACTTTGAACAAATATCATGATTTTTTTTAGTCGAAAATAGGGTTTCTAGAGTTGTTTTTCAAAGATTTGGCCTAGTGGCATAGTTTTTGACCCAAACATAACATATTTTTGATCTCGTCTAGGGTATCATGAAGACAAATATTCTGACCAAGTTTCGAGGAATTTGAGCCAAAAATTGGTCCTCTGGAGTGCACACAGGGTTTGTGTTAGATTTGACCTAGAGACCTAGTTTTTGACTCCACGTGACAGATGTCATGTAGACAAATATTCTGATCAAGCTTCAATGTATATGAGCTGAAATTGTGACCACTAGAGTGGACACACGGTTAAAGTTGACGTCATACGCCAGATACAGCCCAATCACAATAGCTCACCATGACTACTACGCGTTCAGGTTAGTTAAAGAGTAAAATGATTGTTCGTCGACCTACACGTCAAAACTAAGCTGTAGTTATAGCGTTTAAGTCGCAAAAACCAACACAGATGCATCTCATTCATGTCCTCCAATGTTGCAGTTCAAAGATCACTTCCGGTCTTAATGGAATATTTGAAGGGTCGATTTATTCGGTGATTCTAGATCCGTCAATCCTTCTTTCTATAATCACTGGTTTCTTTCGTTTACGCTGTCTCTTATTCCTTCTCTTTATTTGAAACTTCAAGGGTTCCGCGCGGCTGCATGCTGACGTTGTGTTAACTCTGTTGCAAAATTGTCTAATAAGTTGCAGAATACAATTTCAAGACAATAAAATTTCTAAAATCTTTGTGTCCGGGTGCAGAAAACATTGTTGATAATGAAGGAAGTGCTTGTTACAAGCAATTTCTTCATTTACCACATTTTTTTCCGAAACTTTTTTTTCTTTGGGGGGAGGGGGAAATAAAGAGGGGTTGTGTGGGTTAATATCAGGATTATGGTACAAAGTCAGTCAAACCATTCTTTATTCACTCCTGACCTTCATTGTGGATCTTAACCCGGGATCCGAGAGTCAAGATTTCTGTTCGATGAACATATTCATGACAAATACCAAGGCTCTAGGCCTTCTTGGTCATCAGGAGGGTACTTTTAAAGATATTTTTCATTTCTATTTGTTGCCATAGTAACCAGAATTCTTGACTTTTAGCTTTTTTAAAAGACGATATCCTTAAGAAGATTTCTGCCAAATTGGTCAAACAGTTTTGAGAGGATATCATTTGTACAAGTAGTTTATTTCTTTATGAACCGGACCCACCCTCAAAATCATTATCCCTGGAGACCCAAGGGTAATGATTTTAGCAACTTTTAAAGAGGTCAATGCAGAGATGCTTCATACGTATTATCTTCGCTCTAGGTTGTCTGGTTTAGAAGGTTTTTATTTATTTTTAATTTCAAATTAAGTTTTGTTTCCCTGACAATGTTTTAAGCAGAATTCAAGTATTTTAAATGTGTTGAAAGAGGACGACCGTAGAAGTATTCCTGTAAAATAAGCCATCTGGAACAGACATACGTTCGTATCAAGAAATTCTTCTTAAGTCTGAACTCCTCTCCCCCAGGAGTTCTATCCCTCGAAATCCAAGGGTACTATTTCAAGCAACTTTCAAAGAGGTTAATACACTGATATTTTGTCTACAGAGTTAGGAGAAGCTTTTTTTTTTATTTTTGTTGCTATAGCACCCAGAATTCTTATCAGATTTCAGTTCTTTTTTGTTTAAATTACCCAGTTTTGGGGATTGGATGTAATTCAGAGAAATTGTTCACAGACCACCAATGAAGCAAGACCAATAGATGCCAGACATAGTGCTATCACTATGGCTCACTTAAAACTAGTTTGCTCCAAATAGATCTTACTTCAGACCAGAATTACTGGGTTGTGTAAGGATAACTTACGTCAATCCCATAAAAGTTTGCTTTTTAGTAATACTTTTACCTCGTACCTTCCTGAACAAATTTTGCAAATGTTGTCTTAAAATCAATCCACAATTATAATAGTAATGCTCTGGACAATTGAACGGACACACTAACGCGTGTCCAACAAACTGTCATTGCAATAACTTTTCTTGCTAACCACTTGCTGGTTCAACAAAATACGTCTTTTAAAAACTTGAATGCATTTTCATTGCCATTTTGGGGGAGGCAGTAGCGTGATAATTATCATTGACCTTTCAAAGCGATATGAACATATCAATCTTTAGAAATACATGTAAGATACAAACATAACTTACCTAAGCGCTGATTTGACAAAACAAATATACAAACAAGGTGCCAAATTGTCACAAGATACGCCCGTCACACTGCTTAATATTAACTGGGGGTTTGAATAGAACTGATGTTATTTTAAATGAATATTTTTTGTCAAACGAAGTATGAAAAACAACAAAGGGCAATAACTCAAAATATACACTAGGTAAAGTTATGGTTCTTGTACACAGCACTCCCACTTGGTGAGCTCTATCCATCCATGAAGTTTCATGATTCTAGCTATTATACTTTATGAGATATACTCCGGACAAGATTCAAGTATGAAAAACAAAAAAGGGCAATAACTCAAAATATACCCTAGGTAGAGTTATGGTTCTTCTACACTGCACTCCCACTTGGTGAGCTCTATCCATCCATGAAATTTCATGATTCTAGCTATTATACTTTATTTAAGAGACAGACTCCATACAAGATTCAAGTATGATAAACAACAAAGGGCAATAACTCAAAAAATAGGCCAGGTAGAGTTATGGTTCTTGTGCACTGCACTCTCCCTTGGTGAGATTTATACACCCATGAAGTTTCATGATCCTAGCTATAATACTTTTAGAGATATACTTCGGACAAGATTCAAGTATGAAAAACAACAAAGGGCAATAACTCAAAAAATAGGCTAGGTAAAGTTATGGTTCTTGTACACTGCACTCCCACTTGGTGAGCTCTATCCATCCATGAAGTTTCATGATTCTAGCTATTATACTTTTAGAGATATACTCCGGACAAGATTCAAGTATGAAAAACAACAAAGGGCAATAACTCAAAAAATAGGCCAGGTAGAGTTATGGTTCTTGTACACTGCACTCCCCCTTGGTGAGATCTATCCATCCAATAAATTTCATGATTCTAGCTATTATACTTTTAGAGATATACTCCATACAAGATTCAAGTATGAAAAACAACAAAGGGCAATAACTCAAAAAATATGCCAGGTAGAGTTATTGTTCTTGTACACTGCACTCTCCCTTGGTGAGATCTATACACCCATGAAGTTTCATGATTCTAGCTATTATACTTTTAGAGATATACTTCCGGACAAGATTCAAGTATGAAAAACAACAAAGGGCAATAACTCAAAAAATAGGGCAGGTAGAGTTATGGTTCTTGTACACTGCACTCCTACCTTATGAGCTCTATCCATCCATAAAATTTCATGATTCTAGCTATTATACTTTTAGAGATATACTTCGGACAAGATTCAAGTATGAAAAAAAACAAAGGGCAATAACTCAAAGAATAGGCCAGGTAGAGTTATGGCTCTTTGGCACTGCACTCCCCCTTGGTGAGATCTAAACACCCATGAAGTTTCATGATCCTAGCTATAATACTTTTAGAGATATACTCCGGACAAGATTCCAGTATGAAAAACAACAAAGGGCAATAACTCAAAAAATAGGCCAGGTAGAGTTATGGTTCTTGTGCACTGCACTCCCCCTTGGTGAGATCTATACACCCATAAAGTTTCATGATCCTAGCTATAATACTTTTAGAGATATACTCCGGACAAGATTCAAGTATGAAAAACAACAAAGGGCAATAACTCAAAAAATAGGCCAGGTAGAGTTATGGTTCTTGTGCACTGCACTCCGTATTGATGAGAAGAATATAACTGCCAAGTTTAAAGTCAATCGGACTAACGGTGACAGAGTTATGCTCCGGACAAAGAAGTGGACACCGCCGGACGCCCGGACAACCGGATGACCGGACGCCCGGACACCCGGACGCCCGAACGCCCGGACACCACGGGTGATCCCATAATACGTCCCGTCTTTGACGGGCGTATAAAAAGGAAGTTGAACAATATTCACCGTTTTTCCCAAGGCGGGAAGGGAGACCACATTAGGGTAGGAGTAAAATGTCTTATGCCTCAATATTGCCGATTCTTAACTACAACATTACATTTGCCCTAAAGCCCTCAACTGAAATAAGGCTTAGGAATATTAAGCACAGTGTAAATTTTGTAGAAGGCAGTCAATTGGTAACTCCATATTTTATGAAACCTTCTGCTTGGTGAATTATCGTAAAAGATTTTGAAAAAAGATTTTCTTCTTTGTTTTTTAATAAGTTAAAGGGTGCTCTTCATTATTCCAATTCCCCCGTAATTTCGACTATAATCAGGAAGGATCCACAGGTGGAATTCAAATACGACCAAAGGGGCATAACATGAACAAATTTTGTAAAATTTCAATTAGGGGGTTCTACAAACCAAATAATAAAGTTCCAAAGTTTCTAGTTTTGTAAGAAATTTTATCAGATTTCTTTCATTTTTTTCTTTGCAAATAAGGGCTTGTTGGGGAAGGGGGGAATAATTAATATTTTTATTATGTTTCTATGTTAACCCTTTCCCCTTCAAATACGGGATTTGATGTTCCTGTGATTTTATACTTGAGAAAACATTGTGGAAAAAGAAGAAATTGTAACAAGCAATTTCTCATTTTTCCACAATATTTTCTACCACATAGGACGATTTAATTTCAAATGGCATCCAGTTTTCATTGTCATCTACAACCTCTTTCAATTTGGACTAGTCTACAATTTCCAAAAACAGGAAAGGGTTAAGGAGGACCCAGGGCAGAGCCTAAATATGACCCAAGGGTCATCACATGAACAACCTTGTAGCTGTTCACTTAAAGATTCTACATACCAAATATCAATGCTCTAGGCTTTCTCATTTAAAAGAAGATTTCTACAGTTTTCCTTCTTTGATAGTAAATTAGAAATATGGTGTACCTTGGCTGAGTCTAAATATGACAAAAAGGGCTTCACATGAACAAACTTTGAAAAGGTTTACTTAGGGACTCTTCGCACCAATTATACATGCTCTAGGATTTCTGACTTCAGAGAAGAAGATATTTCTTCTTTGTATCCAAGTTACAATTAGATACATCCCGGCAGAGCCAAAGCATGACCAAAGGTGCTTCATATGAAAAAAAATTGGTAGATGTCCCGTTTGAGATACTGCATACCAAATATCAATAATCTAGGTTTCTGGTTTCAGAAAAGAAGATTTTTAAAGCTTTTCTTTATATAACAATAGGGGCCTAATTTAAACAAACTTGATAGATGTCCTCTAGGAGGTGCTGCACTCAAAATATCAAAGCTCTTGGTAATCTGGTTTCAGAGAGGATTTCATCCTTTTCACCTTTTTGTTGCCATGTTAACAAGAGTTAAATGTGGATTTCAGTTACTTGAAAAGTTTGAAAGAGCTTCTCCAAAGGATAACCCCTGCAAAACTTCATCAAGATTGGCCCATTGGTTCAGGAAAAAAATGTGTAAAGAAATTTTTGACAGACACACAACAAAGCATGATGACACTGGCCAACAGACATTTGGTGATCATAATAGCTCACCTTGCGCACTTTTTGCCCAAGTGAGCTTAAAAGTATTTACTTTGGCTTCTTCATGGTATCAAATAATGGACAAAAATATGGATGACACAAATTTTTCAGCCATTAAGAATGAATCAAGTTTGATGGATGAAACTAAATTTTGATAGTTTTGTTATGAGTTAAAAGATTTCTAACGCTGTACTTTTACAATAGTCAGAACATGAAAGGGAACATCTATTTGATTCATTCAAAAATAACAAAATTCTAGACAGGTCCTGATTGAAAGAAGTTGCAAGCCACATTATTTTGTTGACGAAATTTTATATTTTTTGTCCTTTTGAGCAGAAAATATTGAGGATTATTAAGAAATTGCTTGATTCAAGCCATTTCTTCATTTTTCACAACGTTTTCTAAAACTTATTCCTTGAGCAGGTGTGAGAATGAATGGCACCCAACAATGACTTTGATGAAAAGGGACATGTGAGGTAATGCTATATCATTCAATTGATGGTTTACCTCTGTTGATCAAACAATCAAAGGACCAATCAAATCATTCATTTAGACCTGAAGTTAACTGTGTATTTGGGACGTTTTAGTTTGCATTTTTATAGTTTTTGCAACTTAACCAATTGCAAGACAACAAAATTCTAGACTGGTCCAAATTGTAAGGAGTTGCAGACAACAATTTTTAATTGATGAAATTTTAGATTTTTTAACTTTCTGAGTGGAAAACATGCCATGAAATTCTTCATTTTAGTTAATGTTTTTCCAATTGTTTTTCTAGAAGGGCGTCATTGTTAAGGAATAGCTTAAACATCGTAACTACAGCTTATTGAAGCAGTGGTAATGTCAATTAGGTAATCAAAAATACATTTTATTTATTTCTTTTTTTGTTACATATAACTGACTATAAATTTTCTAATTCGTGAAGTTTCATATCCAATCAGAGCTTCCTGTTGAGATCTTAGAGCTTGCCCGAAAATCAATCACTCGGTTACATTGAACCATTTTAATCCATTACGAGAATACTTTAGACTGGTCCAAACTGGAAAAAGTTGCAGACAACAATTTTAACATGAGAAAATTTCAGATTTTTTTTCAAATCTTGGGTAGAAAACATTGTGCGAATTGAAGAAATTGCATCTTACAAGTGATTTCTTCATTTTACACAATGCTTTACCAATTGGGATTTTTTTTGAGGGGCGTCAAAAAGCATCATTGCATGTGAATGGCTTGAGGGGATGGGGCCAATCCAAGCCTGAGGTGTCCTGCATGGCTCAGTGATATGGTGGCTGACTTGAGAGAGGTCAATAGTTGGTAGTTCGAGTCCCAGCTAAAGCATTGTAATATGGCTATGTCTCAATGTATATTTTGATTATAAGCAATATTCTTAATCCCTTCCAAAGCCTTTTTTATGCCCCAGAAGAAAAAAGCTTAGGAAAACATTGTTAAAAATGTAGAAATCACTTGTGACAAGCAATTTCTTCATTGTCCATTAAGTTTTCGACCTTTATTTCAAAAACTTTTTTTTGAAATGTCACTAACTTAAAATTGCTGATATTGTTTTTCTTCCATTCTTATCAGATTAAAATTTGTGGCATAATGGGTTAATTCACTGTGTGACAGTCTAATGTCTCTACCTAACACACAAAGAAATGGTTGGCAATATTAAGCACAAGCCAAGATTTCATTTAGCGGGACAGTGGTTTATTAGCACAATAATTTGACTATCTGTGACCCAAACTATCACTTGGCTATACTGTACATATCAGAGAGTTTCATAGCATTGTCCAGTGAGTGGATATTCACAAGTAATTTGCTGATCTGCTTCATCTGGTCCCTGTAATAATAAACATGTGTCTACATGTAAATTCTGTATGAACATTTCGGTATTCCCTATTTTTTTTTTCACAGGGCTTATGCTAGCGTTTGAAAATGAGAAACCAATGACTCCATGACAAAACTGATTTTGAAGGGTCAAAACACTAAAAACCGCACACCAGAAGTACACATTTTCAAGGTTTAAATGCTAACAGACCTTTTCTTTTTCATTTTAGTTCACTTTTATAAATCTCTTATAGACATGAAGTATGAGGAGTTGCGCACACATGAAACATAGCGATATTTTTTATAATTCAAGGGCAGATAATTCAAGAATGACGGAGTGATTTGAATTTCAAAGGTCTTATGCATAACTAGACAACATAGGGATACATTGTAGCAAGTTTCATTGTAGCAAGTTTCAGTTTATTCCCATCGATACTGTAGGAGTAATTGCCCACACATGAAATATAGTGATTTTTTTTTCATTTCGAAGGCAGATAATTCATGAACTACAAGAGTGATTTCAATTTCAATGGTCTTTTGCACAACAAGACATCATAGACAATCGTTATGGCAATTTAAGTCCATTCCTATTGATACTGTAGGAGGAGTTGTGAACATAAAAACTGCTAATGGACAGACAGACGAGCATACAGACGTAGGGACGAATACAAAAATTGCTAAAGACAGACAAACAGATAGATGGAGGGACGACCAGAGCCATAACATAATACAGCCCTTTGGGAATATACAAATCCAACTTAATTGAAAGCCAGAAATTAATAATTTCATTTAGATTAACTTAACATGTGTATACAAAGTTTCAAAGTAAAAATTGAATAGTTTCAGAGATATGATATGTTGCACTTCACTAAAAATTTAACCCATTACCAGACAGCAAAATTTTAGTCAGGTACAAATTGAAAGGAGTTGCAAACGACAATTTAAATGTTATGAAATTAATAATTTTTCAGGTTTTTTTGGCAGAAAACATTTGAAAAATTAAGAAATTGCTTGTTGCAAGCAATTTCTTCATTTTACACAGTATTTTCCTAATTGTTTTTTTTGGAGGGGCATCAAAATGTCAACATTGTGAAAGAATGGGTTTTAACCAAATGTCTAGTTCACTACTCGACTAAATGAATGTCAGAATAATGAATCACTAAATGAATGTCAGAATAATGAATCTCTGATTAGAGGATAGTATTGATATCATAAAAGGATATGAAAACTTCAGAGCAATAAGCATCAGTACCAACAGAGCTTTGACACTTTTACTTTAACCCATTCCCACAAAACAAAATGTTAGTCTGGTCTGAATTGAAAGGAGCTGCAGACAACAGTTACAAATTGGTGGAATTTTAATATTTTTCATCTTTTTGGGGAGAAAACATTGTAGATAATGAAGAAATTGCTTGATACAAGCAATTTCTTCATTTTCCACAATGTTTTCTAAAGCCTTTTTCTTGAGGGGCGTAAAAAGGAGGGATCGAGTGGGAATGGATTAAAACTTGAACAAAAGTATGACATTGACATCAGGACCATTATCAGTGGAATAGCCTCTTTTTTCTCTAAAAAAGTAAAGCTAAAAAGGTTGACATTATTTCCAAGTGGTTGAAATTTTCAAGTAAATTTTAAATAGGGCTGATATATTGCTGAAAGAGAATTTATAATCAATCTCTCTATTTCCAAAAATGTTCTCTATTTCATCATTCCTCCAGTAGGCAAATAAAATGGGGTAATGTATTAACCCATTCCCACTCAGCCACACTTTTTGACGCCCAAAGAAACAATTTGGATCAAGGTTTTAATTATAAACGAATTGTATTATACCTGAAATCCCTTTTCTGTAACTCGTTTGCGGTGGAACAAGCTTTATCTACTAGTTGAGCTGCAAATACTAGGAAGCGACACAGGTTTTGAAGTTGAGGTATTGTTTTGTCATCTTCGAGATTCTCAAACCACTGCTTGGGAAATGTTGAAACAATCTGAAACACGGCATGGGACAAATGAGTATGTCATATAATTTAGATTTGCTTAACTAATTCCCAAACAGTGACATTTTTTGTCACCCCTCAAGAAAAAGGCTTTGGGAAACATTGTGGAAATTGAAGAAAATTGCGTGTAACAAGTATTTTCCTCAGTATCAACTTTGTTTTCAGGCCTATCGAAAATGTAATAACATTTAGATTATTGTCTACAGCTCCTTTAAATATGGACCGGTCTAAAATTTTGTCTTCTGGTAATTGGTTTAACACCACAAAAATCTAATCTTGTAACGAGAAATTGTCACAAAGCGGACTAAACCCCCCCAAATGAACTTGTCCATATACAAGTGCTATCAGCCAAGACGGTTGTCCACAGAACAACTGCTGTTGAGCCCACAAAGTTTTGTAGGTATCATGCTCCAGAAAAGCAAACTTTTAGTGTTGGACTTTGAGCTTTGACCTTGAACTTGAAGCTATCCAAAAAATTCTTTCAAATGGCATATCTACTAATGATGGAGAACAATTGTGCCATGTTATTTTTTGAAATCCATCCATAATTGAAGGAGAAATGATCCCACAAGCACAATTTTAGTATTTGACCTTGAGCTGTGACCTTGAACTTGAAGCTATCCAAACAAGAGTTTTGTCCAAAGGACACAGATGCCCCCACCGGTAGCTTTGATGATAACAAAGGGCAATAACTCCAGAATTATGCAAGCAAAAGTTGTGGTTCTTGTGCACTGCACTTCTCCTCAATGAGATCTATCCAACTATGAAGTTTCAAGTTGATAGCTATTATGATTTCAGAGATATGCCCCGGACAAAATGTAAGTCTTTAAAATAACAAAGGGCAATAACTCCAAAATTATGCAAGCAAGAGTTGTAGTTCTTGTGCACTGCACTTCTCCTCAATGAGGTCTATCCACCTATGAAGTTTCAAGTTGATAGCTATTATAATTTCAGAGATATGCCCCGGACAAAATGTAAGTCTTTAAAATAACACAGGGCAATAACTCCAAAATTATGCAAGCAAGAGTTGTGGTTCTTGTGCACTGCACTTCTCCTCAATGAGGTCTATCCACCTATGAAGTTTCAAGTTGATAGCTATTATAATTTCAGAGATATGCCCCGGACAAAATGTTAGTCTTTAAAATAACACAGGGCAATAACTCCAAAATTATGCAAGCAGGCGTTGTGGTTCTTGTGCACTGCACTTCTCCTCAATGAGGTCTATTCACCTGTGAAGTTTCAAGTTGATAGCTATTATACTTTCAGAGAAATGCCCCGGACAAAATGTAAGTCTTTAATATAACAAAGGGCAATAACTCCAAAATTATGAAAGCAAGAGTTGTAGTTCTTATGCACTGCACTTCTCCTCAATGAGGTCTATCCATCTTTGAAGTTTCAAGTTGATAGCTATTATACTTTTAGAGATATGCCCCGGACAATTTCGGGACGGACTGAAGGATGGAAGTATGAGGCAAATCTATATCCCCCCCCCCCCCCGCATGAAGTGGTTGGGGCATAAAAATCTTTTACATGGCACATCTACCCATGATGGAGAATAAATGTGCCAAGTTATTTTGAAATCCATCCACAAATGTAGGAGTAATTGTCCGGACTAGCACAATTTTTGTGTTTGACTTTGAGCTGTGACCTTGAACTTGAATCTTTCCAAAAAATCGTTTCAAATGGCACATCTACTCATGACGGAGAATAATTGTGCCAAGTTATTATTTGGAATCCATCCCTAAATGCAGGAGAAATGCTCTGGACAAGCAAAATTTTAGTATTTGACCTTGAGCTTTGACCTTGAACTTGAAGCTATCCAAAAAATTCTTTCAAATGGCATATCTACTAATGATGGAGAACAATTGTGCCATGTTATTTTTTGAAATCCATCCATAATTGAAGGAGAAATGATCCCACAAGCACAATTTTAGTATTTGACCTTGAGCTGTGACCTTGAACTTGAAGCTATCCAAACAAGAGTTTTGTCCAAAGGACACAGATGCCCCCACCGGTAGCTTTGATGATAACAAAGGGCAATAACTCCAGAATTATGCAAGCAAAAGTTGTGGTTCTTGTGCACTGCACTTCTCCTCAATGAGATCTATCCAACTATGAAGTTTCAAGTTGATAGCTATTATGATTTCAGAGATATGCCCCGGACAAAATGTAAGTCTTTAAAATAACAAAGGGCAATAACTCCAAAATTATGCAAGCAAGAGTTGTACTTCTTGTGCACTGCACTTCTCCTCAATGAGGTCTATCCACCTATGAAGTTTCAAGTTGATAGCTATTATAATTTCAGAGATATGCCCCGGACAAAATGTAAGTCTTTAAAATAACACAGGGCAATAACTCCAAAATTATGCAAGCAAGAGTTGTGGTTCTTGTGCACTGCACTTCTCCTCAATGAGGTCTATCCACCTATGAAGTTTCAAGTTGATAGCTATTATAATTTCAGAGATATGCCCCGGACAAAATGTAAGTCTTTAAAATAACACAGGGCAATAACTCCAAAATTATGCAAGCAGGCGTTGTGGTTCTTGTGCACTGCACTTCTCCTCAATGAGGTCTATTCACCTGTGAAGTTTCAAGTTGATAGCTATTATACTTTCAGAGAAATGCCCCGGACAAAATGTAAGTCTTTAATATAACAAAGGGCAATAACTCCAAAATTATGAAAGCAAGAGTTGTAGTTCTTATGCACTGCACTTCTCCTCAATGAGGTCTATCCATCTTTGAAGTTTCAAGTTGATAGCTATTATACTTTTAGAGATATGCCCCGGACAATTTCGGGACGGACTGAAGGATGGAAGTATGAGGCAAATCTATATCCCCCCCCCCCGCATGAAGTGGTTGGGGCATAAAAATCTTTTACATGGCACATCTACCCATGATGGAGAATAAATGTGCCAAGTTATTTTGAAATCCATCCACAAATGTAGGAGTAATTGTCCGGACTAGCACAATTTTTGTGTTTGACTTTGAGCTGTGACCTTGAACATGAATCTTTCCAAAAAATCGTTTCAAATGGCACATCTACTCAGGTTGGAGAATAGTTGTGCCAAGTTATTTTTTGAAACCCATCCCTTATTGTAGGAGAAATGCTCCGGACAAGCAAAATTTTAGTATTTGACCTTGAGCGATCCAAAAAATTCTTTCAAATGGAACATCTACTCATGACGGAGAATAATTGTGCCAAGTTATTATTTGGAATCCATCCCTAAATGCAGGAGAAATGCTCTGGACAAGCAAAATTTTAGTATTTGACCTTGAGCTGTGACCTTGAACTTGAAGCTATCCAAAAAATTATTTCAAATGGCACATTTACTCATGATGGAGAATAATTGTGCCAAGTTATTTTGAAAACCATCCATAATTGAAGGATAAATGCTCCAGACAGGCACAATTTTAGTGTTTGACTTTGAGCTGTGACCTTGAACTTGAAGCTATCCCAATAATTCTTTAAAATGGTACAGCTACTCTTGATGGAGAATGTTTGTGCCAAGTTATTTTGAAATCCATCCATAAATGTAGGAGTTATTGTCCTAAGACACCTAAGACAAACACTACATTCAATCCAAGTAGTAACCGATTCCAACACAAAAATTGTTCAGACTGATCCATAATGAGAGGAGTTGCAGACAGCAATTCAAAGTTGATTTTCTTCAACTTTCTTAGTAGAAAACATTGTTTAAAATGAAGAAATTGCTTGCAACAAGCAATTTCTTCATTTTACACAATGTTTTCCCAGGTGTTTTTCTTGAGGGGTGTCCAAAAGCATCACTATGTGGGAGTGGGTTAACAAATACAATACAGTAAATCCACTGTAGTTTGTAGTGCAAGGGATCGAGGAAATTTATACGAACTAAGCGCAGTGCAAACAAAAAGGAGGGCCAGTGGTTGGCTGTTTGAAATATTCAGACTGGACACGGTATTATTCTGTCCTCCAATTAGGAATTGATTTTAAATTGGTTATTTATTCAAACAAGACTGGCAGATATTATTTGAGAAGATTTCTCATCTTTTATTTTGTGATTTTATCTGAGTGTTTAAATAGGCAATTTTCAAACAGGACTTGTATCATATATCTACCTCCGTCAGAGTGATTACCCTTTGCAAAGGATTGGATCAAATCACTTAGATTATTCTATTACCAAATCATGAAATTAAGGACCGACAATTGTGAAGAAAGCAACTGCGGTTTAAATAGAAATGGTTAGAATATTTCTAAATGACCAATAACACTGATATTCATGTGGGTGCAGCAATTTAAAGTAAATTTTTGGCATTAATTACAGGAAACTTTATTCGATTGATTACCCACATTTAAAACCAGACCCTTTTAATTAAAGGTATATAATCAAAGATTGCATGTTAACAGGTGTGAAAATCAAGGTAAGTGGTGATTTGTGACACTTTGTTAGTCCATGATAGGATCACATCTACAAATTAAACATTCGAGTTTGTGCTATAATCATTCTTTTCCAGACTTACAATGGCCTACGAACTACGAACCACTGACGTTTGATTTAGACAGACTTTTCTTATAATGATAAAGAAGGAAAAAGATCAGGATCACGTAAAGTATACAAACACATACCTAGGAACCAGTGAAGTTCGGATTAACGAGGTTCTACTATATTAGGAATTGATAAATTGCAGGTGTCAGTCTAAAAATAATGATTTCTTGACATTTATGATATTTTGCTACTTTAGCCACTTAAAGTTATACTCGTGAAAGGTGTAGTTATGTTATTAAGGTAAATAACTAAGCAACAAGAGTTGTCCATGGACAACATAGCTTGCCCTAGAGGGTACTTGTCTCCTTTGGGGTGTTATTTGAAACAGGGTTAAGAGTTAAAGGCATATTTTCTTAGAGTCATTGGCACCCCTTGAAAATGCATGTGTAAAATATGAGCACTCTCGGATGAAAAATGACCAAGAAACAGAAAGTTGAAATTTTGAGTAAAAGGTTAAAGGATGTATGTAACGAGGTTTTGTTTGTTTGTTTGAATGGGGTTTTACACCGCTTTCAACAATCTCTCAGTTATATCGCGGCGACTGGAGCACCTAACAATGGAATCCTGGTATTTCTCACACCAGTACTACCATTACATCCTTTCCTAGCCTCCAGCTGCTATCCCACATAGGTCTACGATTATCGACCCATTGGTGAGAGACAATTAGTCAGAAAGGATGAGTGCCGCCGTCGGGAATCGAACCCGGGACCTCTAGATTGACAGTCCGACGCGCATGTAACGAGGTGATTAATGGTCTAAAAGAAAGGCCATCTCCAAATGAATACAAGTGTAAAATATGAGTGTCCTAGGATGGAAAATGACCAATATAGAAAGGTCAAGGTCAAGGCCTCAAATGAAAGACCATCTCCTGAATAGTGCATGTGTGAAATATGATTCCTCTAGGTTGAAAACTGACCGAGATAGAAAAGGTTAAAGATAATAGTTAAAAAAATTACAATGAATTAAAGGTCAAGGTCACAAGGTAAAGGTCAAAGTCTAAAATGAAAGCCAATGTTCTGAAAAGTGTTTGTATGAAATATGAGACCCCCTACCACTAGTTCTAATAGAGATGTACAAACTTTAACCAAGTGGGACATCAATGCTGGGGGTATGACAACAGCTCTTCTGGGACTTTTGTTCTAGGGCAAGCTATTGATATGCTTTTTGTTTTATGTTTTGGACGTAAATTTTGTAGACTAACATCATATCTTAGTAGAACTGCCATATCTAAGGTCAGTTGATGTGGACAATGACCCACAGTAAAATTACACCCCCCCCCCTTCTGTACAATAAAAAACGATTTTTCCCCATCAATCTAGATATCTTCAATTCAATAAAGAATAACAAAAAGATAAATTCTTTTATAAGGTAAACCCATTCCCACACAATTAAAGGCCCCAATGAAAAATTATGGAAAATGAAGCAATTGGTTATTACAAGCAATTTATCTGTTATCCACGATTTTCTTTCCAAAAAGACAAAATCTTTTAAAATTTCATCTGCAAACAAGGTGCCAAATTGTCACAAGATACGCCCATCACACTGCTTAATATTAATTGGGGGTTTGAATAGAACTGAGGTTATTTTGAATGACTATTTCTTGTCAAACAAAGTATGAAAAACAACAAAGGGCAATAACTCAAAATATATGCTAGGTAGAGTTATGGTTCTTGTACACTGCACTCCCACTTGGTGACCTCTATCCATCCATGAATTTCATGATTCTAGCTATTATACTTTTAGAGATATACTCCGGACAAGATTCAAGTATGAAAAACAACAAAGGGCAATAACTCAAAATATACACTAGGTAGAGTTATGGTTCTTGTACACTTCACTCCCACTTGGTGAGCTCTATCCATCCAATCAATTTCATGATTCTAGCTATTATACTTTTAGAGATATACTACGGACAAGATTCAAGTATGATAAACAACAAAGGGCAATAACTAAAAAAATAGGCCAGGTAGAGTTATGGTTCTTGTGCACTGCACTCCCCCTTGGTGAGATCAATACACCAATAAAGTTTATGATCCTAGCTATAATACTTTAAGAGATATACTCTGGACAAAGTTCAAGTATGAAAAACAAGAAAGGTCAATAACTCAAAATATACGCTAGGTAGAGTTATGGTTCTTGTACACTGCACTTCTACTTGGTGAGCTCTATCCATCCATGAAATTTTATGATTCTAGCTATTAAACTTTTAGAGATATACTCTGATAAGATTCAAGTACGATAAACAACAAAGGGCAATAACTCAAAATATATGCTAGGTAGAGTTATGGTTCTTGTACACTGCACTCCCACTTGGTGAGCTCTATCCATCCATGAAATTGTATGATTCTAGCTATTATACTTTTAGAGATATGCTCCGGACAAGATTCAAGTATGAAAAACAACAAACGGCAATAACTCAAGAAATAGGCCAGGTAGAGTTATGGTTCTTGTGCACTTCACTCCCACTTGGTGAGCTCTATCCATCCATGAAATTTCATGATTCTAGCTATTATACTTTTAGAGATATACTCCGGACAAGATTCAAGTATGAAAAACAACAAAGGGCAATAATTCAAAAAATAGGCCAGGTAGAGTTATGGCTCTTGTGCATTGCACTCCCCCTTAATGAGATCTATACACCCATGAAGTTTCATGATCCTAGCTATAATACTTTTAGAGATATACTCTGGACAAGATTCAAGTATGAAAAACAACAAAGGGCAATAACTCAAAAAATAGGCCAGGTAGAGTTACGGTTCTGGTACACTGCACTCCTACTTGGTGAGCTCTATCCATCCATGAAATTTTATGATTCTAGCTATTATACTTTTAGAGATATACTCCGGACAAGATTCAAGTATGAAAGACAACAAAGGGCAATAACTCAAAAAATAGGCCAGGTAGAGTTACGGTTCTGGTACACTGCACTCCTACTTGGTGAGCTCTATCCATCCATGAAATTTTATGATTCTAGCTATTATACTTTTAGAGATATACTCCGGA
Organism: Fragum fragum; assembly: GCA_946902895.1. Taxonomy (NCBI): domain Eukaryota; kingdom Metazoa; phylum Mollusca; class Bivalvia; order Cardiida; family Cardiidae; genus Fragum; species Fragum fragum. The sequence goes on from OX336368.1 coordinate 60,893,074, forward strand.
CAAGATTCAAGCATGAAAGACAACAAAGGGCAATAACTCAAAAAATAGGCCAGGTAGAGTTATGGTTCTTGTACACTGCACTCCAACTTGGTGAGCTCTATCCATCCTTGAAATTTCATGATTCTAGCTATTATACTTTTAGAGATATACCCCGGACAAGATTCAAGTATGAATCAAAGGACTGAAAGTCCTGAGAGCGGTTTTGCTGGTTTATCAGTAACCGGGCTCAATAATGCGAGCATATTTCTCAATATGAGTGATTAAATCGTAAACTTAAGTAGGAGGAGCAGTTGGAGGCTAGATAAGGATGTAGTGGTAGTATTGGTGTGTGAACTACCAGGAATCCATGGTTAAGAGCTCCAGCTGCCCCGATAAAACTGAAATACTATTAAAAGTTGCGTTAAAGCCTATTCAATGAACCATGACCCAGTACTGTTTATCGAAATCGCTATTTTGAATTAATCGCAACGTTTTTCTTTAAGTACGTGAAAATTTGTGGTTGTGTGGTAAAAGGTTAAATGATAAAAGGTTAAGAAATCAAAGCTAACATTCAATTCTTTTTGTCGTTGAGCATATTATTACCACAATTGAAGTACTACATGTCTGTTTCAAAGATTTAGTCGAATTCGAGAGGTAAAAGGTGTTTTATTCAATGGGGTTAATAGGCGCTTCTATCTACAAAAAGGTTGTAACGTGTTAAATATACTGTGTATAAGGGTTGTAAATTTGCCCCGTCCTGCCAGGTCAATACACTAGCAGGCAGTTTACATGTATTCGCTAGTTCCACTAACCTTCTATCTTGAAACACGAGGAAATTATTTCTCTCATTTTGACAATTCATTAGACAATTTACCAAGGATATATTAAGTTTTAAACAATTTTCCTGAATATTCGTGACTAAAAGGAGGCTGTTGGCATATTGCAAGTAAGTTATTTTCTTCATAAGCGATGAAACAAGATGGAGGCGATCACATAGATTTTCACTTCACATTTATGAGCATGCGTGGAAATGAGCGGGAATGTGTGAGAACTTGTTTCCGGTTGATCGTTATGAAATACCGGTTTTTCTTAAAAAAACCGCTAAAAACAACAAAGGGCAATAACTCAAAATATATGCTAGGTAGAGTTATGGTTCTTGTACACTGCACTCACACTTGGTGAGCTCTATCCATCCATGAAATTTCATGATTCTAGCTATTATACTTTTAGAGATATTCTCCGGACAAGATTCAAGTATGAAAAACAAGAAAGGGCAATAACTCAAAAAAAGGCCAGGTAGAGTTATGGTTCTTGTGCACTGCACTCCCCCTTGGTGAAATCTAAACACCAATGAAGTTTCATAATCCTAGCTTTTATACTTTTAGAGATATACTCCGGACAAGATTCAAGTATGAAAAACAACAAAGGGCAATAACTCAAAAAATAGGCCAGGTAGAGTTATGGTTCTTGTATACTGCACTCCCCCTTGGTGAGATCTATCCATCCAATCAATTTCATGATTCTAGCTATTATACTTTTAGAGATATACTCCGGACAAGATTCAAGTATGAAAAACAACAAAGGGCAATAACTCAAAAAATAGGCCAGGTAGAGTTATGGTTCTTGTGCACTGCACTCCCCCTTGGTGAGATCTATACACCCATGAAGTTTCATGATCCTAGCTAAAAACATTTTAGAGATATTCTCCGGACAAGATTCAAGTATGAAAAACAACAAAGGGCAATAACTCAAAAAATAGGCCAGGTAGAGTTATGGTTCTTGTACACTGCACTCCTACTTGGTGAGCTCTATCCATCCATGAAATTTCATGATTCTAGCTATTATACTTTTAGAGATATACCTCGGACAAGATTCAAGCATGAAAGACAACAAAGGGTAATAATTAAAAAAATAGGCCAGGTAGAGTTATGGTTCTTGTACACTGCACTCCCACTTGATGAGCTCTATCCATCCATGAAATTTCATGATTCTAGCTATTATACTTTTAGAGATATACTCTGGACAAGATTCAAGTATGAAAAACAACAAAGGGCAATAACTCAAAATATACGCTAGGTAGAGTTATGGTTCTTGTACACTGCACTCCCACTTGGTGACCTCTATCCATCCAATCAATTCCTTGATTCTAGCTATTATACTTTTAGAGAATATCCGGACAAGATTCAAGTATGAAAACAACAAAGGGCAATAACTAAAAAAATAGGCCAGGTAGAGTTATGGTTCTGGTGCACTACACTCCCCCTTGGTGAGATCTAAACACCCATGAAGTTTCATAATCCTAGCTATTATACTTTTAGAGATATACTCCGGACAAGATTCAAGTATGAAAAACAACAAAGGGCAATAACTCAAAATATACACTAGGTAGAGTTATGGTTCTTGTACACTTCACTCCCACTTGGTGAGCTCTATCCATCCAATCAATTTCATGATTCTAGCTATTATACTTTTAGAGATATACTACGGACAAGATTCAAGTATGATAAACAACAAAGGGCAATAACTCAAAAATAGGCCAGGTAGAGTTATAGTTCTTGTGCACTGCACTCCCCCTTGGTAAAATCTAAACACCCATGAAGTTTCATAATCCTAGCTTTTATACTTTTAGAGATATACTCCGGACAAGATTCAAGTATGAAAAACAACAAAGGGCAATAACTCAAAAAATAGGCCAGGTAGAGTTATGGTTCTTGTATACTGCACTCCTACTTGGTGAGCTCTATCCATCCGTTCAATTTCATGATTCTAGCTATTATACTTTTAGAGATATACTCCGGACAAGATTCAAGTATGAAAAACAACAAAGGGCAATAACTCAAAAAATAGGCCAGGTAGAGTTATGGTTCTTGTGCACTGCACTCCCCCTTGGTGAGATCTATACACCCATGAAGTTTCATGATCCTAGCTATAAAACTTTTAGAGATATTCTCCGGACAAGATTCAAGTATGAAAAACAACAAAGGGCAATAACTCAAAAAATAGGCCAGGTAGAGTTATGGTTCTTGTACACTGCACTCCTACTTGGTGAGCTCTATCCATCCATGAAATATAATGATTCTAGCTATTATACTTTTAGAGATATACCTCGGACAAGATTCAAGCATGAAAGACAACAAAGGGTAATAATTCAAAAAATAGGCCAGGTAGAGTTATGGTTCTTGTACACTGCACTCCCACTTGATGAGCTCTATCCATCCATGAAATTTCATGATTCTAGCTATTATACTTTTAGAGATATACTCTGGACAAGATTCAAGTATGAAAAACAACAAAGGGCAATAACTCAAAATATACGCTAGGTAGAGTTATGGTTCTTGTACATTGCACTCCCATTTGGTGACCTCTATCCATCCAATCAATTCCTTGATTCTAGCTATTATACTTTTAGAGAATATCCGGACAAGATTCAAGTATGAAAACAACAAAGGGCAATAACTCAAAAAATAGGCCAGGTAGAGTTATGGTTCTGGTGCACTACACTCCCCCTTGGTGAGATCTAAACACCCATGAAGTTTCATAATCCTAGCTATTATACTTTTAGAGATATACTCCGGACAAGATTCAAGTATGAAAAAAACAAAGGGCAATTACTCAAAAAATAGGCCAGGTAGAGTTATGGTTCTTGTACACTGCACTCACACTTGGTGAGCTCTATCCATCCATGAAATTTCATGATTCTAGCTATTATACTTTTAGAGATATTCTCAGGACAAGATTCAAGTATGAAAAACAACAAAGGGCATTAACTAAAAAAATAGGCCAGGTAGAGTTATGGCTCTTGTGCACTGCACTCCCCCTTGGTGAGATCTATACACCCATGAAATTTCATGATTCTAGCTATTATACTTTTAGAGATATACTCCGGACAAGATTCAAGTATGAAAAACAACAAAGGGCAATAACTCAAAAAATAGGCCAGGTAGAGTTATGGTTCTTGTGCACTGCACTCCCCCTTGGTGAGATCTATACACCCATGAAGTTTCATGATCCTAGCTATAATACTTTTAGAGATATACTCCGGACAAGATTCAAGTATGAAAAACAACAAAGGGCAATTACTAAAAAAATAGGCCAGGTAGAGTTATGGTTCTTGTGCACTGCACTCTGTATTGATGAGAAGAATATAACTGCCAAGTTTAAAGTCATTGGACTTACGGTGACAGAGTTATGCTCCGGACAAAGAAGTCGACACCGCCGGACGACCGGCGCCCGGACACCTGGACGCCCGGACACCATGGGTGATCCCATAATACGTCCTGTCTTCGACTGGCATATAAAAATTGTTGTCTGTATCATCTTTATTTGAACCAGTCTCAAAATTTGTTTTCTGGTAATAGGTTCAAATTAACTTTGTATTCTTTTAACCGAGTTTTACAAAGTTTTCAGTATATTGTATACTGAAATTTGCCATAAAGGTCACTCCTTTCATCCAATCAATTTTCTACCAGAAATCTGACATAGAAATGACCAAGGATCAGTCCTGATAAATCTGCTTGAAATATACACCATAGTTTATGGCAGTTTTTATTACTGTTTCTTTGATAGGCGCTCACAAGCATGATGGATACAATGCCATAATAAAAGCTTGATAGCTAGGGCAGTGGAGATAAAAATTAAGACCAAAAGTACTATGTATACTTCCAAAATTTATATCAAACATACTTGTTGGTGAATTAACCTTAACCAGACAACAATTTTTAAGACACATCCAAATTGAGAGAGGTTACCAATGACATTGATAAATGCTTTTTAATCCAAAAATAAGGGCCAGATATGGTAGAAAACATTCAGATGGTGGAATTGTTTGTCAAAAGCAATTTCTCCTTTTCCTGCCATATTTTCTTCATTTATATTTCTTAACCCAATCCCAAACAATCCCGCTTTTTTTGCACCCTACAAGAAAGAAGCCTTGAAAACAATGTGGTAAATGAAGAAATTGCTTGTCACTTGCTATGTCTTCAATTAACCACATTGTTTTCTACCCCGAAAGCAAAAAAAACTTCAAAATTCCATCAACTTGAAATTATGTCAGCAACTTCTTTAAATTTGGGCCTGTCTAAAATTTTGCAGTCTGGAAATGGGTTAAGGGTGTGTAATTTAATGATTATATTGTAATGGGATATGCATTAAAACTGCAGGTATTTGACAAAGGGAAAGAACTCTTGTAACCAGTGTCAACCCCTAATACTTACAGCTTGGCATTTCTGCAAGGTTTCACTACTAAATGGAGCTGTTTGAAGTCCCAGGAGAATATATCTGTTGAGCAAACCATCTAAGGCAAGCCCCATTAATACCTTCATGGACACAAATCCACTCCAAGATAAAATATTGCCTAGTAACTGAAAGAAAGACCATTTAATATCCATATTAATCCATTTCCACACAAACCCTCCTTTTCATGCCTCTTAGGAGAAAAAAGCTTTGGAAAACATTGTGGTAAATGAAATAATTGCTTGTATCAAGTAATTTGTTCCTTTTCCACAATGTTTTCTACCCAAAAAGATGAAACAATTTGAAATTCTATCAACTTGAGATTGTCGTCTGCATCTTCTTTCAATTTGGACCAGGTTAGAATTTTGTTGTGTTGGAATGGTTTAATATATGTAAATGTCAAAATCTTGCAATACTCAATATCCTTGCATCAAATTATCTAGTGGCAAAACCAAAACAACTTTTTAACTCATTACCAGATTGCAAAATTTTGGACAAGTCCAAAGTGAAAGGAGATGCAGACACTAATTTAAGGTTTATGAAATTTGAGATTTTTTTCAACTTTCTGGGTAGAAAATGTTGTTACAAGCAATTTCTTCATTGGCCACCATGTTTTAACAATTGCTTTTTCTTGAGGGGCGTAAAAAATTGTCATCATGCAGGAATGGATTAAAGCTATAGTTAAAATTGACTGATTGCCTCTGCCCATCTAAATATCGATTGACTAATCAGTTCATTCGTTTAGACACGGTGTAAGCTTAGACCTCTAGACAATTAAAAGTGAGTGCAATTTGAAAAGCTACCAACCCACAGGATAGAAAATATTGTGGGAAAAGAAGAAATTGCTTGTTACAAGCAATTTCTTCTATTCTCACAATATTTTCTCATGTATAAAATCACAGGGACGTAAAAACCAGTGATTGAACCGGAAAGGGTTAAATGTTGTAACTACAGCTGATTCAAGCTGTAGCTACAATGTTTAGGTCACCAATTGCAACCAAGGATTTTCATATTTTTTCATGTCCGTCACCACATATTTTACAAAACAAAGTTGTCTATTACTCAAGGCAAACAGCCTTATGTGTAACAATTCTAGAAAACTCCAAATTTGTTGATTTCTGGAAACTTAATCCTCCCTTACCTTGATACAAGTCCATGACTGCCGATGAAAAAATACACTGTGACCCGAATTTCTGTTTTCTAACACTCTGAAAGTAAATTTAAGATACTTAAGTCATAATTAAAGATTTACAGTTAAAGATATGACGTTGTGCAAATCATATTTTAAAGATTAACCCATTCCCACCCAATCCTTCCTTTTTATGCCCCTTTAGAAAGTACCGTAGTTCTGGAAAACGATGTGGGAAATGCAGAAATTGCTTGTTACTAGCAATTTCTGCATTTTCCACATTGTTTTCTTCCCAGAGAGATAAATATTTTACACATTTCAAAAATCTGAAATTATCCTCTGCAAATTCTTTCAATTTGTAACGGTCTAAAATTTCACTGTGTGGGAATGGATTAAATAGGGTGTTAAACATCCCTGAAATGACAAGTTTTTCAGATATTTCACCTGATAGACCATAACATATGACATTGACCTTGATACTAGTAGATACCTACCACCATACCTTGTACCTAATATAAGCCTTGTTAGTGTAAGCCAAAATTCAGTAGTTTTCAAGTAATGTAACAAGGTGCTAAATTGTCACAAGATACACTTTTCACACTGTTGATATTAGGGGAGGAGATTTAAATAAAAGTCTGAAAAATAACAAACAGCAATAACTCACAAGGTAGAGTTATGGTTATTCTGCATGTCATTGTGATCATGAAGTTTACTGTCTGAGATATGCTACAGAAAATAATTCAAGTCTGAAAAACAAACAAGAGGGCCAGAATGGCCCTAGAATCACTCACCTGACTAATTTAAATGCTTCTAGACGTGTAGATTGTCAATATCATGATAATGATAATTAATTTCAATGTCTATTTACTCAGAGTTCTCTTTTTCATTGAGTTGAATTGGAGGCCATTTATTGCTTTCAAATCCAAATTCAATTCATGTCCGGTTAATGGTTCACTTAAGATGTTGCTTTGGATTTTCTCCCTAAATATTTGCTTTATGTACTCTAATCATATATATATTTAGTAAAATTGGACACCTACCTTCATTCCTAGCAGAAAACTAAGTACCATGCTTGTATTTTTTGTGAAACAAATACCAATTTCTCTTTCTCCGCAGACATTGTGACGTGATAATGCATCCCCATGTAATTTACTGGCGAGGGGGATACTTGTTAATTGTTTGGAACATGTACTTTAATTGGGTCTTGCATCTTTCATCAAATTGATTTGTCTTTTTCCTAGTTTTTCCTGTTGTTTTTTTTTTTTTTCTTTTTTTAATATATAACAAAACCAAGACTTTTTCCCATTTTACCGGTAGCCTGGGAACCCTGGACACACCACGATTATAGATTGGGTGTCTGACGCTTTTCTAAGTGGCTATGGTGGCAGCCCTGAAGCACTCACAGAAATAACAGCATGGTAATAGCCCCATTGGCCATTGTAAGTGAGATTCATGCCCAGTTTGATTGAAATTGGCCCAACGGTTAGGGAGGAGGAGATTTTAAAGTCAAAAACAGCCACGCCCATATTTGGGCTTCATTCATAATTTCACGAACAAATTTTGAAAAGGATCACCCAAGGAACATTCATGCAAAGTCAAGTTCAAATTGGCGCGATCGTTACTGAGAAGAAGATGTATAAATTTCTAAGTAAAATCTACCCCACCCTGCCATGCCCATATTTGGATGTCATTCAAATTTTGCCAGCATCTTTTGAAAAGGGTCACAAAAGAAATATTCATTTCCAGTTTGGTTGAAATTGGCCCAATGGTTACTGAGGAGAAGATGTTTAAAGATTTCCAAGTCAAAAACTGCCCCACCCTGCCACGCCCATATTTGGCCATAAATCAAAAATCGGCGAACAACATCTAAAAAGGGTCACCTAAGGTACATTCATGCCAAGTTTGGTTGAAATCCGCCCAATGGTTACTGAGAAGAAGATGTTTAAAGATTTCAAAGACAAAAACTGTCCCACCCTGCCACGCCCATTTTTGGCCATAAATCAAAATTCCACGACAAATTTTTGAAAAATGTCACCCAAGGAACATTCATGCCAAGTTTGGTTGAAATCCACCGAATGGTTACTGAGAACAAAATGTTAAAATATTTCAAAGTAAAAAACTGCCCCACCCTGCCACGCCCATATTTTGCCATAAATCAAAATTCCGCGAACAAATTTTGAAAAGGGTTACCCAAGGAACATTCATGCCAAGTTTGGTTGAAATCCATCCAATGGTTACTGAGAAGAAGTTGTTTAAAGATTTCAAAGTCAAAAACTGCCCCACCCTGCCACGCCCATATTTGGGCATAAATCAAAATTCTGCGAACAACTTTTGAGGAGGGTCAGCCAAGGAACATTCATGCCAAGTTTGGTTGAAATCCACCCAATGGCTACTGAGAAGAAGATGTTTAAAGATTTCAAAGTCAAAAACTGCCCCACCCTGCCATGCCCATATTTGGGCTTGAATCAAAATTCCGCGAACAGCTTTTGAAAAGGGTCACCTAAGGAACATTCATACCAAGTTTTGTTGAAATCTGCCCAATGGTTACTGAGGAGAAGATGTTTTAAGATTTCAAAGTCAAAAAGTGCCACGCCCTGCCACGCCCATATTTTGGGGTCAATCAAAATTCCGTGAACAACTTTTGATGAGGGTCACCCAAGGAACATTCCTACCAAGTTTGGTTGAAATCCGCCCAGTCGTTACTGAGGAGAAGAGATTTAAAGAATTGTTGACGCCATCCGACGCACAACGCACGACGCTCAACGGACAAAAGGTGATACCAAAAGCTCACCTTGAGCACGTTGTGCTCAGGTGAGCAAAAAAGGGCAATAACTCAAAAAATAAATATGGTGGAGTTATGTGGCCTTAGTGCACTACACTTCCCCTTTGTAAGATCTATCCACATGTAATGTTTCATGATCATACCTATTTTGCATTCAGAATTCAGCATGTCATTGTGATCATGAAGTTTACTTTATGAGATATGCTACAGACAAAATTCAAGTCAGAAAAACAAACAAGAGGGCCAGAATGGCCCTAAAATCGCTCACCTGACTAATGTAAGATGATTCAAAATTTTGCCAACACTTTTGAAAAGGGTCACCCAATGAATATTCATTTAAATTTAGTTGAAATAGGCCCAATGGTTACTGAGGAGATGTTTAAAAATTTCAAAGTAAAAAAACTGCCCCGCCCTGCCACGCCCATATTTGGGCATAAATCAAAATTCTGCGAACAACTTTTAAAAAGGGTCACCCAAGGAACATTCATGCCAAGTTTGGATGAAATTGGCCAAATGGTTACTGAGGAGAAGATGTTTAAAGATTTCTAAGTCAAAAACTGCCATGCCCTGCCACGCCAATATTTGGGCATAAATCAAAATTCCACGAACACCTTTTGAAAAGGGTCACCCAAGGAACATTCATGCCAAGTTTGGTTGAAATTGGCCCAATGGTTACTGAGGAGAAGATGTTAAAAGATTTCTAAGTCAAAAACTGCCACGCCCTGCCACGCCCATATTTGGGTGTAAATCAAAATTCCACGAACAACTTTTGAAAAGGGTCACCTAAGGAACATTCATGCCAAATTTGGTTGAAATTGGCCCAATGGTTACTGAGGAGAAGATGTTTAAAGATTCCTAAGTCAAAAACTGCCACGCCCTGCCACGCCAATATTTGGGCATAAAATCAAAATTCCACAAACAACTTTTGAAAAGGGTGACCCAAGGAACATTCATACCAAATTTGGTTGAAATTGGCCCAATGGTTACTGAGGAGAAGATGTTTAAAGATTTCTAAGTTAAAAACTGCCACGCCCTGCCACGCCCATATTTGGGGGTCAATCAAAAATCCGCGAACAACTTTTGAGAAGGGTCACCCAAGGAACATTCCTACCAAGTTTGGTTGAATTCCGCCCAGTGGTTACTGAGGAGAAGATGTTTAAAGAATTGTTGACGACTTCCGACACACGACGGACAAAAGGTGATACCAAAAGCTCACCTTGAGCACGTTGTGCTCAGGTGAGCTAAAAAGGGCAATAACCCAAAAAATAAATATGGTAGAGTTATTTGGCCTTAGTGCACTACACTTCCCTTGGTAAGATCTATCCACATGTAATGTTTCATGATCATACCTATTTTGCATAGATATAGAGATATGCTACAAACAAAATTCAAGTCTGAAAAACAGCAAAGGGCAATAACTCAAAAAATAAGTATGGTAGAAGTATGGTTTATTAAGCACCGCCTTCCCCTTGGTGAGATCTATCCACACATGAAGCTTTATGATAAGCTCTACCCTGCCATTACTCTCATTTTTTCACAAATCAAAATCTGGCAGCTGACAGACACTGAATATTCCCAAATGCTTCCATCGAGCAAGTTGTGTTCAGGTGAAAAAAAAGTGCACACATTATTTTGTTAACTAGCATAGTTCCAACAAATTTCATATGCTCTCTTTTGCTTGTAAACACCATTTCTTCTATGGTTTCTTTCCAACTATGTCTTTTCTACCCCAATGACAAATTTTTTTGAAATTCTACCAATAAAGAATTTTCACCTACAGTCTATTTAAATTTGGACCAATCAAATATTTTTTGGATGTTATCTAGTAATGTGTTTTTAAGAATAATTGAATCAAATTTTCATTAGACCTCTGTAGCCATTTTAGTTGACCGCACTGACCATATATGGAAAAAAATAATTCTTACATGATGAAGTCATTCAGTGAAAAGTTAGAGAATCTTCTCTTCAGTTAAATCCTTCAAACCATTTACGTACAGGCTTGTCAAATATTCAAATATGTAGAAGACAACATTTTAAATTGATGATTTTTTGTTGAAAATTTTTGTCTTATAAAGAAGAAAACATTTTTGATAACGAAGAAATTACATGAAACAAAAATTTAATATTTTCCACAATGTTTTCTGAACAATTTTTCCTTAGGGGCACAAAAAGGGGGATTGGTTGTTAGGGAATGGGTTAGAAAACCTATTATATTTTTTTGAAACTGAAAAGTGCCTTCTACAAATAGGAATTTAATTTTTCTCAAGGCTTTCATTTTAGATCAGATAAAACAAGAGACTACAGCAAAGATTTTTTGTTGCAAATTTTGAGATATTTTGTCTTTGTAACAAAATCTAAGCCATTCAAACCCACATATTGTTTTATTTAATTCAATTTATATTCTTTCATAATTCTATGTTTGGAATTTTGAATTATTTTATATAATTATTCTAACAAAAAGGTGTTCTGTCTAGAGAGTGGGTTTCACATTTTTCTTAACATCTTACATGCGAACAAGATACCAACAAGGGACTGAGACATCCTACTAGCTTCAAAGCTTCTAACACCTCTTTTGACCAATTCTACACAATCCCTATTTTTCATGCCCATCAAATATATGCTTTGTAAATATTGTGTACAATGGAGGAATTGCTTGTTACAATCAATTTCTTCATTATCCACATTTTCTACCCCAAAAGACAAATGTTTTTAAAATTCCATGAAATGTTAAATGTCTTCTGCAACTTCTTTCTATTTGGACCACTCCATTTGCCAATGTTTTGGGTTAAGCACTAAAGAAATTCAAAAGAAACGGTCTTGTTATTGTTTAAAAAGTTTGTAAAAAAGCAATTGAAGATTGCCTTTTTTATGTAAATGTTGATATTTCACTCAAATTCAACGAAAATCTTTTTGCCACTATATTATGGTGTTAACCAAATATACCCATGCTCTCAAAGTCTATAGAACATGCTGCATGATAGTTTGGAGAAAACCTCCAAATGTAAGCTATGATATTTTCATTTAACCCATTCCAACATGATAAACAATTTAGACCAGTCCAAATTCGAAGATGTTGTGGGCAACAATTTCAAATTGATGAAATTCTAAAAATTTGTGTGTTTTGGGTTAGAAAACAATGTGGATCATGAAGAAATTGTTATTTTCAACAATGTTTTCAGAGTCTTTTATACCTAAGGGCGTTTATGATCTTTATTTTGTGAGAAAGGGTTAATTTCATTGAGGCTTCTTTCTCTTACCACATTCCACACAATGACACTACAGAACACTCCAAAGACAAGAGGATTATGATGGTCCTAGATGGATCACCTGAATTGTCTGCTGTTAAAAAAGAATTGCATCTAGAGACAAATAACTATAACAAGTTTCATGGAGATTGAGCCCCAACAGTGACTTCTATATTGTAAACAAAGAAATTGTCATAATGGCCCCTTTTCCTGTGTTTTCCGATAAAACTTTCCGATAACCTATAAGGTTAATCTTTATGACCTAACAATTATTCTGAACTAGTTTCATGATGATTGAGCCAAAATTATGACCTCTAGAGTGTCAACAAAGAAATTCATATTAAGCCAACTTTTCCTGTGTTTTCCAAAAGAACCTTCCTATCATCAATATGGTTCATCCTTGTGACCTAACAATTATTCTGGCCAAGTTTCATGAAGATTGAGCCTTATTTGTGGCCTTTAGAGAGTAAACAAAGAAATTGTTATTAAGGCCTCTTTTCCTGTGTTTTCCAAAAGAACCTTCCCATAATCAATAGGGTTCATCCCTATGCCATAATAATTATTCTGGCCTATTTCTTGAAGATTGAGCCAAAATTGTGGCCTCTAGAGTGTAAACAATTTTCATTAAGGCCCCTTTTCCTGTGTTTTTCAAGAGAACCTTCCCATAATCAATAGGGTCCATCCTTATGCCCTAATTATTCTGGCCTGTGTTTTCATGAAGATTGAGCAAAAATTTTGGCCTCTGGAGTGTAAACAAAGAAATTGTCATTTAGGCCCCTTTCCTGTGTTTTTGGAAAGATCCTTCCAATAGTCAATAGGGTTCATCCTTACGACCTAATAATTATTCTGGCAAAGTTTCATGAAGATTGAGCCAAATTTGCGGCCTCTAGAGCGTATATAAAGAAATTGTCATAAAGGCCTCTTTTCCTGTGTTTTCAAATAGAGCCCTCCCATAATCAATAGGGTTCATCCTCATGACCTAACAATTATTCTGACCAAGTTTCATGAGGATTGGATCAAAACTGTGGCCTCTAGAGAGTAAACACTTCAATTGTTGACGCTGCACGCAACACAACGATAACAAACGACAGATATTCAACGATCACAAAAGTTCCCCATGAGCACTTTGTGCTCAGGTGAGCTAAAATCTAGAAATTGTTGCAAAGAGGACTAATACCTCCCAACAGCGCTTGTCCATATACAAGGAGGGTTTGCGCTGCTGATTGCCATTGTTGCCAAATGTAACAAAAATAAAATTCTGGCGCAAGTTTTTGACATTTGGCGAAAGTTCGTGGTGCCCCCCAAAAAAGAAAAGAAAAGTTTATTTAACCATACGATTACTTGACTAATCTGCGGAAATAGTGGCCGAGGGCCAAGTGTGTATATTTGTTCAAAGGCTTGTATATCGGGTCAATTATGTCATCGAGTCTGACACAAGGCCGATACATTGCCAAATTTTTAAATACAGTTCTGATTGACAGCAAATCAGTTAAATGAAATGCGCTCATTGGTTGGTGGGTCGTATTGATTTTGTGTTGAAGGTGTGACGTAGTTTTAGGGATAACTAGATCAAACTTCTTCGATGACGGTTATAAGTGAATACATCAGAAGACCTCATTTATCACGCATAAATTGGCTCTCTTTAAAAAAAATGTAATTAATCTTGCCACCATTTGCCTTTTCTTGATGAATACAATTGCCTTATTTGTGCACATTTTCTTATATTTCTGCTGACAGTTTCAGTCAGTTTCAAATCTTGGCACTGCTACCGCGAATCCTTGCTAAAATACTGAATCAGCATTCATGGGCTATAAGAAGGATATTCTGATGAGATGTTGATAGTAACAGTAGTAGTTTGTCAAAATTTGACAGAAATTTCAAGAGTTCTACAGTCCTAAAAGCAGACGAACCATTTCTTTTTTGTTCATTCGTACCAAAGAATGTTCAACCTTAAACCGACTTTTCTTTAAAATACAGATGTCTACATTATTCTATTATCAAATCAGGCATATGTATAAGGCTAATTAATATTTCCTTCTCTCTATTTATCTCATCAAAGTCTCGATTTTCTAATCAAAGTACCGAAAGCACTGATTGAAGACGAGTAAACTCATTGTAGGTGTATGACTTAGCTACATTCAAGACTAAATTACGAATGAATTACCATGTTTACCACCTCTTTAATATGTATATTGTTTATTTTACAACATATAAATTAAGAAAAATAATGTGCAGTTAAGAAATGTTCAACTTTGGCACCAGCTCCTTCTCAATTTGACCCCAACTATTTCCATTTTGTCCCAACTTTTTTAATTTGGCGAAAGTAATGGCGACAACTTTTTTCTAGCCAGAGCTAACCCTGACAAGCGCTATCCGCAATAGGGCTGTAACAAACTAGATGGTTGTCCCAGGACAACTGCTGTTGAGCCCGCAATTTTATGTAGGTATCATGCTCCAGATAAGCACAATTTTAGTGTTTGACCTTGAGCTTTGACCTTGAACTTGAAGCTATCCAAAAAGTTCTTTCAAATGGCACATCTACTCATGATGGAGAACAATTGTGCCAAATTAGTTTGAAATCCATCCAAAATTGTAGGAGAAATGCTCCAACCAAGCACAATGGTAGTGTTTGACCTTGAGCTGTGACCTTGAACTTGAAGCTATCCAAAAATTCTTTCAAATGGCACATCTACTCATAATGGAGACCAATTGTGCCAAATTAGTTTGAAATCCATCCATAATTGTAGGAGAAATGCTCTGACCAAGCACAATGTTAGTGTTTGACCTTAAGCTGTGACCTTGAACTTGAAGTTATCCAAAAAATTCTTTCAAATGGCACATCTAATCATAATGGAGAACAATTGTGCCAAATTAGTTTGAAATCCATCCATAATTGTAGGAGAAATGCTCCGACCAAGCACAATTTTAGTGTTTGACCTTGAGCTGTGATCTTGAACTTGAAGCTATCCAAGAAGTTCTTTCAAATGGCACATCTACTCATGTTGGAGAATAATTGTGCCAAGTTATTTTGAAATCCATCTATAAATGTAGGAGTAATTGTCCGGACAAATTCGGACGGAGGGACTAACGGACTAGCTAACACACTAATGCACATACACCGACTTGTCATAGTAACAACTATGTCTCGCACACCGCAAGCGGGCTCGACAAAAATTGACTTTTTAATGAAAGAGCCATATATCAAAAAAAAAAATCGACTATAACGGTAACCAAAATAGGATATGCACATGTCTGACTTATACCGAGTCTTTCTGTGAAATATGAATCAAATCCGACTGACCCACCAACAAGCTGACTCCTATAATTATACCCCCCAAACATAGTTTTGGGGGTGTAATAAAATTCATTCAGTAGTTTGAAAAATAGGGCGAACAAAAAGCTACAGACTGACTGAGAGACGGACAGACAGACCAACAAGCTGACTCATATATCACCCTATGGGGAGAATAATAATGAGTTAATCAGATTTGTTTGATCACATTGACAGATCACAGGTGTATATCAAAAGATGGACAGCTCAAGAATAAAATGTCAAATCCAGTTGATAACTTTGAAATCCAACACTTTGGCAATTTAAAAGTCATAAAAAGAGCTGCTTATCAAAGCTGTACTTTCAATGTTAAGGTCGCTACACAATCATCTCACACTTTTGATACATATTACTGACTATTACTAAATAACACAGTTTAACCCATTACTACACATCAAAATTTTAGACTAGTCCAAATTGAAGAAGTTGCAGATGATAATTTCAAGTTGTTGGAATTCTAAATTTATTAGTCTCGTTGGGTGGAAACATTTTGGAAAATGAAGAATTTGCTTAATACAAGCAATTTCTCCATTTCCCACAATGTTTTCAAAGCTTTTTTTCTTGGAGAGTAAAAAGAACAAATTACATGGGAATGGCTTAATATCTTGGTCAATATTTCCTTAATCCTTTTCCGTACAATCCCTTGTTTTTCAGTCTCTGTGATTTTATACTTGAGAAAATATTGTAGGAAAAGAAGAAATGTATAATAACAAGCAATTTCTTCTTTTCCACAATATTTTTTACCCTAATCAATGGTCATTTTTCAAATTAAATCCTTTTTAACCCTTTCCTGGACAAATCCAGGATTTCACGTCACTGATTTTATACTTGAAATAACATTTTGGAATAAGGAGAAATTGCTTGTAACAAGCAATTTCTCCTTTTCCCACAATATTTTCTACCATATAGGACGGTCAGATTTCAAATTGCATGCATTTTTCATTGTCGTCTGCAACCTCTTTCAAATTGGACCGGTCTAAAATTCCATAAAACAGGAAACAGTTATATTTTCGTCCGCAAAACCTTTGAATTTGGACAGGTCTGAATTTTTTAAAAACGAGAAAAAGTTAAACTTCCTCTCCGAGTTCATTGGGTGTGGCCAGTGACCTGTCAGTTATGAAAAGTTTGGACGTTGCCATAAGGGGCCTTATCTAGCACTTTTGTTTTCATATCTGTTTTTACATATTAATTAACACCTACTGGCATGTCTGCACACATCAATAAAAATGTTTCTTAGCATTTTATTCAAGCAGACAGTTATTTAAAGATGGTATCATTATTTTGTCTTTATTATCACCTTATCCTTATTTGATTAAATTCTGTTATCAAAAATTTAACACACCGCTAGACAAAATTTTTTTTTAGTCTGATCCAAATTGCAAGGAACAGTCAAAAGTTCATGACATTTAAATTCTTTGTGTCTTCAAAAGAATAAAGATTTTAAAAAGTTAATACAACAAGCCATTTCTTCAATTTCCACAATGTATTTGAAAGTAATTCTTTTAGGAAATGGGTTAATATTTACAGAAATGCTAGTGAAGTTTTCTTGACATCCCAAAGAAAAACAATTTGGAAAACATCATGTAAAATGAAGATGTTGCTTACAACAACTTATTTCTTAATTTGCCCCAATGTTTTAAAATCAAGAGCAAACAATCTTGCAAAGCTTCAACCTATTTATGACAGAAAAGTGGCATGTAAATTACAAAGAAGATTTCTTTGAATAGACCTGGTGACATTTTGTATAGCCCTATGCAACCCATTTTTTCTTCCATTATGTTTTTCAGAGGTTTTTTTTGTGTGTGTGTTTTTTTTCTCTAAAAGGGGACCAAAAAATGTGTGGGGATGGGTTGAATAAATGTTATATGTTATATAATTTTGGGAAGGACTGAAGGGCACACTTCATGGAAAATACCAATTTTGACAAGAGATCCTGAAATTATAAAGTAACTTAGTATGCAAGCATACCAAGCATCACCAGATAAGAACATTTTAGACTGGTCCAAATTCAAAGCACTTGTAGATGACAATTCAAAGTTAATGAAATTTTTCAATTCATTTTCTGGGAAATTGAGAAGTTGCTTAACAAGAGGGCCAAGCTCATGCCCCAGAGAAAAAATCTTTGAAAAACACTGTGAAAAGGAACAAATTGCTTCATACAAACAATTTCTTCATTATCCTCAACGTTTTCAACACCTAAAGTAGAGACAAGAGGACCATGATTACTCACCTGAATCTTTTGCTGTTAAAAATATGCAACTGGTGCAAAATAATTATAACCAGTTTCAAGAAGATTAATCCAAAACTGTGGCCTCTAGTTTTAACAAAGAAATTATCATTAAGATCCCCTTTTCTGTCTTTTCAAATAGAACCTTTCTATAAATAGGGTTTATAATTATAACCTAACAAATATTCTGGCCAAGTTTCATGAAAATAAAGCCAAAATTGTGGCCTCTAGATTGTAAACAAAGAATTTGTCATTAAGGCCCCTTTTCCTGTGTTTTCCAATAGAACCTTCCCATAATCAATTTGGTTCATCCTTATGACCCAACAATTATTATGGCCAATTTTCCTGAAAATTGAGTCAAAATTGAAGCCTATAAAGTGTAAACAAAGAAATTGTCATTTAGGCCCATTTTTCTGTTTTTTCCAAGAGAACCTTCCAATGATCAATAGGGTTTATCCTTATGACCCAACAATTATTCTGGCAAAGTTTCTTGGAAATTTATCCAAAATTTTGGCCTATAAGTGTAAACAAAGAAATTATCATTTAGGCCTTTTTCCTGTGTTTTCAAATAGAACCTTCCCATGATCAATAGGGTTCCTCCTTATGACCTTACAATTATTCTGGCCAAGTTTCATAAGATTGAGCTGAAATTGTGGTCTCTAGAGTGTAAACAAAGAAATTGTTATTAAGGCCCCTTTTCCTGTGTTTTCAAATAGAACCTTCTCATAATCAATAGGGTTCATTCTTATGACCTAACAATTATTCTGAAGATGATGATTGGGTCAAAACTGTGTAGGCTAGACTGTTAACACTTCAAAACACTAAAATTCCAAAAATTTAATCAACTAAAATTTGTCATCTGCAATATCTTTGAATTGGACCAGTGTAAAAATGTTTGACTGGGAATGGCTGAAGTGGTAATTCTAATGAGCTAATATTTTTCACAAGTTGATTAAAAATGTAGTAAAATATGGAATCAAATCATCTTTGATACTGATATTGGTGCTAAGCCCCATTTGTACTTAACCTATCCCCACAAAATGACGCTTTTTGACGCCCCCCCTCCCAAAGAAAAACAATCCAGAAAACATTGTGAAATTAAATAAATCGTTTGCAATAAGCAATTTCGTCATTCTGCAACTCAATTCAAATTTTTTCCATCTGGTAACCGGCTAATATTTGAAGGAATACTTTCAGCAAGTTTGAGAATGGTACACCCGAAGTTGTGACCTCTAAAATAGCAACAAAGAAATAGACATTAGGGCCCCTTTCCCTTGATATTACATGGAATGTAATCTACAATCATATTTAATCTTTGTTATTCACAGAATTAGTTGACCAATCAAGACTTGAAGTGAACTCTGATATCTATGTGAAGATTTTTTGTTGTCTTGGCAACTTAAACATTTAAATCACAAGTTATGTAAGCTGTAGTTATGTGGTTCAGATCGCCAACAACCAATTACTTTTTTATACATGTTATTGGCCATAATTTGTCAAAACTTACTTTAATATCGAAGAGGAACTTCCTGTTAGCGTCAATGGGTGGGGCAAGCAGAGTCTATGGGTGGGGCAAGCAACCTGTCAATTCCTATGCAATCCCTCTTTTTTTAATCTCCCTCACAACAAAAGCTTTGAAAGACATTGTGGAAAATGATGAGATTGCCTATTACAAGCAAATCAGTAATAATCCACAATGTTTTCAACCCTAAATGACAAAGAAGAGCATTGCCTACAGGTGCCTACGCTGGGCTGTTGGGTGCTGGATAGTGGACAAAATGCATCTAGAGTTATCCCCCTTGATAGTAAAGGTTGCTCTTTTGATAGTGATCAAGTGTGCCAAGTTTCAAGTGAATGCCTTTAGTAGAACTAGGGATATCACAAAATGTCAAAAAGACAACAACAACAACAATGACACCAAAGCTATAGCAATACCTCAGATTTTCTCAGACAACACCCGAGCATACTTCAAAAATTATAAATAAATGTTTGCAATTTCTCTGCATTTTGACCGGTCTAAACTTTTGTTTCATTGGAATGGGTACAATTAAATGTGACCATATTTTGAAATGACCATCCTTGTGACTACATGTACATTTTCAGAAAGTGTGAGAAACATTAACCTATTCTCACACAATCCCTTTGACACCCTCTAGAACAAAGCTTTGGACAATATTGTGGTAAATATATTGTAACAAGCAATTCTTCATTATCTAAAACATTTTTACCATAAAATACAAAGAATACAATTTGTAAACTATAGCTAACACAGAATGGAGGTAAATGTCTATCCATGTTGGTTAATTTTTTTAAGCAAGTTAACAGAAGATCTGTTATTGTTCTAAAGAATTACAAGCTCTATGCGGCTTTTTTGTGATTTGAATATTTATGAGCCATTCATAAAATTCTAAGATGCCGTTCCGTTTTTGAGACCAGGAAAAAGATAGATACTGTATTTGAATTTTTGCCTACAACCTGATGAATCATAAAAGGAATACTACAACAGTCTTTGATTTTTTAGATGCTATATCTTGTCTTGTAGCTTGTGTAGAATATCATTTGACTCAACCTTTGGTCTCGTCAAATAATATTCTACATGAGCTACTCAATGAATATGGCCTGTAAGACAGAAAGACTGCTGCAATACTCTATATATAAGTACATGATAACATGACACTCTCAGAGGAATACCAGCAACACAGTAGGACAAAAGCATCAGACAAAAGAGCATCAATACACAGACAGGCAGTCATGGTGATTTCAGTATAAGCCACTCAACTTGGTGATGAGCAATATAAAAACATGCAAGTCAGAAATATCTTTGACAAACAAACACACACAAAACTTACGATTTTGGATACAATGGCATGAACACATCATCGTCTAGAGTCTCCTTCATTCTACCAACTAAAGCTTTCAAAAAAGCCTGCAGTGAGACAGGATAAGTAACATTGTTATGTATCAAATGTAAATAGAAGGATATTGACTTCATCAAACACTTAACAAAATTGATTTTATGTGTATAAGGCATCAGTTCTAAACTTCTAGTGGAAATAGTTGTAGGAAAGGTTGATTGTTGTGAGCAATCACTTTTTCACATTATTTTCAAGAAAAGGCTTTTTAGAGCCATTAAAACCTGTGACTGCACAAGAAATAATTGAGAAATTTGACAGACAGTTGACCATGTCCACTGACTCTGACAAGCAGTTAACTAGTCTTAGATGATAAACAGCATAATATTGCAAAACATGTAACAAAACAGTAAAATGCCTGGTTGGCAACCTAACCGTCAAAACTAAAACCTGGGTAAGCTGTAGATACAGCGTTTATGTCCCAAAAACCAGCAGCAATGCTCATTAGACATGTCAGATAATGGCAGAGTATAAATTTCACTTCCTATCTAAACGAGTGATTTGATTGTTCTTTGGGTTTTTAGTTTGACAACCCCAATCTGTCAGTCACATACAAATTATGATTGGGCCAAAATACATCTATAACAATTATCCCAGGTAGATTTATGTATTGTAAAAAGCAATCTCAATAACCTTGCAACCAACATGTCAACAAGGTTAAACAGTTGAAGCCATTTAACATTTTATACCTAATTCTTAACCTTATCATGCAAGCCCACAATTGACACTGTTAATAGAAAATAGGTATAAAATTGTATTGTCTGGAACAAGGTTCATATCTGAGAATAAAAATAATCACTTCAGTTTTTGTTGGCTTGTCAAATGGGATAATCCCTCCTTGCTTTCATAATGGGTTTAATACTGCTTTGAACACCCTAATTAGTTTTATGATGGCAAGTTTCACATATCTGTGTGTAGTAGTACTAAGCCGAGGCTATGAAATGCCTTGGCACACAGCATAGCCACATGAAACATGCACAACCCCACTGCCAGACCTACACTAATTTTACACAACAGTTGATGTGATGTGACATTCATGTGAAGATGTAAATTCCAACAAGAGCACTGCTTATTGTTGCCTTACACTCTCCTGATATTGGGTAAAAATCAAAATTGAAAAGAGGACATATTCATTAAAAGATGCATTAAGAATTACTTCCATTGATATGTTTTTTTGTTTTTTTTTAGTCTCTATTCTATGTTTCAAAACAATGCTTGTGTTAAAACCAAAAATATTACAAAATGTCAAAAGTTTTTGCAACAACTACGGTTAAAACAAGGTCAAAGACCTCAAGATAAAGGTTATACCTTCCCTTTTCTAAGAAAAAAAACGAAAAAAAACAAGCTTAAAACGATCACTTACTTGTGTATTTTTGGACTGTGCTTGTAAAGTTGGATAATCCTTCTGAACCTTTTTCACTAGATTAACAAACCTACATGTCTGTGATGTTGACATTGGGTCCCACTGGGTTTCAGCCATGACTACATGAAATAATTTTCAAAAATGTTACTGTTCAATTAGCCCTTTCCTGTTTTTCTTTTTAAATTTTAGACTGGTCCAAATTGAAAGAGGTGGCAGACAACAATAAAAATTGGATTCAATTTGAAATGAAATTGTCCTTTTGAAAATATTGAGGGAATAAAGAGAAACTGCTTGTTACAAGCAATTTCTTCTTTTTCTGAAATGTTTTCTCAAGTATAAAACCACAGTGACATACAATCCTGGGTTTGTACAGAAAATGTTAAGAAAAATAAAATAAATAGATTCAATAAACTGATCATCTGTCAATTAAGTAGTTGATTGAACAATCAAGTTGTTAATTTTTTACCTGTAGTGAACATTGATTTGTTTGAATGGGGTTTTACGCCGCATTCAACAATCTTTCAGTTATATCGCGGCGGCTGGAGCACCTAACAATGGATTCCTGGCATTTCTCACACTAGTACCGCCATCACATCCTTTCCTAGCCTCAAGCTGCTATCCCACATAGGTCTACCATTATCGACCCATTGGTGAGAGACAAATAGTCAGAAAGGATGACTGCCGCCGTCAGGGATCGAACCCGGGACCTCTAGGTTGACAGTCCGACGCGCTACCAGCTGCGCTATGACGGCGGCTGAAGTGAACATTGAACTCCAACATGTATGTTTACCCTCGTCATGCTGAATAAAATCCTCCAGGGAATAACATTTACAGATCAAAGGGCTGAAAGCACTGGATTCACTAATTGTTAAAATTCATTTAGAAAATTTCTCTTAAACCCATTCCACACCATAAAATTTTGGACCACTCCAAATTCAAAGAAGTTGCACAGGACAATTTTGAATTGACAAAATCTTCAAAATCTTTGTCTTTTAAGGTAGAAAACATTGTGGAGAATGAAGAAATTGCTTGTAACAAGCAATTTCTTCATTCTCCACAATGTTTTCCAAAGCTTTCATATTGAGGAGCGCTTAAAAGCGTCATTGTGCGGGAATGGGTTAAAACAACTCTGGCTTAAAAGGGCCAATCAGTTGGTATAGTCAAAGATCAGACTGCACATATGTGTAGGCCAATCTTTACCTCCTGCTAAAACAAGAATATTCCTGGTTCAGCATGATAAGAGTAAAGCATATTCATCGATTTTGACTTTAGCATTGTAACTACAGCATGTAACAAGGTATTTTGTCTTTTTTTTTAACATGTTTGGTACATATTTTTTCAAAGCCCTTTGAATTGTTAACTGCAATTTTGTTAAAATTTGACATCTGAAGATTTTACTTCTGTGTGTGTGTTTAACCAGAAAAACAACCAGACTAAAAGGTCAATACTTTAAGTTTTGTAAAAGCAAAGATTAATTGATCAACCTACTAAATTCTTGGTTAGACAAAAGAAACTACTGCTAGTCATGTTTCCTTTTTCATCAAAGAAATACAAGAATCCACCTTGAAGTACTTACTGGACAGTTTAGGAAGAACAACTTTATCAATTATCGCTGGGATAATTTTATTATCATCATCATCTTTATCTATTGGCTGTGTTTCTTCATGACCATAAAACAGTAAAGATTCATACCAAGCCATCTCTTCAAAGTCTTTACATTTCTCCTGAAGTAATAAACAATTAATCATATTTCCAGACTGATCTTTGTCTATACCTTCTTCAAAAATAGGAATATTCTGGGTTCAGCATGACAAGTGTTCACCTCATTAGTAATGCCATTAGTGTCTGAGTATATATTCACTGATCAATCCAGATCATAGTTTTATTATTGAGTTTTCTGAAAGGGGCTCTCACAGGATGAGACATGTCTCATTTAACCCATTCCAACACGACAAAATTTTAGACTGGTCCAAATAGAAAGAAGTTGCAGACAAAAATTTCTAGTCGAGAAAATTTTGAGTGACTCGGTCTTCTTGGGTAGAAAACAAGGTTGTAAATGAAGAAATTGCTTGTTACAAGCAATTTCTTCATTTTCAAACTAGTTTTCCTAAAGTCTTTTCTTAGAGGGCGTCAAAAAGAGGGATTGTGCAGGAAAGGGTTAAACAGAGCCCATGTAAAGAAATTTGACCCCATTTCTGACATTTCCAACTATTTCATTATTGCATGAAGTGCAGACATTGAGCAACCTGGACAACCTTTCATGGCATTTTGAGTATTCACTGATCATGTAAAGAAGCTTTGGGTTGGTATCTACCTATGGAGTGCAAAGAGAAGACTCTGATCTAACTGTGCAGCAGCACAGGCTGATCTAAGTCTTCACTAGGCGCACATGTGTATTAGTTGGAAATGTCATGTGACAGCTCGTATGATATGTAATCGAGGCTAACCTGCAGAATTTGAAAGACAATCAATTTTTTTGAATCTTAACATAAACTAATTTTCTGATTCACAAAAAAGAAAACAAGATGTTTTTGTGAATTACAATGTCTCCATAACAGCCTTTATTCTAAAATTTGACCTTAATAAGTGACCTTGACCTTGATATATGACCTAAACCTTACAACCAAGAGATCAATGCATGGAACCTGTGTCCAAAAAGGTATCTTCAAGAGTTTTGAACAACAGCAAATTGTTTAGTTTTTTACTAAAGTTAACCTTTACCTTGATAGGTGACCTAGACCCTTCAACAAACTGATTGGTGACCTTGACCCTTCAACAAACTGATTAAGAATTGTCTATCCCATAGCACATTTGGTAGCATGTCAAAGTCTTTATCACTATTTCAAGGATTCCTTGGCCGCAGCAAATATTCTTTCCAACAATTGTGTCCCACCAATGGGTGGATAATCGTAAAAGTAAGTGGAAAGAGCAGGTGGAGAATCGGAAAGGATGTAGTAGTACAATTGTGAGAAATACCAGGAATCCATAGTTAGGTGCTCCAGCTGCCGCAATATGACTGAAGTACTGTTAAACTGGCATTAAACCCCATTCATACAAAAGCCAAGTATGAACCATATATCTTGAATAGTCTTTTAGAAATAGCAAAATGTTCAATGTTTGCATAAAGTTAGCCTTGATGGATGACCTTGACACTGATGGATGACTTTTACCTTACAACCCCCTTTCCGAATTATGAGTCATGTATTTTGTATCATGTACAATGTATGAATAACAGAAAAATGTTAAGCTTTTTGTTTTCTGGATAAGAGAAATTGCTTGTGACAAAATTTTTTTCAATTTCCACAATGTTTCCAAAAGCCTTTCTCTTAAGAGGCGTAGCAGTAATCAAACAAATGTAATTTCATCAAAAACATTGGAATGTCATAAAGTAATGCTATTTAGGCTGGTTTTCCTTGATAATAGATTGTATACAAGAGGGCAAAGATGGCCCTAGATTCTTTACCTGAGTTCAGCAGGTCTTATTTGTGAAGCGTTACACAAGGCTTGTAAAACTTTCATTGTTAATATTGATCAAGTTGTCATTGAGGCCCCTTTACTGATGTTTTCAGATGGGTCTATCTCATTCTGAATACGGTTCATCCTTGTGACCTAATAATATTTTGACCAATTTTTAGAAAAATTGGTTCAAAATTTGGACCCTGAGTACACTAATGTATACCCACACAAAAAAATGCCATCAAAGCCCCTTTTTCCCACGAACCTTCCCATTTTTAAAAGGGTTCATCCTTATGAGGTACCAATCATTCTGACCAAGTTTCATGGCGATTTGGCTAAAATCTTGGCCCCTATAGTGTTAACAAAGAAGTGTTCACTGAGGCGCTCTTTTGAACAGGGTTCATCCTTATAACCTACAAATCATTCTGAACAAAGCTTCAGCAAGATTTAACAAATGTTGTGGCCCCTAGAGAGTAAACAAAGAAATTGTCATTATTGCCCCTTTTCCGATGTTTTCCAGTAGAAACTTCCAATTTTTCATATGGTTCATTCTTATAACGTAGCAGTGATTCTGACCAAGTTTTAGCAAGATTGGGTCAAAATTTGGCCCCTTGAGTGTAATTGAAGATTTTTCACCAAACGACAATAACTCTCTGAAATGTAAATGGACCGCAACCAAATTATAACAAGGACATCTCTGCTTTATACCGAGTCAATGTGTTAAGTTTGAATCAAATCTTTGCATTACTTGCTCTGAAATTGAGGGGGCAAGAAAAGGCTAGATAGACTGACTGACCAACCAACCGACACCTCATTGGACTACCCAACAATCTGACTCCAATCTATCCGACGACTTTAATACGGTATAAAAAGTCTACTGCAGGCAGACAAAAAGACATGGTGAAACCTTTTCTTTGTAGGTGGGGGGTATAACCAATGTCTGATTCTGTCCTTGAATAAAATTTGTCTGATTCTTTCCTTGTATAATCACTAAACAAGAGCTTTGTCCACAGGACACAGATGCTCCCACCAGTAGCTTTGATAATAACAAAGGGCAATAACTCCAAAATTATGCAAGCAAGAGTTGTGGTTCTTGTGCACTGCACTTCTCCTCAATGAGGTCTATCCATCTATGAAGTTTCAAGTTGATAGCTATTATACTTTCAGAGATATGCTCAGGGCAAAATGAAGTCTTTCAAATAACAAAGGGCAATAGCTCAAAAATTATGCAAGCAAGAGTTGTGGTTCTTGTGCACTGCCCTTCTCCTCAATGAGGTCTATCCAAGTTGATAGCTATTATACTTTCAGAGATATGCCCCAGACAAAATGTAAATGTTTTAAATAACAAAGGGCAATAACTCAAAAATATGCTAGCAAGAGTTTTGGTTCTTCTGCACTGCACTTCTTCTCAATAAGGTCTATCAATCTATGAAGTTTCAAGTTGATAGCCCTTATACTTTCAGAGATATGCCCCGGACAAAATGCAAGTCTTTAAAATAACAAAGGGCAATAACTCCAAAGTTATGCAAGCAAGAGTTGTAGTGCTTGTTCACTGCACTTCTTCTCAATGAGGTCTATCCACCTGTGAAGTTTCAAGTTGATAGCTATTATACTTTCAGAGATATGCCCCAGACAAAATGTAAGTTTTTCAAATAATAAAGGGCAATAGCTCCAAAATTATGCAAGCAAGAGTTGTGGTTCTTGTGCAATGCACTTCTTCTCAATGAGGTCTATCCACCTGTGAAGTTTCAAGTTGATAGCTATTATACTTTCAGAGATATGCCCCAGAAAAATGTAAGTCTTTTAAATAACAAAGGACAATAACTCCAAAATTATGCAAGCAAGAGTTGTGGTTTTTGAACAGTGCACTTCTCCTTAATGAGGTCTATCCACCTGTGAAGTTTCAAGTTGATAGCTATTATACTTTCAGAGATATGCCCCGGACAAAATGTAAGTCTTTTAAATAACAAAGGACAATAACTCCAAAATTATGCAAGCAAGAGTTGTGGTTTTTGAACAGTGCACTTCTCCTTAATGAGGTCTATCCACCTGTGAAGTTTCAAGTTGATAGCTATTATACTTTCAGAGATATGCCCCGGACAAAATGTAAGTTTTAAAAATAACAAAGGGCAATAACTCCAAAATTATGCAAGCAAGAATTGTGGTTCTTGTGCACTGCACTTCTCCTCAATGAGGTCTATCCACCTGTGAAGTTTCATGTTGATAGCTAATATACTTTCAGAGATATGCCCCAGACAAAATGTAAGTTTTAACAAGAGGCCCAGTGGGCCTTAACGGTCACCTGAGTAAAAGAGCATCAAGACAAGTGATTTTGTTTGAAAGAATTAGAAAAAGGTCCAGCAAAGGAACATTCATGTGAAATTTGATTAGAATCTACCTAGTAGTTTTAAAGAATTTTGCAATCAAAATTTCTGTTAGAAATTAATTTTGTTTCCATAGCAACCAGAGTTCATGGAACAAAATTATTTTTAGCAGTTTGGAAGAGGATTGTGCAAGGAACACCCCTGTTAAGTTTGGTTAAAAATTGGCCCAGTATTTTTCAAGAAATAGTTGTTTAAAGAAAAGTTTACGCATGCACAGATGCACGACGGACACAGGACCATGACAATAGCCCCGCTGGCCTTTGGTTAGTGTAGCTGAAAATGTGGACTTTATTGTGTAAACAAGAGAAATATGCAATATGGTTCCATTTCCATTACTGCTTGATGGAATTTGTTCATTTTGGTTAGCCTTCTTGCCTTCGTGTCAAAGAAACTCTGAGAAAATTAATTTCACATTTCAAAAAGAATGTCATCAAGTGAAATTACTGTTGTTATTTGCTTGTTAGAAATCAAAATCTTTAAAAATTTTGGGTACAGTAATTGAAATGATTGATTGTTCTACATCCATGTTTTGTCAGTAGATATGATAGACACTAATTTCTGCCAGTTTATATTCTTCCTTCACCTAAAACAAAAGATATGCACCATTAATTGTTAATGATGGACTAAAAACTTTCATGTAATTAGTCAGGATGAAAAGAATTTGATGTTTTCCCAAGAAACAACAAGGTGCCAAATTGTCACAAGATACGCCCGTCACACTGCTTAATATTAACTTGGGGTTTGAATAGAACTGATGTTATTTTAAATGAATATTTTTTGTCAAACAAAGTATGAAAAACAACAAAGGGCAATAACTCAAAATATTCACTAGGTAAAGTTATGGTTCTTGTACACAGCACTCCCACTTGGTGAGCTCTATCCATCCATAAAGTTTCATGATTCTAGCTATTATACTTTTAGAGATATACTCCGGACAAGATTCAAGTATGAAAAACAACACAGGGCAATAACTCAAAAAATAGGCTAGGTAAAGTTATGGTTCTTGTACACTGCACTCCCACTTGGTGAGCTCTATCCATCCATGAAATTTCATGTTCCTAGCTATTATACTTTATTTAAGAGACAGACTCCATACAAGATTCAAGTATGATAAACAACAAAGGGCAATAACTCAAAAAATAGGCCAGGTAGAGTTATGGTT
Source organism: Fragum fragum (assembly GCA_946902895.1). Lineage (NCBI taxonomy): Eukaryota > Metazoa > Mollusca > Bivalvia > Cardiida > Cardiidae > Fragum > Fragum fragum. The sequence continues at coordinate 60,922,276 of OX336368.1, forward strand.
CTTGTGCACTGCACTCTCCCTTGGTGAGATCTATACACCCATGAAGTTTCATGATCCTAGCTATAATACTTTTAGAGATATACTCCGGACAAGATTCAAGAATGAAAAACAACAAAGGGCAATAACTCAAAAAATAGGCTAGGTAAAGTTATGGTTCTTGTACACTGCACTCCCACTTGGTGAGCTCTATCCATCCATGAAATTTAATGTTCCTAGCTATTATACTTTTAGAGATATACTCCGGACAAGATTCAAGTATGAAAAACAACAAAGGGCAATAACTCAAAATATACCCTAGGTAGAGTTATGGTTCTTGTACACTGCACTCTCCCTTGGTGAGATCTATACACCCATGAAGTTTCATAATCCTAGCTATTATACTTTTACAGATATACTCCATACAAGATTCAAGTATGAAAAACAACAAAGGGCAATAACTCAAAAAATAGGCCAGGTAGAGTTATGGTTCTTGTACACTGCACTCCTACCTTATGAGCTCTATCCATCCATAAAATTTCATGATTCTAGCTATTATACTTTTAGAGATATACTTCGGACAAGATTCAAGTATGAAAAAAAACAAAGGGCAATAACTCAAAAAATAGACCAGGTAGAGTTATGGCTCTTTGGCACTGCACTCCCCCTTGGTGAGATCTAAACACCCATGAAGTTTCATGATCCTAGCTATAATACTTTTAGAGATATACTCCGGACAAGATTCCAGTATGAAAAACAACAAAGGGCAATAACTCAAAAAATGGGCCAGGTAGAGTTATGGTTCTTGTGCACTGCACTCTCCCTTGGTGAGATCTAAACACCCATGAAGTTTCATGATCCTAGCTATAATACTTTTAGAGATATACTCCGGGCAAGATTCCAGTATGAAAAACAACAAAGGGCAATAACTCAAAAAATAGGCCAGGTAGAGTTATGGTTCTTGTGCACTGCACTCCGTATTGATGAGAAGAATATAACTGCCAAGTTTAAAGTCAATCGGACTAACGGTGACAGAGTTATGCTCCGGACAAAGAAGTGGACACCGCCAGACGCCCGGACAACCGGACGCCCGGACGCCCGGACACCCGGACGCCCGGACACCACGGGTGATGCCATAATACGTCCCGTCTTCGACGGGCGTATAAAAATTAATCACATAAACATTATTAGACATTTAAAAGCAAAGCATACATAAAAAGCTGTGAACCTTTAAGATTTGACAAGAAAATCTTAAATTTCTCACCATATGACCCATGTAAAGCTTTTGCTCCTGAGATATGAGCATATTTGACTCATGGGCAATGAGTTGAAAAGTATAGAAAGACATCCATGTGATGATACTACATACGAAATATCAAAGCTCCATCATCTTCAGAGTTAGTTTCAAATGATGGCATACTTTTGAGCCCTGTACCATAATTTAAAAAATCTTGCTAGAAGTCTTCTAGATGATGGTTGCTACGGACAAAATATAAAAACTCTAAGCCAAGCTGCTCAGTGGTTCTTGAGAAAACGATAAAAAATGTTTTAAAGTTAACTGACCACGGACAAACGATGATTGCAATAGGTCACCATGACCATTCGGTGGTGACCTAAAAATATGAATTTCTTAACATGATGAACTTTGAACCCTGGGCGTAGCCCGATACATGACCCCAGGTACATAAATTTCACAAATTTTAGTATACCTGTCCTACCAGTCATGCACATAAAATATTTAAGCTCTTGCATTTAAGGTTTATTAGAAAAAGATTTTTTAAAGAAGTACAAAAAATTACCCCTTTTTGCCCCCGATTGGGGCCCCTATGACCCCCAGAACACCTATTTTCACAAACTTGAATTGGCATCCCCTAATGATGCTTTCTACCAAGTTTGGTTGAAATCCCCTCAGTAGTTCTTGAGAAGAAGATGAAAATGTTTAAAAGTTACCAAAAATGACCCCCTTTTGGTCCCCATTTTAGGCCCCCCTGACCTCCAGCCTTTTAATTTTCACAAATCTGTATAATCAGTACCCAATGATGCCTTTCACCAAGTTAGTTTGAAATTGGCTTAGTACTTCATCAGAAGAAGATGAAAATGTGAACTTTTTAACATGATGAACTTTGACCTCTGGGTGTAGCCCCTTACATGACCCCAGGGACATGAATTTCACAATTTATAATATACCTGTCCTAGTTGTCATGCACACAAAATATTTAAGCTCTGGCATTAACGGTTTATTAGAAGAAGATTTTTAAAGTACAAAAAATTACCCCTTTTTGCCCCCTATTTGGGCCCCTTTGACCCCCAGAACCCCTATTTTCACAAACTTGAATTGGCATCCCCCAATGATGCTTTCTACCAAGTTTGGTTGAAATCCGCCTAGTAGTTCTTGAGAAGAAGATGAAATATTTAAAAGTTACCAAAAATTACCCCCTTTCGGTCCCCATTTTAGGGCCCCCTGACCCCCCAGCCTTTTAATTTCACAAATCCGAATAACCATTACCAAATGATGCTTTTCACAAAGTTTGTTTGAAATTGGCTGTGTACTTCATCATCAGAAGATGAAAATGTGAATTTTTTAACATGATGAACTGTGACCTCTGGGTGTGGCCCGATACATGACCCCAGGTACATAAATTTCACAAATTTTAGTATACCTGTCCTACCAGTCATGCACATAAAATATTTAAGCTCTTGCATTAACGGTTTATTAGAAGAAGATTTTTAATGAAGAACCAAAAATTACCCCTTTTTGCCCCCGATTGGGGCCCCTATGACCCCCAGAACCCCTATTTTCACAAACTTGAATTGGCATCCCCCAATGATGCTTTCTACCAAGTTTGGTTGAAATCCGCCCAGTAGTTCTTGAGAAGAAGATGAAAATGTTTAAAAGTTAACGGAAGACGGACGACGCACGACGACGGACAAACGATGATTGCAATAGGTCACCATGACCATTCGGTCAGGTGACCTAAAAATAACAAAGGGCAATAGCTCCAAAATTATGCAAGCAAGAGTTGTGATTCTTTCGCACTGCACTTCTCCTCAATGAGGTCTATCCATCTATGAACTTTCAAGTTGATAGCTATTATACTTTCAGAGATATGCCCCGGACAAAATGCAAGTCTTAAAAATAACAAAGGGCAATAAATCCAAAATTATGCAAGTAAGAGTTGTGGTTCTTGTACACTGCACTTCTCCTCAATGAGGTCTATCCATCTATGAAGTTTCAAGTTGATAGCTATTATACTCTCAGAGATATGCCCGGACAATTTCAAGACGGATGGAAGGAAGGTAGGAAGGACGGACAAAGGCAAATCTATATGCCCCCCCATTAAGTGGTGGGGGCATAAAAATCATGAGAAATCAAGCATTTAAGACTTCCTTCTAAAACCTAATGAGAACAGTTATGCAGGCCCTTTTCTTAGCTGCACAGAAGTACTTACATCTAAAGGATTCCACTGAATCAATTGAAGTCGTATAAATGGGTTTACAAGTTTTGGTAAACAGATTCCGATGTAAGCCTCCTGATATGTATCCCTGTACTTTTTCTTCCAGTCTATAAATCGTTCCCTGATACTGTCCATCTCACTGAAGTCCTCTACAACATCCTCAAACAAATCCTGAGATCTTTGATATATTTCATCTAAGAAAATCAAGAGAAAAGAAATACATATGGATATTACAAAAGTTTGTTTTTCAAGTTATTGTTATAATGTCCCAGAACAGTGTGTAGCTATTTCTTATTTTTATAAAATAACCTACACATAATTCGGCAAAAAAATGCCTACACATGATTAGAGAAACAATAACAAACTGTAAAAAAACACTATTGTAATATTTCTTTTATTATATACCTTTTAAGACATAAGATTATGAAAATACCCTGCAAATAATCAAGAAATGATAAAAAAAAAACAAAAAAAAACAAGAGGACCATGATGGTCCTAAATCGCTCACCTGAGGCATCTCCAAATTACAGTACTTTTTAGTATAAAAAAGACACAACTTGAGCAAAATAAATAAAAGATATTCAAGATTTATGGCTTTGTACAACACAATCCAGTAATGTTTTACAATAATAATGAATGCCTTTGGCTTTATAGTTTAATCCATTACCAAACTATCCCAGAATTTGTCACCCTCAGGGAAAACAGGTTTGAAAATACATAGTGAGAAAGGGAGTGACAAGCAATTTATCCATTTCTCACAGTGTTTTCTACCTGAAATTCTTTGTATTTAGATTTCAATCAAACTCTAATTACTGTCTGCAACTTCAATGGGTGTAATTTTAGCAACCTTGGTAGAGAACAATCTGGATGTACTATAAATCAAAATATGAATGCATTACAACTTATACATGAGGAGTGGAAAATATTTGAACATGCTCTTATTGAGCGTTTTTCATATCCTTGGATGCCTTGGGAAGGGCCATGTTTGTCAAAAGGATATTAACATGGTAGATAACAATAATGTTATCCTTTGTTTTTAATGTAAATGCTCTGGAACCTATTTTTAAGAAGAAGAATTCTTTCAATACAATTTACGCAATTTTCAACCCCAGGAACAGAGACATTTTTTATCCTAAGAGCATATTTTCCTGTTACGTAGTACAAATTATTTAGTCATGCTACATACCAAATATGTATGCCCTTCACCTTATTTTTTAGAAGGAGAAGACTTTTGATGTTGCTCTAATTGGGCGTTTTCAAAAAATTTTGACCTCTGGGGCAGTGCCATGTTTTATCCCAGTGCTAAAATTTTAGCTAACATGGTAGGGAACCATCTGGATATGCTATATACAAAATATGAATGCCTTAGACTTTTTCGATTGGGAGGAAAAGACTATTGAACATGGTCTAATTGAGCATTTTTACTAACTTTGGACACCCAGGGAAGGGGTGTTTATTAACCTAAAAGCATAATTTGATCAAAACAGATAGATAACAGCCAGGCTATGCTACACTCAAAATATAAATGCCCTCCTCCTTAAAATATAGATTTTTTTTTAACTTATTCAAATTTTGCGTTTTTCCAAATTTTGGACCCCTAGTGCAGGGCTTTTTTTGACCTGAAGAAGACAACTTTTAGTGATATGGTACAAAACCATCTAGTTATGCCCCATACCAAATATGAATATCCTAGACCTTATAGTTTAAGAGGAGAAGTCTTTTGAAATTGCTCTAATTAAGCATTTTTCCAAACTTCATACCTCAGGGGCGGGGCAATTTTTGACCCCAGAGATTAAATATTTAAAAAAACTTGGTTGAGAACAATATGATTAAGCTCTATATAAAATATAAATGCCTTTGGCCTTGTAGTCTGTTAAAAAAAAGACAACAAAGATTTTCTAAAATTTCCCATTTTCATATGCCGCAGTTACAAGAGTTCACAGAATTAAATTCTTTTAACAACTTTTGAAGAGCTTCACCTAAAAAACATCCCTGCAAAGTTTTAGCTTGATTGGCCTATTGGTTTAGGGGGAGAAAATTTTTAAAGATTTTTACAGATTTACTAAAGATTCCCATTTTCACATGCCGCGGCAACCAGAGTTTTTGACGGAATTAAATTCTTTTAACAACTTTTGTAGAACTTCACCCAAGGAACATCCCTGCCAAGTTTCAGCTTGATTGGCCTACTGGTTTAGGAGGAGAAAATTTTTAAAGATTTTTACAGATTTACTAAAGATTCCTATTTTCACATGCCGTGGCAACGAGAGTTTTTGACGGAATTCAATTCTTTAAACAACTCTTGTAGAACTTCACCCAAGGAACATCCCTGCAAAGTTTCAGCTTGATTGGCCTACTGGTTTAGGAGGAGAAAATTTTTAAAGATTTTTACAGATTTACTTAAGATTCCCATTTTCACATGCCGCGGCAACCAAAGTTTTAGACGGAATTAAATTCTTTTAACAACTTTTGTAGAACTTCACCCAAGGAACATCTCTGCAAAGTTTCAGCTTGATTGGCCTACTGGTTTAGGAGGAGAAGATTTTTAAAGATTTTTCCAGATTTACTAAAGATTCCAATTTTCACATGCCGCGGCAACGAGAGTTTTTGACGGAATTAAATTCTTTTAACAACTTTTGTAGAACTTCACCCAAGGAACATCCCTGCAAAGTTTCAGCTTGATTGGCCTACTGGTTTAGGAGGAGAAAATTTTTAAAGATTTTTACAGATTTATTTAAGATTCCCATTTTCACATGCAGCGGCAACCAAAGTTTTTGACGGAATTTAATTCTTTTAACAACTTTTGTAGAACTTCACCCAAGAAGCATCCCTGCAAAGTTTCAGCTTGATTGACCTGCTAGTTTAGGAGGAGAAGATTTTTAAAGAAATTGTGGACAGACATACAGACGGACAGACGGACGACGGACAACGATCGATCAAAATAGCTCACCTCGCACTTTGTGCTCAGGTGAGCTAAAAAGTCATAAACACTTATACAGAAAAAAATAAACGTCAGCATAGTACAAAAAAGTAGTCTGTGTTTAAAGCATTTTTTTTTTGGTACACGCAAAATATGGATTTTTCTTTTGTCAAGTTGTATCAGATAGCCAGAATTTTATTCAGATCATTTATAGGCATATAATAATAATAGTTAATACTATATTCAGTTTAAATCATATAAGTTATAAACAAGATAAGATATGATGCAAGCAATGCAGTTGTCAGATTATCATTGTCAATCAAAACCTCCAATGACCAATCAAATCCTTCATTTATACCATAAGTGAACTTTGATCTCTGATGTTTGTGTTAATCCTTTTCCGAGTACAATCCCTGATTCTTACCTACCTGTGATATCATTGAGACTATTCTGAAGAGATCAAATACAATAGGATTTAGTTATTGCATTGCTTTTAGCAAATTTTTCAACTTCTCAAAATGTTATGTTATTTGGAAAGGAATTTTGAATTACAGCCATTTATCAAAAAATGATTGCTTATAAGAGATGGTTACTTATGCAAGATTGACACTATATTTTCTATTGTTTCATGTTCTTGCAAATGAAACTACCTTTTAAAGGGACAATCCATATAAACCATGGGTATTGGGTTCATAATCTTATTTTGCCAATATATTTTCCTCCATCATTCTGTTGTCATAAAAAAATGATTGTTTCACTCTTGTCATGCTGATCCAAGAATATTCCTGTTTTTTGCAGAAGGCTTAGACAAAAACCAGCCTGGACATAAATGCAGTCTGATCTTAGTCTACACAACCTACTTCTGCATTTCAAGCAGTGAAATGTATTTTCAAAAGAAATACAAGTCCTTTAAGGGCTTCCAGTGCCTTGATTTAAAAGCATTCTTTGAAACCAATCTTTTATTCAGCATGACAAGGGTTAACACACATATTGAAGCAATAACTTGCTGAATATCTCACAATACAGTATTAGTGTATAAATCACCACCTCTCTCCTGTTTAAATTTGGTTATTTCAGACAGATTTTCCTCGTCATCTGAAGACAGACCATCATGATGTCCCACAATATTTTTACCCTCTCTAGCCCGTCTTCTTCTTGATCTGAATAAAAACCCAAGATGTTCCTGATTACTTGCTGTGAATAAATAAAAGGTCTGAAATGTCCTGAAATCACCATTTTTTGGGTGTTTAGAACACACTAGAGTTGTTAAAGAAAATACAAATCCTTAGACCTGGATAAAAACAATCTTTGAAGTGTTCAGTCCTGTGTAGTTGTTTGAAATTTTAGTATGAGAGTACCATAGGAATAATATCTTGGGGGTTTTTGGTAACTTATTTGCCATTTATTATTATTACTTATTATTATTTACATAAGCTTACTATGCAGTCGCCAAAACTTGGCTGTAAAGTGCTTGGAGGTATATAATAAACCTTACTTGAAAAGTGACAAAATGCAACTAACAAGAGTGCCATAGTCACAATATACGCCGCCACTTTGCTGCTGTTTCACAAAAATAATTGTAGACACTACTTATTTTGACAGAACCAAATTCAAAACATTTGCAAGTTTCATTTAGATCAAGACAAAAAGTAAGGAGGAGTTGCGTTCACAAGGCTGCAATTACAATAAGCAACATATACTAAGTTTTAAGGGGGGGCATAATTCAGGGAAATTAATGAACCATAAAATCCTTGAACCATGTACATCTACAAATTATGGTCATGACATTGACCAAATTTCGTTTAAATCAAGACAAAAAGTTAGGAAGAGATGCATTCACAAAGCTGCAATTTCAGTAAGCCCCAGATACTAAGTTTTAAGGGGGCATAATTCAGGGAAAAATCAATGAACCATATCTACCAATTTAGGTTATAACATCCACCAAGTTTCATTTAGATCCAGCCAGCAACTTAGGAGGAGTTGCATTCACAAGGCTGCAATTTCAATAAGCCTCAGAGACTAAGTTTTAAGGGGGCATAACTGAGGCAAAAATCAATGAACCATAAAATCCTTACTTCATGCACATCTACCATTTAAGGTAATAACATTGAACAAGTTTCAAAATGATCCAACCAGAAACTTATGAGGACTTGCCCTCATGAGAAAAGTGGACGTACGTACGGACAGACGGAGAAGATGACGCCAATATACGACCACCTCCTGCGGCGTATAAAAATGAATTTAGGGTAACTATCTGTGATTTTAGAGTCTATTCTTCCATTTTTCGAGCGAATGCCTTTAGCTATAACCGAAATTCTAACCCTCGTCATGCTGTATAAATTACCTTACTGAAATGCTGTCAAATCAAAGGGCTGAAAGTATTGATAGAACTTCAATATTTCTTTTAGAAATCAGCTTCATAAACAACTCTGGCAGGAAAAGTACAAGCAGGAGGTGTAGACTAAGATCAGCCTGCACATAAGTGCAGTCTGATCTTAGTCTACACCTCCTGCCAAAACCAGAATATTCCGGGCACAGCATGACAAGGGTTAAAAAAATGTTGAGCTGACTATATGGTAAGTGTCTGATTAGGCTCAAAATTAATCACATCTGTTACAATGTAAAGTTTGTTTGAAGGGTTATGGAACTTGAATGAAAACATGTCAAATTAAATACATATATCATTTAAAGGGTCTATCTTCTTATTCACATCCATTTATGTGAAAGTGCCATAATTTCAAGTTCTGCAAAGATTGATTTATTCTGAAAAGATCAGAAATGTAACATCCAATTGTATATTTTGAAATCAATACAAGTAATCCATTTGTCCACTTTCTTTTTTTTCCAACATAATTTTGTCTTTTATTTTACAGCAATCATCCTCATTGATATTTACAAACATCCTATGAGCTTACAAAAACTAAATGAAAACATTGGATTTATCCCACACGCACTCAGACAAAAAAACTTAGGAGCCTCTTGTATCATGTTATACAATTTCAAAAGGGTTAATTATTCTGGCCTTTCAAAACTTTGAAAGTTTCTTGAGAAATTAATGAAATTGTAAAGTTTAGAACAAAAGAAAAATGAAAATTATCATAAAATATATTAACTACATTTCCCCTGGGTCAATTATAAGGCTCATATCTCACTATCAACTCAACCCTTTAACCCATTCCCACACGACAAATTTGGTCAAAATTGAAAGAAGCTGCATACAACAATTTCAAGTTGATGGAATTTTAAATTTTTCATCTTTTGGGATAGAAAACATAGTGGATATTGAAGAAATTGCTTACAAAAGAGGGCTTGTGTGGGGATAGGGTAAATAAGAAGATTGCAATAAATCTACAATTCAAGAATGGCGTTTCAAGAATTGATTGACTAATCAGATCACTCATTTACACCAAAAAGTGTTGTTGGCACCCTAGATTCATGTGAAATATTTCCCCGTCGGGTGACTTCAATGTCATAACTACACTTTATTCAAGCTGTAGATACATGTTTGGACACTCACCAACAATTTTTTGCTTACTTTATGTTTGTTGACAATATATCTTTAAAACTAAAATCACTTGAAACCTCAGTCTAAAAGCTTGTCAGAGGTCAGAGTGTGTGGCAAGAGATCTGTCAATTACAACATGATCCTATCTTTTGACTACACTCAAAGGAAAAGGGCATGTGGGGGTAGATCATTTAGCTGGGCTAACAATATGTCCATTTTTGGAAAGACAGACAAATGTATAATGGTAAAATGATATACACTATATCTTATTGATGTAGTTACATAAAACGATTTAGTGTCTATCAGATTTAGTAGTTACCGTCTTGCTTCTCTCTCTGCTGTTCTCCTCTGTCTTGCCTGATTTTCAGCATCGACCACAACTTGGGATTTACCTGTAGAAAAGCATTAACATATCAGAAAAGTATTCAAAATAATTTCTACCACCTTTTCCTTTAAAGAAAAAAATCAGGTTTGTGAGAAACAAAGTACCATAGGGCACTTGAAATGTTGAATATGGATGTAGAATGGAAAGAAAAGGATGAAATTATAAAATATCATTTTGATGATCCCCACCCACCAACAGCTAATTCATAATTTCAATCCTTTCCCACTCAACAAAGTTTTAGACTGTTAAATTTTGAAAGGAGTTGCAGACCACAATTTAAAGTTTATGAAATTCTAAATCATTTCAACTTTCTGGGTAGAAAACATTGTGAAAAATGAAGAAATTGCTTGTAATAAGCATTTTTTCATTTCACATGGGGGGGGGGGCTAAAAAATGTCATTGTGTTGGAATGGGTTAACTTGATTTCTGTAAAGATTAACCCTTGTCATGCTAAAGCTTAAGTTTTCCTGTTAGAGTAGAGGCTTAGATAAAGATCAGCCAGCACATTTCACAAGTTTTACCTTGGTCTTTAACATCTTTTTGTTCTTATATAGCCAAAATTGGTTTAAGAGATGAGGAGAATATTTTTTGTTTTCATGGAGGTATGAACCGAAAAACCTAATCACACTGTATGAATACGCGAAGCGGATTCATACATTGTGTGATTAGGTTTTTCGGTTCATACCTCCATGAAAACAAAAAATATTATCTTCATTTCTTATAATTTAATAGCATCGAGCGAAAAATGCAACAACTTAACAAATTTTGATACCTTTTTGTAGTGAACTATTTTGTGCGGAAGCATAAAAAATGGCTGCGTACTCAAAATTTTGTTCATGGAGGTATGAATAAAATTTTTCGACCAATCAGATCGCTCCTTTTTGATAGACGAAACTAACAATTAAATTATTGTGAAATAAACCTGAGAGAAGATATTGACAAATGACAATGCATTCTAGTACCTTCAGCAATTTCTTATGCTATTTTCATCAAGGATCTTAATCCACATGACAATGATGAAGGAATATTTATTGAGATGTTTTCTTGCAATGTGTTGCAGACGAGAATTTATAGTTGATGAAAATTTGAAAAGCTTTGTCTTTTGGAATAGAAAACATTAAGAGTAATTTCTTCATTTTCAACAATGATTTCCAAAGTTTTTCATTTGAGGGGTGTAAAAAATCAAAACTGTGTGAGAATTTGTTAAGAAGTTCTTTCAACTTTTGCTCCATATTTCACACTAATGATGAAATACTTTTTCCTTGCATAACTCAACAATTATTGAAAATCTTGGTGACAAGGGAGCCATTCTTTTATCGAATGTTTTGAAGTGCACACATAGAATTCTCAAAGAATCTAATAATGTTTTATGAAAATATTACAGTCTTCAACACAAGTTTGTCATTTGGAATGGAGAATGACTGTTGAACCAGTCAAAAAAAAGCATGGGCTTTGGACATCAAGCCAGTCTGTTTTTGCAGTTATTTGCTGTTGCCAATTTCTTTTCAATTTAAACTAAAAAGGAATCTAGTTCCATCACGGATAAATAGCCATCAAGTACCGACTTGTCATATAGGCTTGACATTGATCTTGGACATCTTGTTGGCGTCTATTAGCCAGTTTTGTCATTCGGGTTCGTAGTAGATTGTTCATTCTCATTTCTAAAGTATTGATCTCTGGTACCTACAAAATAAAGAAAAATCTTTCTATACTATTATGTGGATTTATCAAAATATTATTGTACATAAAATATGTACTGATCTACAGTCCTTTTTTTTGCTTGCACTTAAAAAAATTAAAAGAAATACTCCACTTTGGTCAAGCAACTGCTGTGAGGTAATCATCATTTAAAGAATAGCCATAAGAAAAATTCAAGCTTCTTCACACTAAAAAGTTGCAAACTACAATCTTTAATCAACCAATTTCAAGACAACAAAAATTTGAAATTTGGAAGAAGTTGTAGACAACAATTTTCGATCAAGTCTGATATTTTTTCCTAAGAGGCGTAAAAAAGAGGGAATGTGTTGAAAAGGGTTAAAATGAATAGAATAATAGACAGAATTTTAAAACACTGAAATTTTTTTTAAACCAAAGCGTACCATTAATACATTTTTGCCCCTGCCATACGATCCTTTACGATTACTTCTGAATAAATTGTCTGAATAACATTGGAGAATATGTCAAATAGGTAAAATTCTAAAATACATTTTATCTAAAAACAAAAATAAATAAACACTAGTGCCAAGAAGATTGATAATTTCTAAATTTGCTAGTTACAAGATAACAATGACTGGAAAATAGTTCAATCAAATGCATTCATAATGGTATTAACCCACATATTTGATATGGGAAATATGTTTCCAATTGAGATTCTGTGTTAAATTGCCAAATATTGTAAGCAACCAATATTTGCTGATTCCATTAGAAGCTATTTAAGACAGAGTTAATTGTAAGTTCTTTTCATTGTTTTGATGAACTTTCTTACCTGTAATTAGCTAATATATACATATAGACAAAAGGGTACAAAAAATTATGAAATGGTATTACATTTTAAGCCTTTCATGTATCAAATATAATGTTTCATAAAGTAATATAATTTCTCTGGTGTCAATACATTTCAAAAGTGTTTACAGTAAGCAAACTTGGTGATTCCTAAGAACTAGCTTTTCTATCAAACATGGCCAATACATTTTTAAAAAGAAATAGAATTTAACAAATAGAGTTTCCTTGCTTTTGACCTATTACCAGGCAAATATAAAAAGATTTTCCTGAACGCTGTGCAATTTACTAGAATCAGTTTAAATTAATTATCCTATACAAGATGACAATCAATTCTGAAAAAGTTGGAGATGATCATTTAAAAAAAAAAAATAAACTTTTCAAGTAGAATATATTTTGGGATATGAATATATTGAGTGTTACAAGCAATGTCTTTACAAGAAGAAAATATTTTGGGAAATGAAGAAATACTTGTTACAAGCAATATCTTTTTTTGCCACAATTTTTTCTCAAGCTTTTTTCTTGAGGGGCATAAAAAGCATAATAATGTGAATTTGGATTAATATACATTTATGTAACCAGCTGACACACACAAACACAGTTCTGATAAAAGACTAACTCTCCTGGTTCTCAGACAGGAAAATAACACCTTAAATGAGTAAAACCTTACATATCAATAATCAATAATTAAAGCTAATGATAGATTAAGGAATGATAGGTAAGGATAAAGAGAAGAGTAAAGGATGACACGCAAACCCTCCCAGCATGGCCCCTGTTTATCTCTTCATCTGAATAACACTGTCATTATTGAGTCAACTAGTAATTTATTTGCTGTATGAAATTTTGTAAAGAGAATTCTAATTTATGAAAGATTTGTTTGTTTGATTGGGGTTTTACGCCACTTTCAACAATCTTTCAGTTATATCCCGGCGGCTGGAGCACCTAACAATGGAATCCTGGTAATTCTCACACCAGTACTACCATTACATCCTTTCCTAGCCTCCAGCTGCTATCCCACATATATCTACGATTATCGACCCATTGGTGAGAGACAAATAGTCAGAAAGAATGAGTGCTGCTGTCGGGGATCGAACCCGGGACCTCTAGATTGACAGTCCGACGCGCTACCAACTGCGCTATGATGGCGGCTAATTTATGAAAGATATAATTGATTAGATTGTATCATATTAAAAACAAGAATATTTTTCAACCAAGCCTATGCATTGTCAATTAAACATTTAATCAATTACATAGCAAAAAATTGATTTTTTTTTATTTTTGGTAAATTTGAAGCAGAAAAACCCATTATCATAAAACAGAAAATTAGACTAGTCTGAATTCATAGTCGCAGACAAGAATTTTAAGTCTACGAAATTTTACAAACCTTCATCTTTTGGGATAGAAAACATCTTGTATAATGAAGAAATTACCGTAATTTGTCCATATATTCGGACACTCCAAGAATTCGGACACAATTAATTATTTCATGAAATAATTAATTTTGTGCCTCTTATTTCGGACAAATGATATCTGGAATTTATCTATAAATTCGGACACCGAATTTACGAACATAAAATATCAGGTTAACAAATACCACATCCATTATCGGCAATCTGGGATCTTGGCGATCAGTATCTCCAAACTGTCAGGGTCAAGTGTCAACAGGTGTATATTGTTTATAACAGTGACCGAGAATAGGCACGCACCTCGATATCCTTAAGCTACGAACCGTGAAGGTGATGCAATTAAAATATCACGCTTGGTTTCTCTCTCTGATTTCTTAATTTTCTTTTCCCGACAGGACCTGCTCTGAAAGGATTGCTACGATTAACATGCGCGACCCTATAAAATAAGTCAAATTGACCTGAACCTACTTTCGATTTTACTACACTTCCCTCGTATCCGGAGCTCATCGAGGGTATTGTCATCGGCCGTATCAAATCAAGAAAAAAAATGCAATGATATGCTTTGAAAAGAGTCAGTCGTAGCTACGACGTTTTCACTAAATACGGAAAATGCGAGAAATTTAATTGTTAATTTGTCACAAAATCATTAACTTCTCATCCGAAAGGGGATATATAATATTGGTTGATTAAAATAAATTACCGTTTTTGTTCCACGCTTCTTTTAATAATCCGAAAATTTAATTTCATACTCTTCAATCAAACACACGTAACAAGTCTCGTTTGACAAATATAAAGTTAAGGTTTTTCGGGTACAGTTTATTTTACTACGAGGGAGGAAAGGTGATCAAAGGCGCCGCCGCCAGATGTTCAGCTATATTTGGGAGAGTTTCCGGAGTTGGCACGTGCCAGACGCGTACCCCGTGAGAATTGTTGGTGACCGAATTTTTACCCTTGTCATTATGCCGAAAGTTTACATGGTTTAGTCGACTGTCTGAATACTCTCCAAACATTACGGATATAATTTTTTAAAAAATAGAATTTTTTCGCACAGGTAGGCCACCGCATTTACTTTAGATTTGCGGGCAATATTATGCGATGATTTATGTCAAGCAGATCAGAGACAAACTGTCGTAATTGACCGATGCCGTGATTTTAATTGCGACAGTTTTATTTTAACTGACAATTTACTTCTTATCTCTTGGTGACTTTATACACGAACAATTAAAATGCGAAGATTTTGTTTTGCTCTCCATATTAATATACCCCTTTTTTTCAATTCAACCGACGATGATTGTACATAATGACAGAAAAAGAATTTACCATCCTCTCAAAATCGGACTTTGACTACCGAAACGTCGTTACAATTTTTCCAGAACATGCTGTAGTTACGATCTTGTCGTATTCTTACGGTGATATGTGGGATCCTATCAATCGTTAAAACGAAGAAAAACAGCATTTTAGAAAAGTAAATCGTTTATTAAGCTTTTTAATCAGTGAATGATCATTAATTTCACGTCGTCTTCGCCGGTATCTTGAAACAATCTGAAAACAAGAGGACCATGATGGTCCTAAATCGCTCACCTGAGGCATCTCCAAATTACAGTACTTTTTAGTATAAAAAAGGCACAACTTATAAAAGATATATAAGATTTTGGGCTTTGTACAAAACAATCCAGTAATGTTTTACAATAATAATGAATGCCTTTGGCTTTATAGTTTAATCCATTACCAAACTATCCCAGAATTTTTCACCCTCAAGCAAAACAGGTTTGAAAAATACATAGTGAGAAAGGGAGTGACAAGCAATTTATCCATTTCTCACAGTGTTTTCTACCTGAAATTCTTTGTATTTAGATTTCAATCAAACTCTAATTACTGTCTGCAAATTCAATGGCTGTAATTTTAGCAACCTTGGTAGAGAACAATCTGGATGTACTATACATCAAAATATGAATGCATTACAACTTATACATGAGGAGAGGAAGATATTTGAACATGCTCTTATTGAGCGTTTTTCATATCTTTGAATGCCTTGGGAAGGGCCATGTTTGTCCAAAGGATATAAACATGGTAGAGAACAATAATGTTATCCTTTGTTTTTAATGTAAATGCTCTAGAGCCTATATTTAAGAAGAATTCTTTCAATGCAATTTACACAATTTTCTACCCCAGGAGCAAAGACATTTTTTATCCTAAGAGCATATTTTCCTGTTATATAGTACAAAATTATTTAGTCATGCTACATTCCAAATATGTATGCCCTTCACCTTATATTTCAGAAGGAGAAGACTTTTGATGATGCTCTAATTGAGCGTTTTCAAAAAATTTTGACCTCTGGGGCAGTGCCATGTTTTATCCCAGGGCTAACATTTTAGCTAACATGGTAGAGAACCATCTGGTTATGCTATATACAAAATATGAATGCTTTAGACTTCTCCTTAAAATGAAGATTTTTTTTTTAACATACTCAAATTTTGCGTTATTCCCAATTTTTGACCCCTAGTGCAGGGCCGTTTTTGACCTGAGGAAGACAACTTTTAGTGATATAGTACAAAACCATCTAGTTATGCTCCATACCAAATATGAATATCCTAGACCTTATAGTTTAAGAGGAGAAGTCTTTTGAAATTGCTCTAAGTAAGCATTTTTCCAAACTTCGGACCTCTAGGGCGGGGCCATTTTAGACCCCAGAGATTAAATATTTAAAAACTTGGTAGAGAACCATATGATTAAGCTCTATATAAAATATAAATGCCTTTGGCCTTGTAGTCTGTGAGAAAAAAGACAACATAGATTTTCTAAAATTTCCCATTTTCATATGCCACGGTTACAAGAATTTTTCACAGAATTAAATTCTTTTAACAACTTTTGAAGAGCCTCAACCAAGGAACATCCCTGCAAAGTTTCAGCTTGATTGGCCAACTGGTTTAGGAGGAGAAGATTTTTAAAGATTTTTACAGCTTTACTAAAGATTCCCATTTTCACATGCCGCGGCAGCCAGAGTTTTTGACGGAATTAAATTCTTTTAACAAGTTTAGTAGAACCTCACCCAAGGAACATCCCTGCAAAGTTTCAGCTTGATTGGCCTTCTGGTTTAGGAGGAGAAGATTTTTAAAGATTTTAACAGATTTACTTAAGATTCCCATTTTCACATGCCGCGGCAGCCAGAGGTTTTGACGGAATTAAATTCTTTTAACAACTTTTGTAGAACTACACCTAAGGAACATCCCTGCAAAGTTTCAGCTTGATTGGCCTACTGGTTTAGGAGGAGAAGATTTTTAAAGATTTTTACAAATTTACTAAAGATTCCCATTTTCACATGCCGCGGCAGCCAGAGTTTTTGACGGAATTAAATTCTTTTAACAACTTTTGTAGAACTTCACCCAAGGAACATCCCTGCAAAGTTTCAGCTTGATTGGCCTACTGGTTTAGGAGGAGAAGATTTTCAAAGAAATTGTGGACGGACGGACAGACGGACAGACGGACAGACGGACAGACGGACAGACGGACGGACGGACGACGGACAACGACCGATCACAATAGCTCACCTCGCACTTTGTGCTCAGGTGAGCTAAAAAAAAAATAGATAAAAATAAATTTACGAACGTAATGCGTAACACATATCAAGTTTATTTACTGTTGAAATGAATTCAGTGTCTAAGCAAAACAGTTTGTGTCTCATGAAAATCGGCAATGGTTGTTCCCGGCCGCACGACGATTTATCTATGAATTCGGACACTGACCTGAGTAATTATCTATGTATTCGGACACGAAAAAAAATAATTATTTAATTGTGTCCGAATATATGGACAAATTACGGTACATGCTAAGAGTTTTTTTTTCACTTTCCAAGCTTTTTTCTTGAGGGCAGGATTGTGTTGGAATGGGTTAATGCCATTTGCATTCTTAAAAAAAATTCTCAACAACAAAAATTTTAAACTGTTCATAAAGAGATATCCCAACCCACATATTCACAAACAATTAAAGGCCAACCCAACATGAATTTGGAAACCCACCTTTTCATTCAAACATTCAACCAAGTCGCGAACATACCCCCTCATTTCTTGGAAGAACCGATATCGGCTCTCCAAGCCAGAGACACTGTTTTCACAGTGCTCAACAGACATCTTCGAATCCTCAAGATCAGTCACCAGCTTCTCTGACTCCAGTCTATGACTTCTATGGACATCCTCCATACCACTTAACCTATAAATTTTCATTGGTTTAGTTTAACCCTTTCCTGTTTAATGCCTGTTTTTTACGTCCCTGTGATTTTATACCTTAAGAAAACATTGTGGAAAAGAAGAAATTGCTTGTAACACGCAATTTATTCTTTTTCCATAATGTTTTCTACCCTACTGAATGATTATTTTTCAAATTAAATCCACTATAAATTTCTGTCTGCATAGCCTTTGAATTTGGACAGGTCTAAAATTAAAACAAGAGGACCATAGTGGTCCTAAATTGCTCCCCTGAGTATGATGGTTCATGGCTTTATGATATATACAAATAAGCAAAGCCCTCTGTCTTATAATTTTGGAGATGATGTTTAAGGATTTTCTCTTTTTATCCTAGGTATATTGATGATCCCACCATATAACCCCAATTTCCTGAATACGGTAATTCTTTGAAGCATTTTGTTAGAGGGTCAATAGTCATCAATACATACCAAATATCAAAACTCTAGGCCTAATGGTTTAGGAGAAGAAGGTTTTCGAAGACATCATTCTTAATTCCTTTCTAAAATTAGTGATCCCACAGAAAATGGCTAAAATTTCAGAATACCGTAATTCTTTGAAGTGTTTTGGTAGAGGGTCAATAGCTGATGATATGTACCATATATCAACGCTCTAGACCTATTCCTTTGGGAGAAGACGACTTTAAAAGATTCACTTCTTTATTCCTTTGTTAAATCAGGAAAGCACAGAAAATATTTTATTTTCAGAATGTGGTAATTGTTTGAGGTATTTTGTAGAGGGTCAATAGCTGATGATATACACCAAGTATCAATGCTCTAGGCCTTTTTGTTTGGGGGAAGAAGATTTTCAAGGATTTCCTTCTTTATCCCTTTGAAAAATCAGGGACCACACAGAAAAGGGCAAATTTCCAAAATACTGAATTCTCTGAAGTATTTTGGTAGCGGGTCAATAGGTGATGATACATACCAAATATCAAAGCTCTAGGCCTTATCATTTTGGAGAAGACGATATTCAAAGATTTCCTTCTTTATTCCTTTGTAAAATCAGGAATCACACAGAAAATGGCTAATTTTCAGAGTATGATAATTCTTTGAAGTATTTTGGTAGAGGGTCATTAGGTGATAATATATACCAAATATCAAAGCTCTTGGCCGTATGGTTTAGGAGAAGATTTTCAAAGATTTTCTTTGTAAAATCAGGAATCACATAGAAAAGGGTTAATTTTAAGAGTACAGTAATTCTTTGAAGTATTTTGTTAGAGGCTCAATAGGTAATGATATGTACCAAATATCAAAGCTTTAAGCATTATGGTTTAGGAGGAGAAGGTTTTTTAATAATTGATTACCGATAGACAGACGGACAGACAGACAGACAGACAGATGCCAGACAATTACTGATATCAATAGCTCACCTTGAGTACGTTGTGCTCAGGTGACCTAAAAAAACAAGAGGACCATGATGGTCCTAAATCGCTCCCCTGAGTATGATGGTTCATGGCTTTATGATATAAACAAAATGGCAAAGCCCTCTGTCTAATTATTTTGGAGAAGATGTTTACAGATATCTCTTTTAATCCTAGATATATTGATGATCCCACCATATAGCACTAATTTCTTGAATATGGTTTTGCTTTGAAGTATAGTCATCAATACATACCAAGTATAAAAGCTGTAAGCCTAATGGTTTAGGAGAAGAAGGTTTTCAAAGATATCATTATTTATTCCTAACTAAAATAAGGGATTGCACAGAAAAGGGCTAATTTTTTAAGTAATTCGGTAGAGGGTCAATGGCTGATGATTTGTACCAAATATCAAAGCTCTAGGCTTTATGGTTTGGGAGAAGAAGATTTTCAAAGATTTCCTTCTTTATTCACTTGTAAAATCAGGAATCACACAGAAAATGGCTAATTTTCAGAGTATGATAATTCTTTGAAGTATTTTGGTAGAGGGTCAATAGATGATGATATGTACAAAATATCAAAGCTCTAGGTCTAACGGTTTGGGAGAAGAAGATTTTTAAAGTTTTCCTTCTGTATTTCTATGTATAATCAGGGATCGCCCAGAAGAGGGCTAATTTTCAGAATACGGTAATTCTTTGAAGTATTTTGGTAGAGGGTCAATAGATGATGATTTGTAATAGATATCAAAGCTCTAGGCCTTATGGTTTGGGAGAAGCAGATTTTAAAAGATTTCCTTCTTTATTTCTATGTAAAATCAGAGATCATTAAGAAAAGGGCTAATTTTCAGAATACGGTAATTCTTTGAAGTATTTTAGTTGATGGTCAATAGATGATGATTTGTACCAAATATCAAAGCTCTAGGCCTTATGGTTTGGGAGGAGAAGATTTTTTAAGTTTTTTCACTCTGTTGCCATGGCAACCAGAGTTCTTCATGGATTTCAATTCTTTGAAGTATTTTGATATTTTCCATCTTTATTTCTATGTAAAACCAGGGATTGCCAAGAAGAGGGCTAATTTTCAGAATATGGTAATTCTTTGAAGTATTTTGGAAGAGGGTCAAGAGATGATGATTTGTACAAAATATCAAAGCTCTAGGCCTTATAGTTTGGGAGAAGAAGATTTTTAAGGATTTACTTCTTTATTTCAATGTAAAATCTGGAATCACAAAGAAAAGGGCTAATTTTCAGAATAAGGTAATTCTTTGAAGTATTTTGGTAGAGGGTCAATAGATGATGATGTATACCAAATATCAAAGCTCTAGGCCTTACCGTTTGGGAGGAGAAGATTTTTAAAGTTTTCCTTCTGTATTTCTATGTATAATCAGGGATCATTAAGAAAAGGACTAATTTTCAGAATACGGTAATTCTTTGAAGTATTTTGGTAGAGGGTCAATAGATGATGATATATACCAAATATCAAAACTCTAGGCCTTACCGTTTGGGAGGAGAAGATTTTTTAAGTTTTTTCACTCTGTTGCCATGGCAACCAGAGTTCTTCATGGATTTCAATTCTTTGAAGTATTTTGAAAGAGCATGACCTAAGGATCATTTCTGTGAAGTTTTGATGAAATTCCATGGTTAGTTTAGGAGGAGAAGATTTTTTTGTGATTGTGAACGGACGGACGGACGGACAGACGGACGACGGACGATGACCGATCACAATAGCTCCCCCAGAGCACTTCGTGCTAAAAAGGGTTAACACTCCCATAAAATCCTGCTTTTTCCATCTCTAAAGAAACAAGAGTGCCATTATCACTATATATGCCACCCTTTTCCATTAACCCATTACCGGACGGCAAAATATTAGACTGGTCCAAATTGAAAGAAATTGCAGACAATAATTTAAGGTTAATGAAATTTTTGTTTTTTTCAAATTTCAGGGTAGAAAAGAATGTGGAAAATAAAGAAATGCTTGTAACAAGCAATTTCTTCATTTTCCCACATTATTTTCCAAAGCTTTTTTCCTGAGGGGCGTTTAAAGGCGTCACTGAGTGGGAATGGGTTAAGTCCCCTATTCCGTTAGACAACCTCAAATGGCTATACAGTGACAATATGCGCTAAGTCAGGTGAATAGAAACATTCAGTGAAAATTCCATTCCAATTTGTCCAAAAATGTAGGTTGAGATGTAACAAAATATGGACAGATGTCAGGAGGGACAAACAGAGAAGATGCTACCAATATACATGCATCTTTGAGGGTGTATAAAAAGCTTTGGAAAATATTGAGGAAAATGTAAAGAGTGCTTGTAACTAGAAATACTTTTAATTTTCCAAAATGTTTTCTTATCCAGCTTGAAATTGATGTCTAACACCTTTCAGACTGCAGAAGTGCAGTCTGATCTTAGTCTACACCACCACTTTGAGAAAGATGTTTATTTAGCATGACAAGAGTCAAAGAGGTTTTCTTCAAGAATTCTTGTCAAGATCATACAACTTTGGAATATCATTGACAGACATTGGCAGATTGTTATTTACCTTTCTTTCAATCTTTTGATCATAACTTCTAGAGTCAAATCTTCCATCTTGGTGGCCAACTTCATTGACATACCAGGCTGGTTGAACATTCTATCTTCACTATTCTGGGCTGATTGTTTGTTGCCTTGGTAACCATTTGAAGTAGTACTAACAGATTCGGAGGTATTTTCTTGATCATATCCTTGCAAGTCTTGATTAGATGGTACCTTAAGATGAATCATATATTTTTATTAACCCACTACCAGATGGCAAATTGCAAACTGGTCCAAATTAAAAGAAATTGCAGTGAATACTTCATAGTTTATGGAATTTTAGAATTTTTTTCAAAATTCTGGGTAGAAAGCATCGTGTAAAATGAAGAAATTGCTTGGTACAAGAAATTTCGTAATTTTACACAATGTTTTCCAAACTGTTTGTTTAGGGCATCCAAAAGCATAACTATGTAGGAATGGGATAAACATTTTTCTCTGTCTCTCTTAACCCATTCCAACTCAATCCCTCCTTTTTACGCCCCTCAAGAAAATAGCTTTTGAAAACATTGTGAAAAATGAAGAAATTGCTTGTATCAAGCAATTTCTTCATTATCCACAATGTTTTCTATCCAAAACAACAAAAAAAGTCAAAATTCCATCAACTTGAAATTGTCGTCTGCAGCTTCTTTCAATTTGGACCAGTCTAAAATTTAGCTGTGTTGGAATGGGTTAAAATATATTAAATTTTAGGCTTTTTCCCCCTTGTACTTGTTGCTCTTAAGATAAAATCAGTATGTGATTTCATATGTGTGTTGTATTTTTTAATTGAATGAAACAAAAGTAACTCATAGAAAGAGCTGTGAGCAAGCATATTCCCCACAAGTAGATAGAACTTTTTATGATGATTCTATTTAGACATAACAACCTAAACAGCTTTTCTGAAAACCATGCTTTATTGATTGTTTTATAAACTAGAAACCATTCTTTACTATAAGAATGATAAGCTATCAATTATGTTACCATATTTGGTTTTAATTTCTACATCTAATTAGAGTTCCAGGTCACGCAAAATCATGTGTGAATCATGTAAATTGAAAACAAAGCATACAAATTTAAAAGTTCTACATGAATGCACTCATAAACTACAACTTGTCACAGTATGTGACTTAATACCCTTGCAAATGCTTTCAGTGTAATGAGAGCTTTAACAAAACAATGACATAGCTAATGACTTTACTTTTCTACAAATGAGGAGTTTGCGACACAAAATTGGTAGTATAATTAGCTTTACATGTCTACATAGCATAAATAATGTCTAAGTTCAAGGGGAGATAATTCTTGAACCAGGGGGAATTAAGACTTCAAAATTGCGTCTTGCAACATGTGGTTAATCTTTGTATAAAGTTTTAATGGTATTGAAGCAAAACTGAAGGAGGAGTTTGAGACACAAAATTGGTAGTATTTTGTAACACAGACAGACACACAGACAGATGGACAGACAGGTTGATTCCAGTATACCCCCGAAACTTTCGTTTTGCGGGTGTATAAAAATTGATCCAATCCAATCTTACTAGCCCTTGTAGAACTGAATCCAAAATGTTTCTTTTGGCAGGAGGTATTGACAAAGACAAAATTGCACTTATGTGCATATTGATCTTAAACTACATCACTTTTCAAGCAAGAGTTGTTTATGAAATTGATTTTCTTAAGAAATATTGACCAACAAATATTGCTTCCAAAGCTTCCAGCCTTTTGATTTAACCCTTTTCCTGTATAAACCTGAGATTTGATGTCGCTGTGATATAGTACTTGAGAAAACATTGTGGAAAAAGGAAGATATTGCCTTTAAAAAGCCATTTCTCCTTTTCCCATATTTTCTACCACATAGGATGGTTTCATTTCAAATTGCATCCATTTATAATTGTTGTCTGCAACCTCTTTCAATTTTGACCAGTCTAAAATTTCATAAGCCAGGACAGGGTTAAAGTTGATTCTGTAAAGGATATTAGGATCAGTATGACAGGGGATAATTCTTCCTACCTGTTGTAAAACAGCGACTCCTTTCTGAATTTGTTGTTCTTCCCATTCTCTCTCCTGGTCGTCATCATCACTGCCTGTTTGGGTAATAAAATGTGAAACACAATCCTTTAAGGTGTGACCTAGATAGCTGAATTTGCCATCTTAGACAACCTTGACTTTAACACATTCCCATTTTTTAAATTTTTTGACTAGTCCAAATTTGAAGAGGTTGCAGACGACGTTGAAAATTGGATGCAATTTGAAATGAAACCATGCAATGATATAAAAAATATTGAAGGAAAAGAAGAAATTGCTTGTTACAAGCAATTTCTTGTTTTTCCACAATTTCTTTCTTTAATACAAAATCACATATTCATATAATCCCGGGCCTTTGGACAAGACAGATACTACACTTCTTAAACAAATTCAATTTTTTTTAAATGAAGTGTTTATGCAGACATTAATTCTTGCCTGAATTTTTTTTTTTCCATTATTTTTCCATACAAATTTTTTACGGCATGAGTTAACCTAAACTTAACCATTTCCTGTTCAACCACTGAATTTTACGCCCCTGTGTTTTTACATTTGAGAAAACATTGTGGAAAAAGTAGAAAATGCTTGTTACAAGCAATTTCTGCTTTTTTCACAATATTTTCTACCTGACTGAATGATTATTCTTCAAATAGGGTCAACTTAAATTTGTCATCTGCAAAGCCTTTGAATTTGAACCAGTCTAAATTTTGCAAAACAGGAATTGGTTAAACTAACATAGCCTCATTCCTCCCTCTAGATTTACAGAATTGCATGACACTAAAAAAATAATGTTCTGTGTAAATCTAGCACTTGTGCATCCTGGATGTAACATGCATCTGTTATAGCTTAACCCATTCCAACACAAGCCCTCCTTTTTACGCCCCTCAACGAAAAAGCTTTTGAAAACATTGTAAAAAAAGAAGAAATTGCTTGGATCAAGCAATTTCTTCATTTTCCACAATGTTTTCTATCCAAAAAGACGAAAAAATTTAAAATTCCATCAACTTGAAATTGTGGTCTGCAGCTCCTTTCAATTCGGACCAGTCTAAAATTCCATTGTGTTGGAATGGGTTACCCATTACCACATGGCAAAATTTTAGTCTGGTCCAAATTCAAACAAAGGGACCATGATGGTCTTAAATTACTCACCTGAATCATCTGCTCTTAAAAAAAGGTAACTGAAGCCAAATAATTATAACCAGTTTCATGAAGATTAATTAAAACCGTGGCCTCTATAGTGTAAACAAAAAAATTCTCATTAAGATTTCCTTTCCTGTGTTTTCCAATAGAACAATTATTCTTGCCAACTTTCATGAGGATTGAGCCATAATTGTGGCCTCTATAATGTAAACAAAGAAATTGTCATTAAGGCCCCTTTTCCTGTGTTTTCTGATTGAACCTTCCCAAAATCAATAGGGTTAATCCTTATGACCTAACAATAATTCTGGCCAAGTTTCACGAAGATTTAGCCCAAACTGTGGCCTGTAAACATTTCAATTGTTGAGACGCCAGACGACGGAAGACGGACATTCTATGATCACAAAAGCTCACCATAAGCACTTTGTGCTCAGGTGAGCTAAAAAGCTGCAGACGACAATTTCAAGCTGAGAGAATTTTGAGTATCTCAGTCTTTTTCGATAAAATCAAGGTTGAAAACAAAGTTAAATAAACTAACCCCTTCTTAACTTAACAGACCATTTACCATTCTGTGACATCAGTCAAAAAACATTGTCTGTAAATTACTTATCTTTTTAATAATTAACTCTATGGCATACAAAGAATAATCTATTACCATGTTCTGCTCGCAGGAAGTCATCTTTCATTTTCTGACGTTCTATTGCAGACTTGTTCGCAGAGAAGTCAATCCTCTGATCTTCATCGTCATCACTCTTATCATTATCATCATCTCTGAATAACAAAATCAAATAACTTGTAAAATTATCAGTAATAAATTATAATTTTCTAACATAATCTTTAACCTTATTTACATAAACAGCAAATGTTTATGTCACTCATAAAAAACCAGGATTCAAGTCAGACATCAATGAATCAGCGTCACTCTTTTTGAAGGTCGAAGGGTCCCTGATTTAACATTATCCTTTTTAATCTCGTATACAAATAAACTTAGAGCACTGAACTTCAAACATTATAGTTTATAGGACTAAAGTAACCAAAGTATTAGAGTGCTATTACTTGAGCCAAATTCAGAAGATGATAAACCCATTCCCACTGAGTGACACTTTTAGATGCCCCCAAGATAAAAAGATGTAGAAAGCATTGTGGAAAATGAAGGAATTGCTTGTTTCTAGCAATTTTTTTCATTTTCCACGATGGTTTTACCCAGAATGTTGAAAAAATCCAAAATTTCAATGACTTTAAACTGTCGTCTGCAACTTCTTTGAATTTGGGTCAGTCTAAATTTCTTCTGTCTGTTAATAGGTTAAACCAATTTCCACACAATCATACCCCATCAAGATAAAAACTTTGGAGTAACAAACAAATTACTTGTCTTTAGTGCTCAGCCTTATAATGCATACTACTGTAGTTATGACATTGTAGTTGTAAAACCATCCATATAATACTTCACACAAATGTCAGAGTTCAAAGTTCTCTTCCTGTCTGAATGAATAATTGGATTGGTCAGTCGAATTTTAGTTGACAGCGGCAATCTATCAATTGTAACAGAACTGAAATATTGTCTTAGACTTTATACAATTCATTGCACTTACCTAACAAGTCTTGAAGAGCTGTTTTCATATTTAACAGTATCATCCAGGGGCAAAAAGTCCCCTGTATCTCTGGCCATCTGTCTTTGTTTCCGAATCTGATGTATCGTAGTGGCATCAGGGATCTGACCTCCTACAACAGATTATTATGAAGATCTATTTCAATGACTACGATTCCATTTGTTTACCCATTCCCACACGGTGACTCTTTTAGACGCCCCCAAGGAAAAAAGCTTTGGAAAACAATGTGGAAAATGAAGAAATTGCTTATTACAAGCAATTTCTTCATTTTCCACGATGTTTTCTACCCAGAAAGTTGAAAAATTTCAAAATTTCATTAACTTTAAATTGTCATCTGCAACTTCTTTCAATTTGGGCCAGACTTAAAAATTGCCGTCTGGTAATGGGTAAATTAATTTTATGGGGTTATATACCACTATCAACAATGTTTCAGTAAGGCAAGGCTTCTAACAACAGTTTACTAACATTTCTCTCACTAACACAACCGCATCATTTTTTTCTGAGCAACTAGCTGCCCATCCTAATAAGGTACACTACTAATCGTTTGCCTATAAGTGAGACTTGTCCCTTTCCTGTTCAATCCCTATTTTTACGTCCCAGTGATTTTACACTTGAGAAAACATTGTGGGAAATGCAGAAATTGCTTGAAACAAGCAATTTCTTCTTTTCTCACAATGTTTTCTACCTGTAGGTTGGTTACTTTTCAAATTGCACTCACTTTTAGTTGTCATCTGCAACTTCTTTCAAATTGGATCAGTCTATACTCTTGAAAAACAGGAAAGGTTTAAGACAAATGTCACAATCACGTTTGTCAAGTATCGGGAAAAATATTTGACAGGCCGGGTTCAAACTTACAACTCAAGGTGTTAAAGTCTGAGCTAACCAGGCTCTACAAATAATAGGAAGTTCAAAACCACTATTTACAACCTAAGCAGAACTGGACATGTTCAAATAAGTGCTTAGAGACTAGAGTGGTTGTCAAAGGACAACTTTTTGAAACCGCAAATATTTGACATTCAAGCGTCAATTTTATTAGATTTTTAATTTTTCCGACTTTCTGTGTAGAAAACATTGTGAAAAATAAAGAAATTGCTTGTCACAACAAGTTCTTCATTTTACACAATTTTTTCCCAATTGTTTTTCTTGAGGGGCTCCGAATAGTGTCATTGTGTTTGAGTGTTTAAAAAGGACAAATAGGTGGTGTAATAAAAGACTGTTCATTTGTGCAGGCTGATCTTTGTCTATGTCTCCTGCCAAAGTTAGAATATTCCAGGCTCAGCATGACTAGGGTTGATTTTTTGTCAAACTTAGGTCTACCTTGTATTAAAATATTTCCCCAACCTTAGAAGAACAAGCAGTTAGTGTAGACTAAGATCAGACTGCACTTCTGTGCAGGCTTATCTTAATCTATACATATTCCTCAGCTATGGTCAAATAAGAAATATTCCAGGATCAGAATGACAAGGATTATCATCTTCATTTAGTTCCGACTCACTTTTCAGCATCTTTTTAAAAGTACTATCTTCATCACTTTCTTCTGCTTCAAGATTCTCTGCTTCATCACCATTCATGGTTAAAAACTCTTCCCGAAGTTTCTACAAATTACAAACAAGCTTAATAAATGTAAATATGTTGAATTTTGGAACAAGAGTTGTCCACTGACAACATAGCTAGTCCTAGTGGTTACTTGTCACAAGAAATAAAGAAATAGTTAGGTTTTTAAAAAAATAGTTGGGTAAAGGCCACATTGTCAAAGACCTTGGTCACATATGAAAGCATATCATCTGATAAGAGTTGCAGTAAAATGATGGTCCTAGATGTAAACATTCATAACATATGAGCAAGTTTAAAGGTTATGATTAGAATTTTAACAAGGTGCCAAATTGTCACAAGATACGCCCGTCACACTGCTTAATATTAACTGGGGATTTGAATAGAACTGAGGTTATTTTGAATGAATTTTTTTTTGTCAAACAAAGTATGAAAAACAACAAAGGGCAATAACTTAAAATATACACTAGGTAGAGTTATGGTTCTTGTACACTGCACTCCCCCTTAGTGAGATCTATCCATCCATGAAGTTTCATGATTCTAGCATAATACTTTTAGAGATATACTCCGGACAAGATTCAAGTATGAAAAACAACAAAGGGCAATAACTCAAAAAATAGGCTAGGTAGAGTTATGGTTCTTGTGCACTGCACTTCCACTTGTCGAGCTCTATCCATCCATGAAATTCCATGATTTTAGCTATTATACTTTTAGAGATATACTCTGGATAAAATTCAAGTATGATTACAAAAAAGGGCAATAACTCAAAAAATAGGCCAGGTAGAGTTATGGTTCTTGTGCACTGCACTCCCCCTTGGTGAGATCTATACACCCATGAAGTTTCATGATCCTAGCTATAATACTTTTAGAGATATACTCCGGACAAGATTCAAGTATGAAAAACAACAAAGGGCAATAACTGAAAAATAGGCTAGGTAGAGTTATAGTTCTTGTACACTGCACTCCCCCTTGGTGAGCTCTATCCATCCATAAAATTTCATGGTTCTAGCTATTATAATTTTAGAGATATACTCCAGACAAGATTCAAGTATGAAAAACAACAAAGGGCAATAACTCAAAAAAATAGGCCAGGTAGAGTTATGGTTCTTGTACACTGCACTCCCACTTGGTGAGCTCTATCCATCCATGAAATTTCATGATTCTTGCTATTATACTTTAAGAGATATACTCCGGACAAGATTCAAGTATGAAAAACAACAAAGGGCAATAACTCAAAAAATAGGCTAGGTAGAGTTATGGTTTTTGTACACTGCACTACCACTTGTCGAGCTCTATCCATCCATGAAATTTCATGATTCTAGCTATTATACTTCAAGAGATATACTCCGGACAAGATTCATGTATGAAAAACAACAAAGGGCAATAACTATAAAAATAGGCCAGGTAGAGTTATGGTTTTTGTGCACTGCACTCCCCCTTGGTGGGATCTATACACCCATGAAGTTTCATGATCCTAGCTATGATACTTTTAGAGATATACTCCGGACAAGATTCAAGTATGAAAAACAACAAAGGGCAATAACTCAAAAAAATAGGCCAGGTAGAGTTATGGTTCTTGTACACTGCACTCCCACTTGGTGAGCTCTATCCATCCATGAAATTTCATGATTATAGCTATAATACTTTTAGAGATATATTCCGGACAAGATTCAAGTATGAAAAACAACAAAGGGCAATAACTCAAAAAATAGGCCAGGTAGAGTTGTGGTTCTTGTGCACTGCACTCCCCCTTGGTGAGATCTATACACCCATGAAGTTTCATGATCCTAGCTATAATACTTTCAGAGATATACTCCGGACAAGATTCATGTATGAAAAACAACAAAGGGCAATAACTCAAAAAATAGGCCAGGTAGAGTTATGGTTATTGCGCACTGCACTCCGTATTGATGAGAAGAATATAACTGTCAAGTTTAAAGTCAATCGGACTTACGGTGACAGAGTTATGCTCTGGACAAAGAAGTGGACACCGCCCGGACAACTGGACGCCCGGACGCCCGGACACCCGGTTGCCTGGACGACCGGACGCCCGAACGCCACGGTTGATCCCATAATACGTCCCGTCTTCGACTTCGAAAGTAAGTCAAAAGTCAAAGCCTTTGGTTTTTAAAGTAGGTCAAAGTCACATGGTTAAATGGTGAAAGCCTGTGACCCAGTGAGTACAGCAGCCCTAGATATAAGTATTCACAAAATATAAATATGGTTACAGTTTGTGGTTACAGGTTTTTACATGGGTCAAGGTCAAGGTAAGAAGGTATCAAGGTCATAGATGTTGGAACTAGATGGAGGTCTACTGCCTGTTAAGCACATGTAAGAAATATGAGCCCCCCTAACACTACTTAACCCATTACCAGATGGCAAAATTTCAGACTTCCAAATGGAAAGAAGTTGCAGACGACTATTTAAAGTATATGAAATTTAAGATTTTTCACTTTTCTGGATTGAAAACAATGTGTGAAATGAAGATATTGCTAGTTACAAGCAATTTCTTCTTTTTACACCATTTTTCTCAATTGTTTTTCTTGAGAGGCGTCACTAAGCGTCACTGTGTGGGAATGGGTTAACAAAGAGGTTGAAAAACTTAAACTAAGCGGGATGTTGAGGGTAGGACAGGAGCTATTTCAAGACATTTCTATCTGGCAAGCTAAAAATAGAGGCACTTGAGTGCCTATATCGCTCTACAAGCCCGAATGTACTGACTAAGCAGATGATGTTTTCAGGAAATCAATATGAACGGAATCATAATGGGCCCCTATCGATATCCAGAGTTACTCCACTTAGTTTTAGTATTAGAGTGACCTCCCTTAAATCTTTGGGTAGTTCCGGTGAAAAAATCGATGATATCGATATCGAAAACATTAACAGGTTGTTGCCAGCCTTTACTATGTGTCATCAATGTTGAAACCCTAGATGATCTAGAGACTACTTTAAATTAACAGCTGGGCTTAATTTTTAAAGCTAAGTGACGTTTAACGTGTTTATAATCGTAAATGAGCCGGTATGAAAGTGTATTTTTCGGATATACCCTTATTCCAGATTTACGTATTAATTACCATAAAAAAGAGCTTTTCTGATCGAAATGAATACAATGATACTCACGGAAATACATTCCGTTATTTCCCCTTTTTTAAAAAATGGTTTCACATGTCAAGCGGGGCTTTGAATTATAAGATATCTGTCATTTTACAAACGGGAACTGTTACAAAGAAGCTCTCCAAACGTCTTCATTTCATGACCATGGTAATCTACCAATACCCTTTTCATTGATGAATATGAAATAAATTTAATCTGAATTTCACTACATGATCCCCAACAAGCTTTGTAAAGTGTCTGGAGGCTTGTGGAAATGATTGTTGCCTCGGTAGGTCCCCCCAAGATATATCATTCGTTTCTTACCAATGGCACGTAAGATAAATCAATAATTTCTTACCAATCAGCAAATGATAAGGTCTAAGTAGGGTGAGCAGCTGGTGGCTCAGATGAAATGTCAGTTATGCTTAGTAACTGAATTAATGTTGAAAGTGGTGTTTAACCAATAACAGGAGGGCAAAATATTAGACTGTGCCAAATTTAAAGGAGTTGCACATGACAACTTTAAGTTTATGAATTTGTAGATATTTTCATCTTTCTGGGCAGAAAACATTCGGCAAAATGCAGAAATTGCTTGTTACAAGCAATTTTGTCAATTTGTACAATGTTTTCCAAATTACTTTTCTTAAGGGGCACCTAGGGCGTCACTGTGTGGGAATTGGTAAACCAATTTAATTCAATCAACCTGCACAAGCTTTAGCATCTGATATTAGATGTGTGCACAAATTTATATTTTTCATATAAAATTTATTCTGGTTAACCCTGGTTTATACGTCCCTGTGGCTTTCAAATTGAGAATGCATTGTAGAAAAAGAATATGCTTGTTGCATTTTTTTCCTTTTCCACAGTATTTCTACCCTGCTGAATGTTTTTTGTTGCTAATTTAATTTATTGCTTTATATATCATTTCATGTATTTAAGTATTTGAGAAAAAGGGAGAAAAAAAAAAGTGGAAATATAAAAGAGATGGCCGTAAGTAAGAAGTTTGACAAAGATCAAACTAAGACAATCTTTTTGAACGTTTTAATCCATTTAGTTGATACCTAATTCTTATTACTATATTGAGATATATCATGCAATGACATATATGATACAATGTATGTATACTAAATATTCAAATCTTTTTGTTGTAAAAAAGTGATCTTAAACATGCTTTTTTTTCAGATTTTTCTTACTTAAACATTTTTTCCAAATTTTTCTAAATGAGAAACGTTTTAAAATAGATTTCCTTTACCTCTTGCATTTATAATCCTATTTAAAATGTACAAACTCACAATTTCCTTAGAATTAGAGGGAATAGCAAATGACTTCCTTTGTTACTTGTAATAAGGGAATATTGGGTGAAAATCAAAAGCAATAACCGATCATTATGAGATATATCCAGTGAGTGTATATCCAAAATACCACCCGTGGTCTAATACGCAATCAGAGATAACGATCAGAAGCGTGTAAGTTACTTGGATTAAAACAGCAGTTTATGAGAGGACATCGTTAACTTTTAAATTTGATTTACCATTTAACCCTTTACAGAAAAAAATATCTCAGAACGAAAGAGGATACGAACGAAATTTTAATAGCCATGTGTACCGAAAATAATGGATCTTTCAGATGTGGAGAAAATCGGCGTAAAAAGTACTCTTTATCGCAATATTGTTATTCTTGGTTGTTGTTGTGTGGTTTCCTTGTTTTAATAAGTCTTTTAAAGTTAAAGAAGTAAACGCAATGATTTCCTACAAAGGACACATTTGCTATTTTTTTTTCGGAAATGAGAAGTAAAATATGAAAACTGGATGAGAATGAAATTGGTTCCTAGGTCGGGAGTGAAAAACGAATAAAACACGTCAATGTTAATGTAAACTACCACAACAATTCCATATTCTAAGAGTATTTTAAGAGTACTCAACATTCCTCTTTATCAAATTCTGAAAAAATATCTGATTCTACGCAAATAGGAGCATTTAACCTCTGATAGTGTACTTTTACTTAGGGACCCAACCACATCATTTTGCATATAATATATGGACAGAAAGATAAAACATTAATCAATCTTAAGAACTAGATAAATTCCAAATAATATAAGTCAACCCTATAATATAAGACTCCCTTGTTAATTAGTCAAAAGAAGGACATCTGGGCAGTCGTGTGAAAATCAAAATAAATAGCCGATCGTTAAGAGATATATCCGGATACCACCCGTGGACTATTGCGTAATCAAAGATACCGATTCAAAACGTGTAAGTTACTTGGATTAAAACAGGAGTTCATGGATGGACATCGATAATTCTTTAGATTAACTTACCAATTAAACCTTTGAAGGTAAAAAAATCTCAGAAGAAATAGGATACAGACAAAATATTAAAATCCATTTGTATCAAAAATAAAGGATTGCTCAGATTTGGAGAAATTCCTAGTAAAAATACTCCTTTTATCGCAATACTTTTGTCCCCCCCCCCCCGTTGATGTTGTTTTGTCTGTTTGCATGTTTCAATAGATATTCTCAAGCCAAAAAAAAGAAGGCAACAATTCACCATGAATGACACTTTTGCTAATTTTGTTTCGAAATTGAGAAGTAGAATATGAAAACTGGATGAAACTCGGACGGGAAGACGATTATAACATGTCAACATAAATAAAAACTTTCAAAACATTTACATAATCTATACTATTACTCAATATTCTTATAAGTGAAATACCGAAAAAATAATTAATTCTCTCCAAAACAGACGTTTTCAGTCTCAGCTCTTATATACTCTTTGTTGAAAATTAAACCGGAACTACCCAGTAGAATCAAGGGAGTTAATTAAAAGGGCAATTTTCGGGAGAACTCCGTATATCGGTAGGGGCCCATTGTCACTTATCATTTTCAAATTGTGAAGAACTTCATTGTTTTACAAAAGTCAAGTGATGTAAAATTCATTTAGTAAGTCAAATGAAAAGGTATTAACAAAATTTTTAAGAATTTTCATTGTATACCTGGTACCATATTAGGACATAAGCCACAACCATTAAAGCCATGTTTTTCAACTGATCAAAATTAAGTAATGGATTCTGAAAGAGTTGCCTCAGGGTCATACCTGTGAAATTTGGTTGAAATCCATAGAAAGTTTTCTGAGATGATTTTCCAAGTTTTCAGTATTTTCCAAGTATTCAGTATTTTCCAAGTATTCAGTATTTTCCATTTTGTCATTATCGTTCTAAAACATCATAACTACTATTTGATTCATTGTCGATATAAGAAAATTAGCCCAAAACAACCAGTGACCACCAAAATACCATATTTTTCATCTAACAAAGTTCACTGAAGAAATCTTATCAAGGGTCTCTAAAAGATCATACCTGTAAAATTTAGTTGAAATTAATCTACTGGTTTCTGAGAAAAAAGATTTTTAAAGTTTTCACTATATACTTTATTAGAAAATAAGCCCTGCTTGTTAAAGTCATGTTTTTCATCCAAGCAAAACTATTTTAAATAAACTGATAAAGAGTCACCAAAGGATCATTCCTGTCAAATTTGGTTCAAATCCGCATTTTGTAACTTTCTCATTACATGTATATGGAAATTAGCCCGCCCATTAAAGCCATGTTTTTCATCCAATCAAAATTCTTTGAAGTAATCTATTACAGGGTCACCAAATGATCATTTCTGTGAAATCTGGTTGAATTCTGTTCTACACTTTCTGAGGAGCAGATTTTTTAAGTAAAAGTTAATGGACAGGCGGCCAGATAATGGACAAAATGCCATGACAATATCTCGCTGGCTTTCAGCAAGTGGAGCTTAAAGACCTATAAAACTAGAAAAAGAATGATGACAATGTAATTGAGATATCTGTTTGGACCAGTGAACAATCTCCCCTGAAAGTGTAGTTTGCTCTTTTTATATGGAGCATTATCATCTAAGATTCAAGTAAACAGCAAATATATTGCAAAAAGTTTAAGTTTAAGCATGGCAATGACATCAAAAAAGAGCAAGACGACACAAAGTCATAGACATATACTTTTGGTTTTTCATGTTAACAGCCTAGATAAATGTTAAAGACATCCTACCTTAATTCTATTTTCAACTTCAGCCTTTTCCTTTTCAGACTCGGGTGGTTTAGAATCATTATTTTCCTGCACCTTTTTCGGCTCCTTTTTAGTATTCTTCAATTCTGCTTCCTTCTCAAGCATAGACTCCTTCTTCAATTGTTTTGCTATTTTCTTACTGTGGCTTGATTTTTTTATTTGGAAGGAATAATCTCCTATAATAGAAAGGACAGATATTCCTGATAGACTATTTATTATCTTAACCCATTATTTTCCACACAATCCCTCTTTTTTACAGCTTTTAAGTTTAAAAGAAATCTTAAAAACAATGTAGAAAATGAAATAATTGTCTGATCTTTTGCATTTCTTTTTAACCCTTTCCTATTTTTTTTTAACTCTACACTGGTCCAAATTGAGAGAGGTTGCAGACGACAATGAATTTGAATGTAATTTGAAATGAAACTATCCTGTGTAGTCGAAAATATTGTAGGAAAAAAAAGAAACTGCTTGTTACAAGCAATTTCTTCTTTTTCCACACTTCTTTCTCAAGTATAAAATCAAAGTGACATAAAATATACAGGAAAGAGTTAAAACAAGTTCATGTAATTATCACAGTACGAAATGCATTTCACAGACGAGAAAGGGTTAATATCTGTACATCCCACACAATAATGAAGGTTATGTAGAGACCGGGATTTTGGGTTAAAGTCTGATCAGAATGACCGGAGAGTTTGGGATCAAACCAGAGATCCCACACACTGGAGTCTTGTGTGTTACCATTAGACCAATACAAAGCGAGATTTAACCCATTCCCACACAATGAAGCCTTTTGAGGCCCCTTAAGAAAAACAATTGGGAAAAAATTGTGGAAAACTAGAGCTGTCGCCCTCAAGGGCTGACGAGAATACCCCCCACACCGCTAAAAAGGCTTTTCTATGAAGGAGTGGAATTTGAAGCTGTTTAATCACATGCATGTCATGGTGGATGAACATTGCCAACCCTCCACCTCTTTCTGATTTTGTGTTTGTTGCTAGAGTTGACTGATTAGGAAAGGTAGGTCAATATGAGCCTATGTTAAAGAAAACTGTGTGAGGAGATGATGACACAAAATTAATCCACGAAAAGTCAATATGAGCCTATGTTAAATTTTTGACCCCCCGGGGGGCGGGGTCAAATTTGACCTCAGGAAATAAACCGTTTGATATTTTGTAAAGGTCAACAAGATGATGTTACTTACCAAATTTGGTAACTCCCCTTATGGTTACTGAGTTTTGCAATTTTAAATTTTGACTACTCCCCCCCCCCCATTAAAAAGTTCAAAATGGCATAACTCTGAAACTGACGACTGGATCAAGATGAAAATTGCAGGTGCACAACTTCATATGATAGGAAACAACCTGATAAAATTTCAGCAAAATTGGTCAAAAAATTATGTCCACGGACGGACGGACAGACGGACGGACAACCTGATTCCAGTATACCCCCCATAACTTCGTTGTGGGGGGTATAATGAAGAAAAGAATTTGATAAAGAGTCACACAAGGATCATTCCAGTAAGATTTGGTTGTGATCAATCCTCTATTTTCTGAGAAGATTTTTAAAGATTTCACCATATATGGAAATTAGCCCTGCCCATTAAAGCCATGTTTATCATCCAATCCAAATTCTTTGAAGGAAGCTGATAAATGGTCACCAAACGATCATTCCTGCAAAATTTGGTTGAAATATATCCTCTGGTTTCTAAGAAGATTTTTAAAGGTTTCACCATATATCGAAATAAACACCACCCATTAAACCAAAGTCTTTCATCCGAACAAAATTCTTTAAAGGAAGCTGATAAAGAGTCACACAAGGATCATTTCTGTGAAATCTGGTTGAATTCTGTTAAGCACTTTCTGAGGAGAAGAATTTTAAAGTAAAAGTTTACTGACAGATGGATGCACGGACCCACAGTCGAATGCAAGATGGACACAACAACAGCTCACTGACTTTTGGCCAGGGGAGCTAAAAATTGAAATGATAATTTTGCTTCTTTTTTGTTGTCATGGACACTCTTTGTGGTAAGATGCAAGATAACTGCAGTAGACATCCAAAATTT
Source organism: Fragum fragum (assembly GCA_946902895.1). Lineage (NCBI taxonomy): Eukaryota > Metazoa > Mollusca > Bivalvia > Cardiida > Cardiidae > Fragum > Fragum fragum. Next base: position 60,960,105 of record OX336368.1, read on the forward strand.
CTGAAAGGAAGACAAGGCAGCGTTCAAGATAAATTTCTCGGTCTTAATATTCATCCAGGAACACATCATATATGTATAGTATAGCCTATAAAACCATTGATATGCAATAATTTTTTTAAGAAAATGTTCAAGCTATCACCTTTCAACTTATTTAGTCATAGAAATTAACACAATTACTTGCAGTTGATTTATAATGAGTATACTTTTCATGATCAGAGTAAGCCCTCCAACCAGAATGGACATAGTCACCCCAGGACGCTTAACTTGCTTCAGGCATAGAATCATGTCGAAATACTTCAGTTAATTTGCTGTTAGAGTTCCTTTTCATGTTTGGTCATCTTTATATATAGATCTACAATCATATCGCAAAAAGAGACACATAATAATTTCTCAGAACACCCAGGGACTCTTCAAGAAAAGGAATGAATCCTTCGGTAATTGTTTACAATCAACTCTATGAAATTAAACGCTCTCTCGCTGTTTCAGATTCATGCAATTGTGTAATTGCTAAAACAATCTCAAGTGATTGAGTGTCCGGAATGATTCTTGAGAGCCTCTGACACTATTTTCATCTGTACATTTTTGCTGTTTGACAGCAAGATCTCACGAGATCTCTGATTTCCCGCCAAAACGGTAGCAAATGAAAATTTAGGTCACCATATTTGGGAGACATAGTATTTTTCAAAATCATGACAGTTCTGATAGAAAATAAGAAAAAAGTTGTACGAAAGTAATTCAAGGGTTAATTAAATTTGATAGAAAAATAAAGATATTGACGAATCAGTATCTTTGAAGATAAAATTTAATCAATGGTGGGTAAAAAAGGATACTATGATTGTTAACGAACACCTGTTTTGGTAGCATGACAATAGTAAACAACGTGAAATAATAATAGATAGAGGTGTAACAATAGATCGATAGGTCGATGTATTGTGATAGTGACAGTCACGATATCGATGTATCGATTGCAATTCCCTGACATCGATAACTATCGCAATTGTTTGTTCAAATATGGATAGTTTCGATAGTAAATATTAAAAGCTTACTTACACAGAAATTCAATGTTTTCTTGGTCTCTGGGTTAAGAAAAGAGAGAGAGAAAGAGAGAGATAGATGGAGAACAAGTTTTCTGTGTAACTTATCCTACTTTCAATTTCTATTATCATGTGATAGGCACGTTTGATTTTTGTTTCTTCCGTACTCCTTTTTTGTTTAGGAATTGATTTTTAACTTTCTATTTACGAAGTGAAAAGGTTCTCAAAAATCCAAAAGCATGTTAATTTAAGACTTGTTATCAATGTTTGATGAATTCTCAGCGCTAGAATTGTCGAAAAAATAAAAATAAGACAATCATAAATGATATTCGATTAATTACAATAATTAAATACTTATTTCGAGCACACTAATCAAGTTATTTTGTCTTACGTATTTTTGTTGTCTGACATGGCTGCAAATTTCAAGATTGTGAAAAACAAAGGCGGGAAGTGCCATGTTTGGGACCATCTTGGGACTATTTTGGCTTCGTAAAGGAAGGCGAAAACATTGATAAAAAGAGAGTCGCCTATAGACTATGCTATATAGGGCTGTAACGATACAGAAAGTGACGAATACGAATACAGATCACGATACAGGGTCATGAATACAAATATTTATTCATGAATACAACTTTTGTCTAGGAACAAACATATTTATTAACCCTCGTCATGCTGTATAAATTACCTTACTGAAATGCTGTCAAATCAAAGGGCTGAGAGCACTGATAGAACTTGTTGTTTAAAAATCAATATTTTTCTATGAAATCAACTTCATGAACAACTCTTGCTGGAAAAGTACAAGCAGGAGGAGTAGACTAAGATCAGCCTGCACATAAGTGCAGTCTGATCTTAGTCTACTCCTTCTGCCAAAACCGGAATATTCCGGGATCAGCATAACAAGGGCTGCTGTCATAGCGCAGTTGGTAGCGCGTCGGACTGTCAATCTAGAGGTCCCGGGTTTGATCCCCGACGGCGGCACTCATCCTTTCCGACTATTTGTCTCTCACCAATGGGTCTATAATCGTAGACCTATGTGGGATAGCAGCTGGAGGCTAGGAAAGGATGTAATGGTAGTACTGATGTGAGAAATACCAGGATTCCATTGTTAGGTGCTCCAGCCACCGCGATATAACTGAAAGATTGTTGAAAGCGGCGTAAAACCCCATTCAAACAAAGCATAACAAGGGTTAATATATTTCTTTTGAAACAAAGAAGGTAACAGACTTTTGCCTATCTGTGATCCTATTGATACAAACAGCCGTTACAAGTTATCTATTTTATAATTCTGCAATTACCATCATAGGTGTCAAGGCAAATTCAAGCCTAACAAACGTTGAAACCAAGATCAGACATTGTTTGACGTTGGATCATTTCAGAGTAATCAACTTTCTATCATGGCTTTCATGTATTTCTAATTTAAATTTGTATATTTTAAATTATGTTGTAAATTTCTGTTTGTTACAAACTTATCAATTAATATGAAAATTATGGGTCCGGAAATTCATCAATTATAATGAAAAGACGAAATATTTAAATTATAGCCAACATTCAAGGTATATTGGACATGCAGCCATAGCTTACCTTTAAATTTTTAAAAGGGAGGTAATTTATAAGTTGCATTATTAATGTCACTGGTCTTAACTCGGAGAGATTATGTCATTCAATTTCTTGAGTTTCTTGAGAATCTGCACTTAATGGTCAATAAGATTGAAAAACTAGGTCATAAATACTAGAATTCGAATTAAAAATCTTGATTTAAAAGGTCTAGTAGATCCAAGACTTTGACTTAAAAAAGATAATTTACGATTTATAGAATTAACAGAAGTCTGACTGACGGTCAAAGTCATGCTTCGATTGTCCATTTTATTAGAAATTAATCTACCATTCACTACCTAAAATGCCACTTGTAGGCAACTAATAAATAGCTGTCACCAGTTAAATAGAAATTTGTTGATTTTGTATTCAGTTGCATAAGAGGCTCCCTCTGGCAATCGACCATGGCAGCCGCGAGGGCTTTAAAGATTTGCGTCTTTCTTCATAATTGGATGAAACTGCCGTTATAGCTTGTGTATGTTGGATAGATATGAACTCTTGGATGTTTTTTGAACATGGCATCCCGGAAAACATTTCACATTTTGTATTCGCCAATATTTGGTTCACAGACAGACGAATGTGATACGTACTCGCCGGTAAAAAAGTATTCGATTCACCGAATATTCGAGTGTATCGTTACATCTCTTATGCTATATATACAGATCAACATAGAAAATAAACAAAGTAACATATACTGATAGTATCGTGATATAACGCGATTGATTTCTGACGATAGTGATAGTATCATGGTATCAAAACTGTGATAGTAAAACTATCGCGATAGTGATTTTCTTAGCCGACAGTCAGCCCTAATTAATAGATCACATGACCAACCAAATGTCATGGCCGCCAAACTTAGCAAATATTTTATGAACTGAAAAGAAACCGGTATTAAATTATTGATACAATCGATATTCTTATTATTTTGATAGAATTTGTCCGTAATATTAACATATGTGAGGAATTGATCTGTAGAGAGTCGCTTATCACAAAACATACAATATTAGGACTTGCAACAAAGCGCAAAGAAGGAAGGAGTCGTAGCACTCGCCAGCAGATTATCAGAAAGAGGGCTACGATATCGCAGCTAGGCGAAAGTATATATTTACGACGAACGGACCCGACACCAGTCAACGACCCTTCATAGCAAATTCAACTAGCACGTTAAAGTCTTGGATCTGACAAATAAGAATTGAGACTATTTCATTTACTATGATCACTGTTTGTCACTACAAAATAAACTAAGTTTGGAAGGAAACGACTGTCAGAAAAACGCGAAAACACATATCACCTTCTTCATCGTCGAAGCTGAGTACTGTTTTCGGCTGTTCTTTCTTCTTTTTCTCTCTGATTTTCTTGACATCGGCGATAGTTTTGACCTTTGATTGTTCATCATCATTTTCGGTTTCCATCGTATCATCCTTAGTTTCGTCTTCAGAGTCATCGCGAGCGATTCTTTGACGAAAATTTCGTTTTGGTTTTTTGAACATGGTAGCCATTTTCTAATATTATTGACTGGTTCTCACTAACTCCAAAGTGCGTGGGGAAACCAACCAAGAAAACATATATACCGTATTTATGCTAATAACCCAGTTTATCCTCTTGATAGTTTGGGATGGGCGATTGTTAGATATTTTTTGATAACGGGGTGGGCGCTTATTAGGTGTGCGGTTTGAAGAAGCCAGTGGAATACAAAACAGTACGGAAATCATAATTACATTTTATCTTTGCTGTAACTATGATCCTTTGGAAGCCAAATGTCGATTTAATTTGAAAGAGAATCACAGCTGAGAAACTCCCCTTTGCGAATCGCTACTCCCTACTTATCTATCTATTAATACTGCCTAACTCCCCTCTCGGGTGTTACTGGCAGGTGATACACTCACAATCCAGATGTTTTCACGTCCCTGAGAGAGAGGCAGTGGCTAGATCCCACTGCTACCCACCGTTTCAGTACAGCTGGGTAGACTGGGGCTGGCTATTAAGTGTCTTGCCCGTGAACACACCCCGGTGACGTTGGGACTCGAACCCGTGATCTCCAGATCACTAGTCAAGCACCTATACCACTCGACTCAAGTGCAGTCTGATCCTAGTCTACACTACCTGTAGGTTTTTTTTGTTTGTTTTGTTTGTTTGTTTGTTTGTTTGTTTGTTTGCTTGCTTGGGTTTTTTTTCGTTTTTTTTTTTGAGTGTGTGTAATGAGGAAATATTTGTACACAAATTAGAGTTATATTTGACAAATTTTGAAATTTTGTGATGAAAGGATAAATATTCAGCAAGACAAGGGTTAATTCTAGTGTAAATATAACAATGTGGTCCGACAAACGATTTACCTGACTGTACTGATCACTGTGTGTGTATTTCCGTTTATATATCGTCGCTACCGTAGCACATGTCCATATGAGCATCCACAGGAGACGATTTTTTTTACGGGGAATAGTGCAAGAATACAGGAGGAAAATGTTGAGAGCTCCGCCTAGTTCTTAAATCCTCGATGGATAATACCATCACACGGGGCCTCGTTTTAACGTTTCATCTGAAAGCCATTTAATTTGTTAGTTTACCCTTTCCTTTTTCTCGAAATTTATGACTGATCCACTTTGAAAAAAATGCAGACGACAATTGAAATTGCGTGCAATTTGAAAACTAACCTACAGGTTAGAAAATATGGTGGGAAAAGGAAATATTGCTTGTTACAAGCAATTTCTTCTTTTTTCCACAACATTTTCTCAAGTATAAAATCATAGGGACGCAAAAATCAGGGTTTGAACAGGAAATGGTTAATATGGTCAGACAAGGCTCGTAATTCGAGACCTTGGGGTTTGAATTTACTGTCGATTATGCACAGATCTGTCGATTTGTGAGTCAACGGACAAAAACTGCCCACAACGTGACAAGTCGAATTGTCTATCTCCCGTTTTGTAGGTATTATAACAATACACATATACACACATACACACATATATAAATACAAGTATATACCGTTATATTTTTTTATTAATCCTATCAAAAGTTTTTGAAAGAATCTGAAAAGGGGTCACTAAAGGATCATTTCTATAAATTTTGGCTGAATTCTGTTTAGTACTTTCTGAGGAGAAGATTTTTAAAGTAAAAGTTTGCGGAGTAACGGACGGACAGACACAAGACGGACACCACATCAGAACAACATTCCGCTGGCTTTAAGCCAGTGGAGCTAAAGAGAGAGAGATTGAGAGATTCAGAGAGAGAGAGAGAGAGAGAGAGAGAGATGAAGCATGTAGCAAGGAGGCCCTCGCATGCCATATCAGTATTCTACCACTTAGAACTATTCCGTTATGTATATATACGCTTTATAGTCTCGGGCTAAAGAGAGAGATAGAGAGAGAGAGGGGGCGAGAGGGAGATAGGGCGGCAGATCATTAACCAGCACCTCTCAAAAGCGATACCAGTGTTTGCCTGCAGACATCGCCTTCAATCGGGCGTATTAATAAATACTCGCGTTGTAGTCGGATCCGATCTACTTATGTATCAATTGCTTAGTATGTTTTCAAATTTAACTCTTCGTGGGTTGGCATTTTATCGTGTTAACTGTAGCCTCAGGTTGAATACGCAATCTCAGGCTAAAAAAAACCCTGTTTAGTATGGTGGCATTCTGATCAATTGTTTAGTATGATGACAATCCGGCCAATATCGAGGGAAAATGATCTAACTGACAATTTGTTACCACTCTTTCTCAAGCCTGCAGAAAAACGAGGGAGATCCCCTTTGAAAATAGTAACACCCTGTCTCATGTAAAAGGAAAAGGGTCTTATTGACATATTTCTTGTTACCACTGTAGAGCTCCAAATTTTGGGTCAACGTTTCTCAAACTTGCTGAAAAGGTTAGTATGGTCTTGAGGCAGGCTTCTATTGTTATTTTTTGACTAATATCAAGGCAAATGGGACCTTATTAACTATTTCCGTACAATCCCTGGTTTTTACGTCCCTTTGATTTCATAATTGAGAAAATATTGTAGAAAAAGAAGAAATTATTTGTATTATGAAATTTCTCATTTTTCCTCTATATTTTCTATCCGACTACATGGTTATTTTTAAAATTAAACCCACTTCTAAATGATTTCTTGCCAAACCTTTGAATTTGGCCAGATAAAAAAATTGTAAAACAGGAAAGGGTTAACAATTTCCTTGTTGTAACTCTAAAGGTCCCTCTGATTTATGCTTTCTGAATACATTAGTATAGTCAATACGAAGAACCGAACTAAGTATAATGACATTTTGGTTAATATCACACAAAATGGGGTCTTATGATAATTACCTTGTCCCCACTTTAGAGGTAATAATTTTCAGCCAATCTTTCTCAAATTCGCTGAAACTGTTTGTACGCTCAATAGGAACTCTTTTCAGTGTTCTGAATAATGCTATAGGAAAAGGGGGCCGTATATACAATCACATTGTTACCGCTCTAGAGGTCATAAATTTCATTCACTCTTTCTCAAACTTGCAAAAAATATGCGAAGGTCGTGGAAAAGGTCTCTATTAAACATGGTGACATTCATGACAAATATCACAGGAAAAGGGGCCTTATTGACAATTACCTTTTTACAACTCTAGAGGTCACAATTTTGGTTCAATCTGTATCAAATTTGCTGAAAACTTTTGTCTAGTCACAAGGAAAAACCCTGTTTAGTATTGTGACATTCGTACCAATATCAGAGGAAAGGGGGCCTTATTGATAATTAACCTTGTTCCTGCTCTAGAGTTCACAATATTTGCACAATCTTTCTCAAACTTGCTGTAAAAGCTTTTATTATATATACCTATAAAAGATATGGAGTAAAACCTGGCTGTCAAATACAACTCGACAGAAAAAAAAATCAATATTCGGCGTGTAGCAAAAAGCCGTATTCGTTGAGTACCGATAAACACTGACTTCTTTTTTGTGTATTGACGTTCCGGGTTTTTCGGAAAGTTGGTTATTTCTGAGCCATTTAAGAGAATTTTTCTTAATGTCATTTCCTAAAAGGTATATAATAAAAGGAATATTACAACAGTGTGTTTTTCTATTTGTTGTTATCGTGTTCGGGAATCGTGTGTAGGTATTTTTATTGGATTCGACCTTCGGTCTCATCCAATAAAAATACCTACACACGATTCTCGAACACGATAACAACGCATAGAAAAAGACACTGTGGTAATATTCCCTATGTATTGTCATGAAAGAAGATATCTGATATTATAGGAAGTTAAAGTGTCATTAATGCGAATCAAATCACAACTTCTTGCCCATATATCCATTTGTCTTTGTAAAAAATCTTTTTGCTATTAGATTTCAGTAGATAAGTTAGTTTGAGAAAGTAAATTCAGGTGAGTCGTCAAAGGCCATTTTTGGCCGTCTTGTTAAATGTATTGAACATACAATGAAAAATTCAACCAGTTTATATGCTATATAGGTAGATTTTTTTCTGCGATTTTTATTATTTCAAGCCGCCTACTACAAATACACACTGGCTTATCCTAGATGATTCTTTTCATACCTTCTACTGGGCTGTATATCATTCTTAACTTGTTTCGAGTTTTTCTTGAATGATATAACTTCATACAATAATGAGCATGTACATAGAAAGCTGACACACCATCCTCAACCCATTTCCACATACTTGATCTGTTTGTTTGTTTAACGCCACTTTTAACAATATTTCAGTTAAATCGAGGTGATAGCGAGAGTCTAATTATGTATTCCTGGTATTTCTCATATCAGTTCTACTCTTTCATCCTTTCCGAGTCTCCAATTGCTCACCCACTTAGATTTGCGATTATCCAACAATTATTGAGAGACAAGTGTCGGAGAGGATATTTGCTGCGGCCGGGGATCTTAAACATTTCGTTTGAATTTATAATAATGATAATAATAACACCTTTATTTCATGAAGGTAGAACATTAAGACATTTTCATTAAGAATACCTGAATAGTCTTTTTTACAAAGTTGCTTTCGCTATTATGAATATGATTACTGTAAATGATGAAATGATACAAACTAGCGTATAGAGTTTGATTAACAACAACAACAAAAACACGGGGGCGAAATGCTCAATATGGTATAAGGATAGTAACTCTACGGACAGAAACACCTGAAGGTTAATAACTTAGGTATCTTATGGTGATACTCTAGAATTGTTTCAATAGCAAATATTGTTTAAATGACTTTTAAAACTGGATAAAGATGTTGCATCTCTAACTGAAAAAGAAAGTTCGTTCCACACACTCATGCTGTATCATGAAAATGAAATGAGTTTTTCTTGTACAATGTATTAAACTTTGAGTTAGTTATGTCATAGTGAGTTATGATACCATGAACACTTTTAAATTTTGTTGATATACAACCTAGGCAAGGTCTCAATTATAACTCCATATACGAAGTAACAATTCTTGGTCTGATATAAACTTGTACAGTTTGTTAAATATCCCAAACCGTTATGCAATATGATATTCAGAGTATTCTTTTTTAAGATTTAATGTAGATTTTTCTTGTTTCGACTTTTTTTTTTTTCATTTTTTTTCAACTTAGTTGAACAATAGGTATGCTTCAAACGATGGACCTCCTAACCCTAAGTAATTTAACTAGCAGAGCTACTAGACAGAGCTACTACATTTAGAGAAAGGGATCCTCAGCCCTAAAGTTTGTGAATATTTAACTACAAATAGCCACGTGTCTCTCTGGAGGTGTCCTTATTTGCATATACCTTCATTGAAACCGGCCTTCAAATTCAATTAAGAAAAAGAAATCGTGCATGCGAAAGATATGGATGTGTCTAATTTCTTGACAATCTTTTAGTCGGTTAAAACATAGTCGTGATTACACATACGTTATTTTCTTCCAATATCCCAAAAAATTCGAGTTGTAAACATCTAAAAAATCAAATAACAAATTAAATTGAAAAGTTTCCAGGCTCCCAAAGTATCCTTTTTTATATCCCATCAATAACGTTCAATAAAGATGTATCAAACATTTCTGTATTTGAATCTAGGAAAACGATCTCTTCTCGAATGACAAATAGACTGCACAGTAATTGTTCGAACATTTTATTACAAAACAAGATCATTTTTGGAAATTACAGTTAACTATTGTCACGGAAAAATTGACCAATCGCTGCACGGAATCAACCGAACAGTCCAATCATTTATTCAGTCCGGAACTAAGCTTTCAACTCCAACATTGGCCTCCATTTTTATTCCCCCGCATCGATAAGATCGGGGGCATATTGTTTTACCGGTGTCCGTCTGTCCGTCTGTCTGTCTGTCTGTCTGCAAAACTTAACCTGCCAACTAAACATTTTCCTATAACTTCAACCCTGATTAAGTTACAATGCTAATAATTGGTATGAAGATAGGTCTCAACAAGGCGCAACTGGGGAAGGTCATTTCATCAAGGTCAAGGTCAAAATTTTAACCCTTTACCCGTTTCTAAAGAATTCCCGTTTCGGGGGCATAGTATTTCACAAACACATCTTGTTGTTAACCTTTTTTTTGTTGGTTTTGCGACTTACACATGGTAACTACAGCTTATTCAAGTTATAGTTACGACGTTTAGGTCACCAACCAACCATTTTAATTTTTTGTTACATGCAACTGGCCATAAATTTTGCAAAAAACGCCTTAAAAATCGAAGCGGGACTTCCTATCGGAGTTAATGGGTGTAGCCAACGGTGTGAGTGGGCGGGGCCAGCGATTGGTCAATTGTTTCAGTGTTAAGGCAATTGACCAATAGCTGGCCCCGCCCAATTACTCCGTTGAGTCCGCCCATTGACTCCAACAGGAAGTTCCAATTCGGTATTTGATGGCGTTTATTTGCAAAATTCGTGGCCAGTAGCATGTATCAGAAAAGTAGGGTAATTAGTTTGCGACATAAACTTCGTATTTACAGCTTAACCCACTCCAACTCAATCCCTCCTTTTTACGCCCCTCAAGAAAAAAACTTTGGAAAACATTGTGGAAAATGAAGAAATTGCTTGTATCAAGCAATTTCTTCATTATCCACCATGTTTTCTATCCAAAAAGACGAAAAAATTCAAAATTCCATCAATTTGAAATTGTCATCTGCAGCTTCTTTCATTTTGGACCAGTCTAAAATTTTGCTGTGTTGGAATGGGTTAAATGGGCAGTAGTTACGACGTTAAGTCACCAAAACAACAAAAAGGCTTCACATTAGTGAATAATTTAATTGTTAGTTTCGTCTATCAAAAACGAGAGATCTGATTGGTCGAAAAATTTAATTCATACCTCCATGAACAAAATGTTGAGCTCGCAGCCATTTTATTATGCTTCCGTACAAAATAGTTCCATACAAAAAGGTAACAAAATTTGTTAAGTTGTTGCATTTTTCGCTCGATGCTATTAAATTATAAGAAACGAAGAGATTATTTTTTGTTTTCATGGAGGTATGAACCAAAAAACCTAATCACACTGTATGAATACGCGAAGCGGATTCATACATTGTGTGATAAGGGACTGATTATTTTATTGTCGGCCGCGATTGGTCAATTGTACAAAAATACGATGACGATGATTTGATAGTACAATGACGATATCGCTCTTGTAAGACGACAATATCGCGATGGTACGATGTAGATATCGCAGGTGTACGATGACGATCACGCGAGAGTACGATTGTGATATCACAAAAATGTGATCTCTTTTGTGATGGCGTGGGTTTGCGATGATGAGATTACGAGATGATGTTTTCATGTCGTCATGGTTCTCTCGTACTCTCACGTTATCGTCATTGAACTCTCGCTTTATTGCCATGGTGCTCCGCTCGACTTTCCCAATACCAACATCATATCCTCGCGTGTAGGCTATCGCACTCTCGATCCTTGAACCACAAATATTAGATTCATTTGAACTGCCCAAACCCTGTTCTTTAACCTATTCCCACTTGACAAAATTTTAGACTGGTCCAAATTGAAAGAAGATGCAGACGACAATTTCAAGTTGATGGAATTTTAATTTTTTTAACTTTTGTGGATAGAAAACATTGTGGATAATGAAGAAATTGCTTGAAACAAGCAATTTCTTCATTTTCCACAATGTTTTCCAAAGCTTTTTTCTTGAAGGGCGTAAAAAGGAGGGATTGAGTTGGAATGGGTTAAATGGTAGATATAGCTTATGCAGTGTCGGCTGTATGTAAAGATACTGAAACCAGTGATTGCGTGTAAATTGTTCAAAAAGTTCTAAATGCTCGTGTTTAATACTGAATACATTAGATTTAAAAGCTCTTTACATAAATAACTAGGACATTCTTGATACTTGGGAAGTATTATTTTCAAATAAACCAACATTAAAGTATATTACAGATTCCTTTAAAGTGTTATCTGCTGACGCCGTTAGATCTCCTAACATAATTAGCATCCTCACCTGTACAGTGTACCAGCCTAAAATGATTTTAATGCGTTTTAACAAAATATAGAGGGTTTAACTAGGAGAATTCAAAATTTTATATGGAAACCCCTTCTAAAACTTTAGAAGTGACCATTTCCTAATATCACAACTTTTTGGTCGTCCTACGGTTGTCGCTTTTCACATTCTTTTCAATAAAGAAATGAGGAGAATATATTTCGTATTATTTGAACTTAAAAACTTAGCCCTTGTCATGATGAATTAAAAATCCTGTACACAATTGCTTGGTTTAAACCATATTTATTTTATTTTACATCGATTGGGAAACAAGTTCTTCCAACTTAGAGTAATCCCTCTCGATTCTGCTTCCTGAAAAATGCACCAGTACCATCGCCAAAAGTGTCAGAACCAAGATCGATAGTCGCTCCCGGGAATCGAACACAGGACCTCTTGATCGGGAAGCCGACGCTCTACATCTCGACCACGGCCACCACACTTGCTTGAAAATCAAAGGACTAACAGCACCGGAAGGTCTAAATGAGAGTCAATATTTCTTTTGAAAATTGATTATTCAAACAACTCCGGCTGAAAGGGGAAAAGCAGATGGTCTAGACCAAGACCGGACTGCGCTTATGTGCAGGCTGATCTTTGTCTATACCCCCTGCCAAAACAGGAATAATCCGGGTGCAGCATAACAAGGCTTGATAACACTGTATGAATACGCAAAGCCAACAAAACTTTTTGTGTGCGGCAAAGCTTTTCATTGCGGGCTTGTGACCTGAGAGTGATCTGTAAACAATTCTGCGAAGATTTCTGGTTTCCTTTTTTGGGAGTTTTGTCCAAAGCAGAGCCAAAGATCCTTTAATGCAATGTGTAATTTCTTAATTCAATGAAATATAACGTCTGTTACTTATAAACAAAATTAATACTATTAATATGAACTTTATTTTAATGTAGAAAACCTGGAAAATATCCAAAATATTATACGACCACCATTTTATTCATGGGCCGATTTTTTTTCTTCTTTTGGGAGATAATAAGATGGTTAACCCTTGTCATACTGAACAAAACCCTTTTCAAAACAGCATGAAAATCAAAGGGTTGAAAGTACTGAAAGTACTTGTTTCAGGTCCATATTTATTTTGAAAATTAAATTTCTATCACAGCCCTGACTTAAACGGGATAAGTAGGTTGTACAGGCAAAGATCAGACTGCGATTATGTGCAGACTGATCTTTGTCTATACCTCCTGCGAACAGGAATATTGCGGGCTCAGCATAACAAGTCTATGATAGAGGAACTTATTGATAAATAAGGCGACGTGTTTGATTTCAAATATTAAACAACCCGAAATAAAAATAAGGTTTAACAAAAATCCCATTGTGTAAAATTTCATGTTATGAATTGCTTCAATTTTCAACACTTCCATGCCCTATCCTACTACACTAAGACGAGTAAATATTAACAGATAGTGACATTTAGGAAGATTTTCCGACTTGAACACAGCGGTGTCCCGTGGAGTAACAACTCTTTTTCTATCAAGTAATTACTGACAGACAGGATAATTTGAAGTCCCGTCATACAAAGAGAGGAAGTATAGAAATACTAAAAAGTACTGATAGTACTTAAGGCCAGGAAATTATCGAAATTGTAAGATAAAAATATTAAGAATTTGGACAGCCAGGCAGAATGAAAAGATTCGCAATATGTACCTTCAAAATTTACATTTCAATAAATGGTTTTAGTAATATTCTAAATTTTGTGTGTTCAATCAGGGCCCAAAAATTATAAAACTTCATCGTACTCAAGTGACAGTTCATTCAAACTTTGACTTCAGATCAAAGATGCATTTTTTTTTCAGAATTGATATTGGAAACGCTAAAAAATTGTAGTAAATTGTTGATTGCAACATTTAATGTAAATTAGAAATTGAATATTTATCCAAATCTAAAGTTTTCTCAATTGAATAAGATAAAAATGTTTGTGTTAAACACCAATGCCACCGCCTCTACTATTGTTCAGAAACAGTTGTTTGATACAATATGGAAATCAGTAGTAAAACAATGTAAAAGTTTATATTTTTTAAATATTTGACCTTGAAAAATGACCTTTACTGAACACCTTTAGTCGATTCCAAACAGAAAGGTATTGTCTCAAGCAATAACCATGCGAAAGATTCCATCACTTACCATTCAAGAGTTATAGCCAATGTTGAAAGCTTTTGGCGGACAAACAGAGTAACAAATAAACAGGCAGGACAAAGACAATACGCCCTCTATGCAGGAGCATAAAGAAGTTTCATTATCTTATGATGACTGTTCTCTGCCACCATAGACTTAGATATTCAATAGCAGTCAGTAGCAATAGTAATTTTGATTAACACCCTCATTTTGCTAGAATAGGTGTATACAAAATGATGACTGTTCTGTACCACCATGGTTTGGGCTTAGATAATTTACTTAGAAGTCTCAAAACAATAGATTTTTTGTAATTTATATTAATATCCACATTAAACGTGAAGCTCTTTGCTAGAATAATTGGAATATTGCCTTGAAATGGTTTGTGGTAGTAATTCTTTCGCCAATTTTCTAAATCACTTTCTGCCCTTTTCCAAGGTCTTTTTCGGACAGATATGTCCACTTGTACGGCGAACGAACAAACCAGACCACATTCATAATTATCAAGAGATATATTGACTAGCAACTAGTTGTTCGCTGCTTCCATCTCTTTGATTTTAATGCAATTCTATAAAGGTTTTAAATCAGAATGACAAGGGTTAAAATTTGTCTAAATTTGGCCATATTCCATTTCGGTTAGATAAGTTATTTCTCGAATTCGCCGAATGTACCTAATGTTTAAACGCCGGATGTCATATGCATACAATATGTTTTATAGTATGCTTCACGAATTGCGAAATTAGTAGACAGAACTGTAGGCTTATATACATCTTGAAGCTTTACCTTTTGGCAGACGAAAAATATGAGACCCTCTCTTCTGTTTATCTACATTTTTGTTAAAGCTTCTGTAAATTCGAACTTTAAAGTGGCTCTTGCACAGATTACGAAAACAATTTTCGGCTCACAACATTCAAATTGCTAACTGTAATACTTTCAGACATTTAAAAGATGCTGAATAAGCTGATTTGATTTCGTATTGAAAACGGTTGTTCTTGACTTTATAAAAAGAAGAAGCAAAATTATTTTGCAAAATAACTACACGAATTCCAACCCGAATAGAACCGGAAATCACCGCTACCTGTCGATTAATCCGAAAATTGCCTTATTTGTGATTTCAATGACATAGATTTACGTAATTAGCTTCCGCTTGAAATTTAGTCGTTATTGACATCACAAGACTAACGACCTCATCCGATAAATTCCGATGTTTTAAAGTAGGGCATGGGGATAATATCACATTAGGTAAAATTATAGTGAATTTTGTAGATTTGACAAGAAGAAAGAATATTAATCGTGAAAATAACGTGAATAACTATTGGAAAAGCATGAAAATATGTTGAAAAGCCGCTTTAACCTCTACTCTACATGATTTGTGTGTCTTTGTGGTGACAATGTCATTTAAGTTGGGATAAAAATTAGGTTGACTGATCACTGGCCAAGTCTGTATATATATATATATATAAAGAAAAAGGAAAATAAAGCTTGTAACAATCAATGTCTCCTTTTCTCATAGTGTTTTCTGGAACCATATTTCTCAATGCGTAAACTTTAGGGTTGTGAGATAGTATGCGAAAGGCCTACATCAAACTAGAATATTCCTACAGTTCGTTTGGCAGAGAACGGTTCAACCCAATTCCCGACAATGTTACCCCCCCCCCTCCAAGAAATGATTTAAGATAGGCAAGGTTGAGCCAAAATGACAAATATATTTAAAATTCCCTCAACGTGAAATTGTCGTCTGTAACTTCTTTGAACCAGTCTAAAATGTTGCAGTGTGTTAATGGGTTAAGATGGGCCTCCTGTGCATAAACATTAACAGATCTAATAGCCTAAGGTAAATCCACGTTTCAAGAGATGTGAATGGTTTTAATGGGATGTCTGCAGTACGAAGTGTGCTAACAAGAGTAAATACAGATACTCTACGAGGTTAATATTCGTTCGGGAAGTTGATAATTCAAAACATTTCTAGTACGGTGCTGGATTCTTATTACAAAGTCGACCTTCTTTTCATCTACCTTTCTAATTCAAAAGATATTCAAACGTTTATCGTTATAGTGCGAGCCAAACGTCGTAAATACAGCTTGAAGATAGCTGTATTTACGACATTTCGCTCGCGCAACGACGTTATGCGTCAGGTGTATGTCATAGTTGCAATACAGTTTATGGTCTATATCTAAAATGAGCGATGGAATAATGTTTTTTCACCAAAACGGAATTCACTGGAAAAGTTTGAATAAATTTGGTATTATTTAAGGAAAATCAACTTTTTAAAGCGAGCGCAAAGACAATCATGTGACGCAGTGTTGAACATAAAACGTAATCATGTCGTTTGAGCATCTCGGCGATTCTTCTTCTAAATATGGTCATAGGAACCCAAAGGCCGGAATAGAACAAAGACATTCAAATGGAAAGGATATTAACCTGCTTGTACTTGGCCTGCCTGGCGTAGGCAAAACAGGTAAGAGATTTTTTTATATTTACATGTAGATTACAAAATATAAAACTTCCGGTAGTCTGTTTTTGTAGACTTATTTCCGTCACATTAACTATCTTTGAGTGCAGCTGACATCGCTAACGCCAACTCCGACAGGAAAGTTTGTCTGAGGTATCAGATTAGTTTATTGTACATGGACAATTCGCTGTAAAAACATGAAAAAAGCCGTTGATTGATGTGTTTGTTTGAATAGGGTTTAACACCACTTTTAACACTAATTCAGTGATCTCGCCGAGGCTGGAGCATTTAACCATGGATTCCTGATATTTTGTACACCAATACTACCATGATATCCTTTCCGACCTCCTTTTTCATCCCACTTAGGTTTACGATTATCCACAACTTTGTGGGAGACAAATGTCGGAAATGATATTTGCCGTGAGAGGGTATTGATCCCATGAACTCATAATTGTTATATTTGAATATGGTGTAACGTCACTTTTAACAGATTTCCAGACATATCGCGGTGGCTGGAGCATTTAACCATGGGGTCCTGGTATTTCGTACACCAGTACTACCACGATATCCTTCACTACCCCCCTTTTTCATCCCACTTAGGTTTACAATTATACACCCATTGGTGGGTGGAAGAAAAATTTGGAAAGGATATTTTCCGTGACAGGGGATCGATCTCATGACTTCATAATTCGAGAATCCGACACGCTACCAACTGCGCTATGACCGCGACCAAGCCGTTGGTTGAAGCCAACAGCTCGTTAGTTCTGGACCACTTTTTAATATTTTCGACAATTGTCGTGGTCCAAGCTTAGTTGTTAAGTTCTCACCTTAAATAAGTCTCATCAATACAAATATTTTGTCGTTCTTATTCTTAGCTGGAAAAAATAACAAATGTTTCTTTCTGATGAAAATTTGCGTCATAGTAAATGACAGATATCATTATCAAACAAATCATTCATGTAGACAGGAAGTAACATTGTGAACTCTGAAACTAATTTAATATATTCACGTTGGTTGGCGACTTGTTCAAACTGTAGTTACGCCATTATGGTAAGCCCGCCAAACATTTATTTCTTGTATATGTCTGTTAGTGAATTTTTAGAAATAAGCAATCGCTGGTCCCGGCTACTTACTCCGTTGGTCACGCCCACTGACTTCGAAAGGAAGTCCTGCTTCTATTTTGAACGGCGTTATTTTGAAAAATCTATGGCCAGTAGCATGTAATAAAAAAATAGAAAAGTTGGTCGGCGACCTAAATGTAGTAATAATACTGGAATAATAAGCTGTGGTTATGACGTTTAAGTCGTCAAACAAACAAATAGGTTAACAAAAACGTCTGCCAGTGTTTAAAACTCATTTCAGATCTAAATGAATGATTTGTCAGTTACCTTGTCGAAGGTCCTCGGGTCTGGCAAGCGATGCGTCAACTGCATTTACTGATTAAAATCATTCTGCAGATAATATATAAACGTGGCTACAATTTCTGTTTAAATAAGGGGGAATTTCCAAATATTTTTGTTGAAGCCAGGGGTCAATTGTTCGAGTCAAACTTTTTGCAACAGTTATAAGTACTTATTAATGATGTGCCACTGCTTTGTATCTATTGTCTGAACTGGCATCAACATATTTGAAGTAAACATGTGTTACGTCAGATAGAAAAGCAGAGAATTTCGTTTTCGTGTTGCAAAAGACGACCGTTACGACACGAGATCTTTAGAATACTGAAATACAGTAACAATTACTTTTTCGACATTAACTGATTGATTGAAAGGGGTTTGACGCCACTTTTAAAAGTATTTCAGTTATATCACGGCGGCTGGAGCACCTTACATTAGTGCAGTCTGATCTTGGTCTACACCTCCTGCCAAATCCGGAATATTCCGGGTTCAGCATGACAACGGTTGAAATTCAGTACAACCAATCTTTCTCAAGAGACCACCTCTATTAAGCGACCACTTTCATTAAGCGACCAATATAAAAAATCCCTTTCGAGAAACAAAGATCTTCATAATTGCACGATTTTGCTAATGCAATCATAAAAACTAAATCCTAATTTGGTAGACCTCTTTATAATCGTATCAATGAAACGATTCTAATGAGTTCAATCAACATAGGATTAAGTGAGATTCCTACAGTGATATATGTATGCAGTCACTTCGAATAGGTCACGAAACAGAGTATTAAGCGAACATATTCTTAAACGACCACATTTTGGCCGTTTCTTTGGGTAGTCGCTTATCACAGGTTTAAGTGTATCTTTAAAAAACGACCGAGTGCAACATTCAACCAAGGACAACCCAAATATTCCAATTAACCCTTGTCATGCTGAATAAAATCTTTTCATAATTTCATTAAAATCAAAGGTCTGAGAGCACTGGTAGTACTCGTTCTATCACCAATACATCTTTTGAAAATTAATTTCATAAACAAATCTTGTTTGAAAAGAAAGCACAGAAGGTGTAGACTAAGATCAGACTGCACTTATGTGCAGGCTGATCTTGTCTACACTTCCCGCAAAAACCGGAATATTCCGAACTCAGCATGACAAGGGTTAATAGATAAATAAATGAATAAATAAATAGTTAGATAAATGAATAAACAAACAGATAAAAAAAATGAATATATCATTGAACACGATACTAAACTTGGGAAAAAGAAAATCGTGGGGATTTATGATTTATTAAATGCCGAAGGCAACAATTTAAGGTAATTGAATAACATTGCCATAATTGTGAGAACGTGAGTTTTAGAGGTAGTAATTGCTATCAATTGAATTACATATTCAACCCGTTATCAGACGAAACAGTTTTAGACTGGCCCAAAATCAATATGTTGCAGACGACAAATGACAGTTTATGAATTTTGGATGGGTTTTTTTTTGCACATGGGGTAGAAAACGTTATTGATATTGAAGAGGAGTTAACCCATTACATTATGACAAAATTTTAGACTGTTTCAAATGGAGAGAAGTTGCAGACGACAATTTCAAGTTGGTGGAATTTAGAAAGTCTTTGTCTTTTAGGGTAGAAAATATTGTTAAAAGCAATTTCTTTATTGACCACAGTGTTTCCAAAACATTTTTTGAGATGCTTGAAAAATGGGATTGAGTGGGAATAGTTCTATATAGCTAATTCATGTAGGCGTACAAGGCAGTGCGCATAGTGAAGACTCATTTTGAAAAAAAATATTCTCAATCTGAACGAAAAATACCTAGAAGATGGACTTGCAAAACTCGTTGCTACAAAGCAGAGTTTGCAATTTTCCTGAAACACATAAGAACTACCATTTATAGAGTATGAATTCAATGAATTTCGTGGTTAAGCCTCCATTGGCAGTTTGCACTCGTTGAACTCTGTGAAGACCTCAAAGCTGTAGCTTTGCAAGCATAAAATCATTCTCGAACTAGTTTTGTCTGATGGAGTACCAACATAAAGTATATAAATCCGGTAACTGTATTAGGATTTCTAACCAATTTGTAATAATCTAATTTTTAGTTACGTCTATCAAAAACAAGCGTTGAAAAATTCGTTGAAAGCGATTGGTTGAAAAAAATTATTCATAACTTCATGAACAAAATCGCGTATTCATACAGTGTGATTAGGTTTTTGGTTCATACCTCCATGAAAACAAAAAATGTTCTCTTCATCTCTTAATTGAACTAGAACTACCATTACCAAAAATATTTTTTTTTGTAAACGACTCATTATAAAGGATCAAGGGCTTTTTAAAGCACCATTCCATTCCTTGTAGTCTTAATTTTAGGTTTGTAAAACACGTGTGAGGGTACAATCTTGAAATTGCAAAGGAATATCAACACTGGTCAGTCTGCTCGAGCATGGTCGAATTTCCCAATTTTCAGCAGATTTTCTTCATTTTCAATCAACGCATTCCCTCAAAATTACACTCTTTTACATCCATAATGAAAGCATTTGTGGAAAACGAAGATATTGCTTGTGACGAGC
Source organism: Fragum fragum (assembly GCA_946902895.1). Taxonomy (NCBI): domain Eukaryota; kingdom Metazoa; phylum Mollusca; class Bivalvia; order Cardiida; family Cardiidae; genus Fragum; species Fragum fragum. Next base: position 60,980,695 of record OX336368.1, read on the forward strand.
AATTTCTTCATTGTCCACAATGTTCTATAGCCTGCTAAAAGACAATAATGTTCTAAATAATAGATTTATAACCTCGTCTGCATCCTCTTTCAATATGAGCCAGTCTAACATTTTGTCATTTTTAATGGGATATCCGTTTCCTCCAGCCTATGACTGATCTATGCTGCAGATTTCCAGACTGTTACTTTTATTCCTTTTTTTTTTCTTAGCTTTGCTTTTTTCAGCGAAAACCCGAGGTAACGATGTTGCTAAGCCTGCGTCTGCGTCGTCGCCCCCTCAAAAATTTTAACATTTTAATATCGTTTGTATTAGTGAACACATCCAATTGAAACTCGGAATATATGTGCACTTTAAACCCATTACCAGGCGGCGAAATTTTAGATCGGTCAAAATTCAAAGAAGTTGCAGACGACAGGTTAAAGTTCATGAATTTTAGATTGTTTCAACTTTTTGGGTTGAAACATTTGTGAAATGAAGAAATTGCTTTTCACAAGTAATTTCTTCATTTTCCACAATGTTTTCTAAAAATTTTTTCTTTGGGGCGTATAAAAGCGTCATTGTGTGGGAATGGATTAAAAGAGAAATCCATGCCAACAAAAGGGACAACTCCAAATACGTTTTTGAACAAATGATGCCTCTTTCTCGATTTAGTAGTTTAATCCACTATAATACACTTAAACAGCCAAAGGTTGAAATCCGAATGCCAGAAGTTGTTGTTGTTTTTAAGACACATGCAATGACTGATCTGTGTAGCAGATTCACAGATGGTCACCCCTTTTTTTAAAAGCTTACGACAGATCTATGTTTTAAATTCCGAGATGGTAACTCCCCGACCCTTTTTTTAACAACGCATGACTGATCTGCGCTGAATATTACTAGACGGTCATTTCTGCACATTTCTAACAAGGCATGACTGATCTGTGATGCAAGTTCCAAGACCCCCCTCACCGATTTTCAGCAACATATGACCGATTTATGCTGCAGATTACCAGATGGTCTCTCCATCTCCCCCTCTTTTTGACAAAGTATGACTGATCTGTGCTGCAGACTTCCAGATACCCCCTTTTAACAACCTATGACTGCTCTGTGCTGCATATTACTCAATGGTCTGCTGCAGACTTCCAAATGCACACCCTACTCCCATCCCCTCTTTTGGACAACGTATGACTGATCTGTGCTGCAGATGGTCACTCCCCTTTTCTAACAACGTGTGACCGATCTTTGCTGCAGACGTTCACTTTTTATGTGATTGGTCACTTGAACATTCTCGTTAATTCAAAAGGGCGCAGAAGAGTGCTAGTCTCAGTGGATACAGGATATCACTAATGACTTTATTCTTTAAGTGGTAACGCTTTCTTTTCACTTAATGACGGAAATACTGCAAATTCATCGGCATACATGTGATAGACAAAGAAAGTCAATAAATTATGTAAAAAACCTTTTCAAAAACACAAAATTGACCAATCGGTGCTGTCAAGCAAAGAACCAAACGATCCAATTAGACCGGAAATGAACTTTTAACTCCAACATTGGCCGACATTTATGTGAGACATTTTTGTTGATTTGAGGGCTTAAACGTCGTAACTACATATTATCCAAGCTATAGTTATGACGTTTAAGTCGCCAAACAACAACTTTTTTATTACATGGTTCTGGCTTTCCAAATTGCTCGGATTAATATCGAAGCTTCATTTCCTATTGGAGTCAGTGGGCGTGACCAGAGAATTTAGTGAGCATGGCCATAGGAGTCAGTAGGGGTTGCCAGAGGAGTCAGTTGGCGTTGCCAGAGGAGTCAGTGGGCGTTGCCAGATGAGTCAGTGGGCGTTGCCAGAGGAGTCAGTGGGCGTTGCCAGAGGAATCAGTGGGCGTTGCCAGAGGAATCAGTGGACGTTGTCATAGGAGTCAGTGGGCGGGGCTAGCGATCCGACATTTCCACTGTTTTCTTCTATTACGTCCTATTTCTGTTTCAGATTGTCGGTCGTCTAACCTTTGTCAAGAAACAAATTAAACACAAAAAAGATCACGTCTGTAAAATTTCTTTATTATTTTGTACGTGCACTAGAATGATACCAAATACTTTTCTATGTACGATATCTACTGTAACAATTATTTACTCATTTTTCATAATTATACAGGAATGATAAACATCCTTACTGCTGTATTTGCCTTATCTACTTTAAAGAAAAGGTATGTCTTTTTACAGAATGAATTCAAATTGCCAAAAGGCCAAATTTGCTATTTTTCCATATACAGTGTATATATATTTTTTTCAAATCATTCTTTACAATACAGTTACTGTAATTGAAGCTCAAAGTTGTCATTGCGCTTTTAGCCGCCGTCACAACCCAGTCGGTATAGCGCGCAAGGCTCCCAATCTTCAATCATTGGATGTCATAGGTTCGATCCCCGGCGATCGTACTTATCCTTTCCGACACTTGTCTCTCACCAACGGGTGGATAATCGTAAACCTAATTAGGATAGCATCTTGAGGCTAGAAAAGGGTGTAGTGGTAGCATTGGTGCGAGAAGTACCAGGAATCGATTGTTAGGTTCTCCAGCAGCCGCGATATCACTGAAAAATTGTTAAAAGTGGCGTTAAACCTATTCAAACAAACAAACAATCTACTCTTAGCATTTAAACTTTTAAACATTCCCCAGATCATTGAATTGCAAGTCGGATATTAACTTACGGCGCACCTGCCAGTCACAGAACATCGGTATCACAACCCTTAGAGATACCTATTTATATCCAGGATTGGGAGAAGCAACAATAGGTTTTTACTCAGAAAATTCCCAAGGTTCGAGCGGTATTCGAACCCGGGACCCTCTGATCCCGAGGTCCGGATATTCCCGCTAGACAACAGACTCCACAACACTATAAGCAATGAAAAAAGATTGATTATCCATGGGGTTCAAGACAGGGAGCCATGTGAAGCAAGTGTATGATATATAGTTAAAAGTCAATTTACAGAGGTCGATACTAACACCAGTCATAGGGCCTGGATTTTATAGGGAGGTCAGGCAGAATCCCTATGTTCTTGGTCATTTGGGCTAAAAGTTTTTTTGTTTTTTTATTCAAATCCATTACTTGAAAATATCCCCTTTAGCCCTTACCTAGTCATTCACTGGTTTTCATGAGATATTTAATAACTGAAAATAGTGTGGGAAGAGAAGAAATTGCTTTTGACAAGCAATTTCTTCTTTTCCCACTCTATTTTCCAACCTCTGTTTGGCTTGCAATCATATGCCTTAAACGCTATCAACTTCGTAATACATGTTTAAATATTGCATGAAATGACCGTAGATTTTGAAGACCTTCAATCAAAGAGGCGATCCTGTAAGAAGTGGAACCAACTCATCCTACAGGCCTGTGGCAAAATTCAATTACTGTCGTTTTGTTTGAATGTGGTTTGACGTTTAACGGAGGCGATCCTGTAAGAAATGGAACCAACTCATCCTACAAGCCTCTGGCAAAATTCAATTAGTGACGATTTGTTTGAATGTGGTTTGACGTTTAACGGTATTTCAGTCATAGCGACTGGAGCACTTAACAATGGATTCCTGGTAAAGTGGAATCTTCTTAATCGCAACCCTGATAATAGCAATTCACTGCTTAATTCCAACTCACATTTTGCACAAACATTCCATTTAAAGAACAAATAGCTCATTTTAATAGCAACTTTTGTCTACCACTAATTGGAACAAAAACTTTCACAAATTGGTGTTGCTATCAACAGGATTCCACGGTATTTCTCACACCAGTACTACCACTACATGCCTTCCGAGCCTACAGCTGCTAATCCCACTTTTGCTTACGATCATCCAACTTTTGGTGGGAGGAAAACGTCGGAAAGAATACATGCCGCGACCTGGGATCAAACCCCGGTTAATGCCGAACCCTGGCAAACGCATAACGAACGAAAGAAAGAATAACTTGCATTGGTGTTTCACTTGGGAAGGGTTGAGCTATAAAGTTTGATTTGATCTCTTATAGGGTGAGTAACCTGTATAAAGAAGATTTAGGAAATTATAGGATATAAAATCTGACAGCTCACGCTTTTGTAGACATGTTTACATACGAAACATGCCTGCTAAACAGCCTTGTACTACCGATTAATTTTATCATGAAAGGCAGACAGAAAAATTATGGGATTACACGCTTTGCGTCCGCTACTTTGCTAAATAATTATCTCTGGGAGTATGGAAATCATACGGTGAGAGAAACCTTGTAACTGCACACAAATCTCTTCGATTAACCAATTCCCACACAATCCCGCCTTTTGAAGTCCTTAAGATAAATGCCCCAGAAAACATAGCGGAAAATGAAGAAATTGCTTATTACAAGGAGTCGGCATATTCTTTGAACCTGTCTAAAAATGTCGTGTGTTAATGTGTTAAGACACTTGATTCCTCCTCCCCGAATCACAAGAACAACCCTTTGATTTTCCATATACAGATGTACCCTCTTGAATTGTAGAGAGAAAAAAAAACACGACTTCGTTAACATGTGGAGCAGATATGCACGAACTTATAGACGAGAATTCAAGATCTTTAGATATCAGAGCTGTGCGGCTTAATAATTGTAACAACAGCTTAATTTTGCCGAAGTTATATTTTGGTCTCGCGACAGTATTGAGTATCTTAGTTATATTCATGCAAATCTATTTCGTTTAAAATAACAGCTGTCAAATAAAGATGAACGATAATTTAGACGAGAGTTAACTCTCAGATCAAGCAATTTGATAAATTTGAGTTGTATTAAAACCATCCACCCACAGGGACTTGGCATAATTATTTTTTCGTACTTTATGACTGATATATATGAGTCTTTATCTCAGTTATATAGTATAACCCATTCACACAAAGTGACGCTTTGAACACCCCTCAAGAAAAAAATGGGGAAAACAAGCAATTTCTTCAGTTTACACAATATTGAAAAAAAATTTCATTAACTTTAAATTGTCATTTGCAACTCTTTTCAATTTGGACCAGTCTAAAATTTTGCCGTCTGGTATTGGGATGAAGAATAATTGTGCCAAGTCCCTGTGCATCCACCGAGCCAGGTAGTTTCTCTAATAGTAATTTCGTATTGGAATTCGGTTTAGTTTTACGTCTGTTTCAACACCATGTAAGTTATATCACGTAGTGAAGTGCTTCCCGAGATTTACAATCACTGCACCTAGTGTCTAACAGAGAGAATACACGATCGACAAATGTGTCAAGGGGGGGGGGTTACTTCCGATTATTTACTTCTTTTAACCCATTCCAACACAATGACACTTTTTGACGCCCCTCAAGAAAAACAATTGGGAAAACATTATGGAAAACGAAGAAATTGCTTGTTATATGGAATTTCTTCCTTTGTCACATTTTTTCTACCCATAAATTTAAGAAAATCTAGAATTCCATAAATATTAAACTGTTGTCTACATCTCCAATCAATTTCGACCAGTCAAAAATATGTCGTCTGTTAATGGGTTAAGGACATGTTAAAATGACACTTACTTGTTAAATAAGGGGCTGTACAGTCCCAAATGTAGAGTCTATAAGAATTTTAGTCTATCTGAATTACATCGATTTGTAAACAAGGTCTAAAGGCTAAGATATATCATCTGCTCCTGGAGAAAAAAGTGCATGTACCGATTGTGTGAGCCGATGAGAAAAACACCAACAGCAACAACAACAACAAACAACAACAAAAACCAACCCACACTCAAGATCGATTGCCACTCCAGGGAGACTTCCTTGGACCAGCCCGAACCTCTTGATCGCATACCGACGCTCTACCTCACATGTCAGCCCGATTAGCTCAGTTGGTAGAGCACTTGACTTCAAACCTCAAGATCATGGGTTCGAGCCCTGGGCTGATCATATCAACTAACTAATTGTCTTTCGGATGAGACGTTAAATCGAGGCCCCGTGTGACGATGCTATCCATCGAGCACGTTAAAGAACCAGGCGGGGCTCTCAGTAGTTTCGTCCTTTATCCTTGCACTATCTCCCGTCACAACTAATCGTCTTCTGGGGGCGTCGCTCATATGGGCATGTGCTACGGTAGCGACGATAAATAAACGGAAAAAATACATGCTCTACCTCACGAGAACTTCTTATGTTCAGCTCTGTCGACGTACACTTTCTTTAGATTTTCCTGAAAATAAAATCTTCGAAATTCAAATCATCCTTATCGAAATATAGCGGTAGTAATATACCTAATGTAATTAGCTCTAACCCGTTAGTCAGAGACTATAATATACTTTATTTTATGCATAAATGATCAAATATATTAGCGCGTGCGTGTCATTTCCAACCATTACACATGTGCGCCAAGTAAAGACTCAGATCAGCCTGTGCATCCGCACAGTCTGATCAGAGGCTTCACTCTGCGCTCTGTAGATAGATACTGACACAAAGCTTCTTTCAACAATCAGCGAATATTCTAATTGCCCCGAATGGCTATCCAGGGTGCTCAATGTGTGCGAGTCACGCACATGCGAAATTGTTGGAAATGTCACGCACATACTCATATACAGTCGATCTTACTTGAGCGACCACTTCTATTAAGCGGCCACGTCCATTAAGGGGCCATAATCGAAATTCCCTTTGTAAAAGCAAGAGCTCTTAAGAAGTGATGGCATTTTGCTGAAAAGTAAAATCATTACTAAAACCAATGTTATTGACACTCATTAGAAACGCATCACTGAGAAGATTCTCATGAGTTCCAACAATATAGGATTTAGCAAGAATTATGTAATTATTTTTGTTTGCAATTGAATCAATCCTTCAAATCTTTCGCAACAAATGTATTAAGCGACCACTCTTTTAAAGGACCACTTTCTGGTCTTCCCTAAGTCGTTATTTAACCCTGTACAATCCATGATTTTTACTGCCCTGCGATTTATACTTGAGAAAATATTGTGGGAAAAGAAGAAATTGCTTTTCACAAGCAATTTCTTCTTTTTCCGAAATATTTTCTACCCTACTGAATGGTTATTCATAAAAGTAAAGCCACTTTCATTTTTTTACGAAATTTTGGACAGGTCTAGATTTATAAAACAGGAAAGGGTTAAACAATAGTACTGTATATATATCGTCCTTGCGCGAACAAAAGTTGTAAACACGGCTTTATTCAAGCTGTATTTACGACATTTTGGTGGCCCACTTATATGTCTGTTCCAGACTTAAAGGTCAAATTCAAAGAAATTTTTATATTGTCTTTTCATTCATTATTTTTCAAGTATCTGGTGTTAATTTAACACACAAACAATATTTTCGCGATTGCAGACCGTGCACATGTACAAAAACCAATTCGAAATGTCAAGATTTAATACTGCCCCAAAACAGCGCATCGCTTACTTCCCCTGTACATTCCCCAAACCGCTTATCTCCCCTGCATTTGTGACGTCATAGTAGAAGCTATCTGTTTTACATGTCCAATGGTTGCTGTACTAAATACAGGCGATAATACGTAAAAAATCGATTTTAAAGGAGAATAATGACGATCCGTGCCGCTTACGGTTGTAATGTTGAATCGGGGACTCAGAGGATCAGCATTTTTACGTTTCCGATTGATTTTAAAAGAAAAAAGTTGTGAATTCATAGCGGACAGCAGTGACAAATTTTGAGCCACCGAGTCATGCAAAGCTTTGTGTGAGACACTTTAATTTCAAGTTTTTGATCAGCCCGAAACTAGCAAATGACGTTGTTTTTAAGAACTTTCGACTCCGATTGAAACCTGACGCCGTGCCAACAATCTTGATCTCGGAGAACCGACGGGAAGAAGAACCGACATGCCGACCATCAGCTAGGGCGAGGAAGAAGCTGCAACAGCGGTTAGATCAATTTGGTGAACAAATTGATATCTCGGCCATATATTGTGGGGGTTGGGATTGAATAAAACAATGAACGAATCACATTATGGACCGATTTTTCGTGAGACAGCAGAACTGAAAGGGTTCCCATTTTGTTCATCTCGGATATTGTCCTTCCAATATATTGACCAAACGAGACTTTAAATAGAGGAGTATACCGACCTATCAAATAATTCATTCAGCCCTGACCTGAGCTTATCAACTCCGACATTGGTTGCCATTTTTGTTTACCTTTATTTTTTATTATTTTTGATTTGGCGGCTTAAACATTGTAACTACAGCCTTTTCAAGCTGTAGTTACCACGTTTAGGTCATCAACCAACCATTTTACTTTTTTGTTACATGCTACTTGGCATAAATTTTGCAAAAGAACGCTGTTAAAAATCAAAGCGGAACTTCCTGTTGGAGTTCATGAGCGGAGACTATGAAGTAAAGGGCGGGCCAGCCATTGGTCAATTTTGACATATTCACGAAAACTGTGTGGCAAAATGAGAAATTAATAATTATAAGTCATTTCCCCTTATTCTCACCATTTTCTCCTCTAGTCATACTCTCTGAGACTCATTTTTCATTGATCCCATTCCAAAATGACATAATTTTAGACTAGTCCAAATTGAGAGGTGCTTTGAATTTAATTGCTGTTATCAACTACTTAGACCTGTGTTTATTATTGATATGAACATATTTCCCTCATAAACATACTGTTTATCTAGAATTCCAACAAATTTTCAAAATGTTCCTTTTACATGGTTGTTAGAAGGTATTTCCTTTTTTTTATTACCAAAAAATCCATTTAGACACATTAAGGGGTCGACACTAACAGTGTTCCGGGATCCCTTAAAATTGGAAGGGACCCCAGCAATTCCAGGCTAGAGATTCCATTAGGATCCTTCAATATTTCTCCAGTGAAATAGATCTTAAGGTATCAACTAATGCTCCTGATTTTTCGTTTGCTTGCCTTTGTAGAAAACATTGTGGATAATGAAGAAATTGCTTGTACCAAGCGATTTCTTCATTTTCCACAATCTTTTTTGATTTTTTTTTTTTTAGGTTGGGCTTAGACGGACAGGATTGCGTATGAATGAGTTATTACTGGGCAAAAAATTTTAAGATCAAATTAAAAAAAAAGTGTTTTTTTTATTGAAAGCGTTTGCAGATGACAACTTAATTTGTGCCAAAATTGAATAATTATTGTAAATAGGCTTCAAAAATTTGAGAAAATTTGCTATTGCTAGTCACAAGCAATTTCTCCTTTTCCCCCAATATTTGTCACAACTTTCTCCTACTGTGAGTAAAAATAGAGGATTTAGTTGTAATGAGTTAAAAGGAGGTACAGATAATTGAACAGAAAATAGTGGCTATCATTAAGTTCAATTTTTTTCAAAGATCACAATAGTCACTAGCGGAAAGACAAGCTACTGATTGCTTGGTAAAGGGTAAACTTAGGCCATGGTCATGTCTTAATTAGTGTTTTAAACAATACAGGAAATGATTACATAATATATGCATATCCCATCCTTTCATGTTAGACAAACTAGTGATGTATATGGCACCCTTGATTTTCACCCGTGATCTATGTTTATTCCAAGGACTGTATAACTCCTTGTTAAAGTCCTTATTATTCTATTGCAACTTACTATGACTTTGGAAATAAGCTAAGATGATACTGGAAAATGTCATAATTTATGTCATGTATGAATTAATCTTATTTTTTTTATAACATGACAGAAAACATTTCCTTGGCAGAAAACATTGTGGGAAATGAAGAAATTGGTTGCAACAAGAAATTTCCAAATTTTCAACAATTTTAATCAAAGTCATTTCTTGAGGTGTATCATAAAATGGTTTATAATGGATTTAAAGAATTGAAAGGTTGACAACCAGAATTTCTTTCTTTCAATAGTCCACAGAGGGAATCATGTCTCTGATAGCAGTCACCACATGTGAAGGAATCACTTTCCTCGCTCCTTTCGCAATCGTCTTGAGGCCAGGTGTCTGTGTAGCCTAGAATAAAAAAATGTAAAGAGATCTTAGCTTTTAAACCAAAATTTTTTTGGTGATGTTTAACTTAATGATAGACAACAGAGTTGGGAATGGTCCAAATTCAAAAAGTAGCAGATGACAATATAAAGTTGATGATCTTTACAGGCTTTGTCTTACATACGACAGAATCAAGTAACAAGCATTTTCTTCTTTTTCTACAGTGTTTCCAAGATGGTTGGTTGGTGATCTAAATTGTAACTACAGACTGAATTAGCTGCAGTTACAATGTCAATGTCCACAAACCAAGAAAAATGCCTAAAAGATGTCCAAAATTGCAGTCCAAAGTTCACTTTTGGTCTAAATGAATGAATTGATCGTAAAAAAAATTATTTGACAGCTTACAATTGGTAAATCACTGAATTTTATGAGTTTAAGTGTTGAATGGGGTAGTAAACTTTGTATAAGGACAAATTGCATGTTACAAGCAATTACTCCTTTTCCCACTATCTTTTTTTTTGCAAACTACATTGCTTCAGTATGTCAGAACATTGGGTTGTGTGGTAAATGGGTAAGTTTCCTTGCCTTAACCCCTTTCTGTTCAATCCCTGATTTTACATCCCTGTAAAATTATAAATAAGAAACATTGTAGAAAAAGAAGAAATTGCTTATATCAAGCAATTTCTTCTTTTTCCACAATATTTCAAATCCCACTGAATGCTTACTTTCAACTAGAATCTACTTTGAATTTTCGTCTGCAAGTCCTTTGAAATTGGACGGGTCTAAATTTTTAGAAAACAGGAAAGGGTTATAAACAATGTAGGTCATTTATGAAAAATAATTCAGCACTATAACAAAACAATATTTTACTTACTCATGAATTCTTTGGTTTTCCTCAAGTGGGCCTGTCTGTAACGAATGGTCATAGTAGGTAACTCCCAATACATGAATGTTCAGACAATTCACCCGGAATGCAATGTGATCTGTTATGCGTGTCAATCCTGCTTCATCCTTCCCATCTATACTGTTTGTTGTCTTGCAGCACTTGGATTCTGTCACAGTTGGCATATTCACACAAATCTTGCACTGGCACCTGTGAAATTGAATTATTTATTATAATTTTCATATTTGAGAATGATTTTCTGTCCATATTTACAGAGAGTAAACAAACGTTACTGTAACTTTTCTGATGGGGGCACAATTGTAAACCATATACCAAGAACTGTTTTCAAACATTGGACAATGTAGTACTGATTCAAGCAACCAAAACCATTTGAGCCAGTGTTAGACATTTGCATATAATCCTGTCCGATCAGACTTCACTTTGCACCTAGACTGAAAGTTTCTTATGACAGCCAGATAATCATCTAATGCACTATTTGGACAATAAGACTGGGAATGTCATGCACATAATTTCTTATTCTCGTCTTAAATTTACAAACGAGATGTTTGATCGTAAATTTTTGGTAGAAGAAAATTCAGAGGAGTTTTTGTTACAGTGTTAATAGTCCAGGGATAATTCAAAAGGGGTCTCACTCGCAAACGTCACTTCATTGGGATCTTCATTTAAATTCGTTGTTCAAGTCAGATTCAAACGTTCAAAAAGGGAGTAAGTTAAATTTTTTACGATTCTAATGTTTATAAAGGGCAATGTTCGCCGCAAATATTAATCACTCACCATGTTGACACCTCAGGAACATTATAGTCAAAATCGGGGCAAAAAGAAGAAGATTATAATCATCACTATCCTCCGATTCCGTAGCAATTGCCCTTCAAACTGGTTCGTACACATATGGCCTTAAAGTACCAGAAACATCCATTTCTTCTTCGGGAATATCGCTCAAATCGCTGTCATACTCTACGTCCATTTTTAATAAACTTCTACTATGACGTCACAATTCAGGGGAGTTAAGCATATGTATCCAATAGGTAAGGGACATAAGCGATGCCGTAAAAATGAAAAGGTAAAAATAAAAACTCCAATAAAGTGTTTTTGAAACAATCTCAAGAAAAATCAATGAGTATCAATGCACATGTTTATTAATGGAATTTTGAAAATTTGAATTATGTTACCCCTATGGATTTGCCCTTTAAGTCTTCTTCTAGGCAATTTTCTCTGTTCTGTAAACAAGATCGTAAAACCGTTACACCCAATTAGTTATAATAACCGAAAATCTACTTGAACAACGGGAACTGTTTTCTATGGAGTGATAAACGTTCGTGTTATGTCAGGTACCTCGTTTCATTGATAAATTCTGAGGATAAGATTCTTTATGTACTTCTTGTCACGTTTGTACCGAAATGTTTATTTAACCAGGTTGGTAAAAGGAAGTGGTTGCTTTACCCTCTTAACCCATTCCAACTCAATCCCTCCTTTTTACGCCCCTCAAGAAAATAGCTTTTGAAAACATTGTGGAGAATGAAGAAATTGCTTGTATCAAGCAATTTCTTCATTCTCCACAATGTTTTCTATCCAAAACGACGAAAAAGTTCAAAATTCCATCAACTTAAAATTGCCGTCTGCAGCTTCTTTCAATTTGGACCAGTCTAAAATTTTGCTGTGTTGGAATGGGTTAAAATATTTGATATTTGAAAGAAAGAAAAAGCTATCGATACACCGCTACTATGAATAAGAAATCGATTAACCAGTCATATCATTCATTTAGACCGGAAGTGAACTTTGAACTCCGACATTTACGTTAAACAATTGTGTTGGTTTTACGTTTTAACGTCGTAAATACTTCTGATTCAAGCTGTACTTACGACGTTTAGTTCGCCAACCAAAGATTTACCCTTCTTATGTTCCTGACTAAACCGACTAAATGCTTTATAAGATAATGTCCGTTAATACCTCCGTCGAAATTCCATGCGAGAGGGAAGTGGGAGGGGCCAGCTACCCATCAAACTGTTTGTTAATAGAATAAATATCCGTTTATAAGTAGAGTGACTATCCGATATAACAATCAAAGTACGTATACTACTGGAATGCTAAGCCTCACAAACTGTTCATTTAGAAAAGAAATAAAAGCGTCATGATGCTCAAATAATGCTAATCAAGTATCGATCAAGTATAATTCTATATATCCTGTTTAAAAGTCTCATATTTTGAACCCTGATCACTTGTTCATATAGTTGGGAGTAGTTCAAACAAGATGTCGTAATCTCGATATGCGCATTTATGCGCAATTGTTGAAAAAAAAGGACCAAAATTGTTTGCATAAAGTGTCAATTTCATGACTGTTTTTATGATTTTGCGAAAATGATGATTTCATCAAGCATTATGAATGTAGATGCTTAACCTTTTACCAGACGGCAAAATTTTACACCAGTCCAAGTTCAAAAAGCTGCAGCCAATAATTTTCAATTGATGAAATTAAAAAATGTATCTTTTATGGTGAAAACATGCTGGATAATGAAAATATTGCTTGATCTTCATTTTCCACTGTTTTTCCAAAACATATTTTCTCTTGGGGCATAAAAAGCTAGGGTTTTTGAGGGATTGGAGTTAAAAGGGGTGGTCCGTAAATCGGAGATTTTTTTCTACATGGTATGCAGATTCGAAGTCAATGAAATAAAACGAACTTATTTCGAGCTTTGCAAAAGATTTCATAATGTTTATTTTGAAATTCAATTACGTAAAGATGATTGAACGTTAAAAGCAGATGTCTGTAAATATTTAGACAATTGTTTTAGATGAGCTTTGTAGTTATTTTACTTCTAATGAATTGCAAACGGATGTTTTTACGTCTAACAAAATATAGCTATCCCTTTTCTTCACGAAATCGCTTAACAAGAGTTATCAAATAAATATCAGACAAAGAACAGTTATTTATACGCTCGAAGGGTCGTATTATATTACGGCCCCGATCGTCCGTCTGACCATTCGTCCCTCTGTCTGTTCGTTCGCCTGTTCGTTAGATTTTCTTTTGGTACTCAGAAATCCTCCGACAGTTTTGATTGGAATGAACTGAAACATGTCTCAGTGAATCTCAATGATGTCTAGTTGTGCATGAGACCGACATTATTTTGATCCCTTAACCCTTGTCATGCTGAACCCGGAATATTCCGGTTTTGGTAGGGGGTGTAGACCATGATCAGCCTGCACATAAGTGCAATCTGATCTTGGTAAACAACTCCTGCTTATACTCTTCCTGCCAGAGTTGTTTATGGAATCGATTTCTAAAAGAAATATTGATTATTGAACAACAAGTTCTATCAGTGCTTTCAGCCCTTTGATTTTACTGCAATTCAGTAAGATAATTTATACAGCATGACAAGGGTTAAGTTGTTTTGGAATTATCTACCCTTTACTTAGCAAAAAAGCTTGCAGTAATTTCTGTGTACGCACTGACTCCTCCCACAGTTTCGATTGTTATAAACTGACCACAATGAATGCTTATGATGTCTAGTTCTTCACGAGAAAAAAATATTCTTATCCCTCAAGTCGTTTTAGAATTGTCAACCCTTTACTTTGCGAAAACGCTTAAGATCATATATACTAAGGGAAAAAAGTTTAGCAATTTTTTTCGACCTACATTATTTTTCAACGTAAATGTATAAACCTTATAAAATCAGTCTCCTTTGCAATTTTTAAAAGCTAACTAACTAATTATGCATAAAGAGCACGTTTTCCTCGCTTCTAAAGGCTGTCTGACGCAATTTTGCTGAAACACGTACACACATGTACGTGAAGTCTATATCCACAATATCTATCCCAGTTTATTGGTTAGCATCAATAACAAGATAACTCATTTAAACATTTAAAAAAATGCAAATGGGACGTCGCCCATGGCTTAACTTAGACCAACGGAACGTAGCCATCGGTATGCTGGCTGGTGGTATGATGGTAAAAGAGGTTGCTCAATATTTTAGCGTGAGCCAAAGTTCCATGTCAAGACTTAGAACAAAGTATCGTCAATTAGGCACCGTCAAAAACAGGCCATGTTCAGGCAGGCCACGTAAGACTACCCAACGTGAGGAATAAGAATAATTAAAATCTGTGACATGAAAAAATAATCGACACCTACCTTTAAACGTCATAACCAGCAATCCACCAACTCAAGCATACAAACAGTCTTTTGCTTCTGACGATGGTCGTTTTGCTATGGTCGCTCACAGTCAACGAGCGTTTAAAAGAAGTGGCAGTTTAAGCAAAACCGACGTTAAGTAGCAATTTAACCCATTCCCACACGGTGACATTTTTTTACCCCCCCCCCCGAAAAAAAAAAAACACCCGCAAAACAACAACAACATGAAGAACAACAAACTATTTGGAAAACGCTGTGTAAAATGAAGACATTGCTTGTAATAAGCAATTCCTTCATTTACCACAATGTTTCCTTCCCTGAGAGTTGAAAAATCTAAAATTTTTAATTTTCATCTGTAATTGATTTCATTTAGGACCAGTCCAAATATTTGGATAACTTTCAATAACTTTAAATTTTCGCCTGTAATTCCTTTCAATTTGGACCAGTCCAAATATTTTCCGTCTGGTATAAGGTTAAGAAATTGCCGATTCCTTGGAGAGAAGAGTGTTGCATCTGTTATCCCAGATGCCAGGTGGTAAAACAGCAAAATACGGTCTTGGGATCAAAGGCTTTACCGTATTTTGTTTATTTTGATGAGAAACGTGATTTATATTCATCACCTGTTTGGCAACAAACTCTAACGTTTCTTGAGGTGCAACGTGCAATGGAAACAGCTATCATCAACTGATATATATAGAGGATTACGTATGGGTGGTCATGAAAAACCGAACTTATTCAATGATTCATCTTTGGGAGGGACAACAACAAACAAACAAAACAAACAAATACGAGACTTAATTTAATCTGTCATAGATGACGAATTTGATTAACGTATTATCGCATAATCCAGCACTTTTACGTGCTAAAGAAATATTGCTTTAGAAAACATTATTCTTCATTTCTCGCAATATTTTCTATTTATATGGTCCGTAATGTTCAATTTAGGGAAACCTTATTTAGTCCTTTCAATTCAGACCAGTCTAAAATTGGGTCGTATTGGGGATGGATCAATTCGGTATTTTATGTACACGAACTTGATAGTTTTGTATAACATTATCAATTCTTTTGCGAGGTGCATTTTTCTAAAATTGAAAGATTGGAAATAGTCCTCGAATCATACAACGCAGTTTGTAAAATAACATCATTAAATGCATTACATGATCCCTTTTTCACAGTGTAAGCTTATTTTCCAGCTTTTTTTTTCTTAGGACATACACAATTATTATATTTAATAAATAATACAAATATATTCCACGGGTTTATTTCCAATGTGCGCCGTATGTCACAAATGATATTTATTGAATTGTAGAGAAACATTGAATTAAGGTACAATCAAGCTTATAAAATATTTTTGGTGGACGTCTCAACATCCGCCGGTGTACTGCGTTTAGAAAACCCAGTAGTAAGATATTACTATGGATTATGGAAAAGTAATACCCAATTAAGCTTGAATTATCGATTTTCATAGTTTCGTTTCTGCAATCAAGCTGATATGTTTTAAAAGGAAGTGTTGTGACAATTCAATACAATTCATACATTGCGTAAAAACAGCTTTTTGAAAAAAATCTGACTCCCAATCGGTTACACTCCTGTCCGTTTTTGCCTCATTAAATAAAGAGCAAAAAGGGCCCACTTTCACAATCTGTAGCTCCTCCCAAAAGTTTCGTTGGGCCTTAAATCTTAGTCCGTCTTAAAGAGCAGTCTTTGATCTTGAATTACAGGCCAGGAAAATGGTATCATTAGGGATAAAGTTTTTCGCAAATCTTCATTCTGCACACCAACCCATGAAATTGTTTAGGCTCGGAAGTGAAAGTCTTGTAGGGTACCACCTTCAAATGTCAGTTTCTACAAGGAAATAGTTCCCTGATTAAAGCTTTGAATCACATGCATGACATGCAGCAGTGATCTCTCACTCTGCAGAACCTAACATCAAGCAACTTGCTGTTGATTAAAAGTTGAAACAGCATGACAAAAGGAGGAGATCAAATTTTCTTAATGGACTACTTTAGGGTACAACCACCAGGAAGTAATTCCGGAGAGGAGTTGACCCTATATAAGACATTTTTTCTTTTGATTTTGACAAAACTGCAATTAGTCTATGCATATGCTAATTGCAACCATCCCTATTTCTATTTTTTTTCAAATATATGGCTTAGGAGTGAAATGACAGAAGAATTAGTACAAGGCCCCTTTTGCTAAAATTAACCCAAAAATGGGACAGTTTTGGTCTTCTTCTTATGGTCAACAGAAATGGTCATAACTTTTGTAGTAACGGATGAATTTTCATGAAATAAAAAGTGACCTATAGAAAAATGACACTCTCTTCAAATCTAACCCTTTACAAGATGACTTTGTCAAAAATTGCTTTTGAAATGTACAAAATTGACCCAAAAAATGCAATTTAAATTTTAAACCAAGTTAAATCATCTTTAAAAAAATTATCATAAATACTCACAAAATCTTTTAAATTGGTGTTTGTAACAAATTTGGTATGTTTACAATAAGTCTAAGTAAAAAAACACACAGAAAAAGGTAAATAGGCTTAACAGGACAGTGTTCACAAAGGGTACCCCATACACTAAAATATCAGAAATGGCCTTGGCACCTTCAAATAAATATAGCTGCAGTGTATTTTTGTTAACCCATTACCAGATGGCAAAATTTCAAACTGGTCCAAATTGAAAGGACTTACAGACGACAATTTAAAGCGTATGAATTTTTTTTAAAAAGTAAGTCTCTGGGTAGAAAACATTGTGGAAAGTGAAGAAATTGCTTGTAACAAGCAATTTCTTCATTTTCAACAATGTTTTTAAATTCAAAAAATCTAAAGCTCATGAAATATTATATTTTTTCAACCTTCTAGGTCAAGAAAACATTGTGGAAAATAAAGAAATTGCTTGTTACAAGCAATTTCTTCATTTTCAACTACATGTATGTTTTCCTTATTGTTTTCCTTCGGGGCATCCGAAAGCGTCATTGTGCAGGAATGGGTTAAAGACATTAGATTTTCTGAAATGTTCACTCTTTTGCTTGTTGTTGTTGTTGTGATGATTTAAGTTAAGAAGTTGCTGAATCCAACACTGGACCATTGATGATGAAACAATGAAAAGGGGCTCTTTACAGGGTATACCCAAATAGGGTTAGGGTTTAGAAGCTTATCAACTTAATTTCAAGAGTGTCATAGGCTGGGAGCCAATCCAATCAATGCCTTTCTGATCATGTGACTGAGAGGGTGACATTGGCAGGGTAGGTATAAAAGAGGATGAAAATGCCTCTCTTGACCAAAATTAGTTACTCATTCATTATCTGCACATTACAAGAAAATATTGAATTCACCCTGGTCAAACGGGATAGACTTAGAAGAGTTTCAGCAAACTGTATTTTACAAAAAAGGGAATACATTTCAGCTACTGAAAAGAAGGAAGCACCCAGGACATTCACAAGAAACGGATGGAAGGGCCAATATCATTTTTGCTGCAGACCACAATGTTTCGAAAGAAAATAGCTATAACCTATGACCACACGTATGGCCACACAAAGTCGCAGCTTGGAATGCGGGACTTTTACAACTCCCTCTCAAAGAATGGAACGTGACAAGACACGCCGACCCAAACCATTTATCCCTTTTGCCAAGAACGAAAAGTATTAACGTTCGCTTCAGTGAAAGAATGTTTCCATTCAATACAAAGCATTAGACGGACTGCACATGGGAAGATGTGATATGATACAAGAATGCAATGTAACACTGTCATTGCAGAAATGGCAAGAAGGGGGCAGGGTGACATATCCAAAACGTTGAAGGACTTGCGCTTAATAAGAGCCTAAACCGTGGAATCTTGCGCTGTAAATTGTAGTAACTGTGCCACTAGTTCTCTTCTATGTGATTGGAGTTTCTGCTTTGATGCCTATTCAAAATTGCTCAGCCCTGCCAACATAACATATCTCTGAATGACTGAGAATGATATAGGCATTGTTAGAGGTGATCTTGCAGATGAGACTCAGTGAAGGTGCAATTTACAGTGTGAGTTCCCGGGCATCCGCACAAAAGTGTGAAGCATTTAACAGCGCAGCACCAGCTACTCTAAGCAAAAGAGTAAGCTTCAGCCGGACCTTCACAAGAAGGCTTTCGGCCCAAAATTTGCATTCAAACGATGCTTTCGACAAAGCGGTCAAAAAGAAAATATGGAAAATAACAGGAACAGGGCTTGGAGTTTGGGTAAAAAGCATCTTAAACAGATTTCAGTACGCCAAATGGAGACCAAGAAATACAGAAAAACTGACTGGTACAGAAAGAAGCATCTTAGAAGAAGAGCTGTCATAGAATTTCAATACTACGAGGCTAGGAAAAACAGAAATGAAACAGGGTATATGGGCAATGATGACATACATAATTATGCACAGATTGTGAACTAGAGGCGAAAGGACAACGGATAGAGATTTAGTAAACAGAAAACAAGATGGGATGAGAGATGACAGCAATTTCTGTCTGGTGGAAAGCAACACCACTGATGAGGCTTGATGCTAGCTGAAACAGAGTAAATACTGATGAAGCGCAATGTTAGCCCAAGGCTGGCCGTCTAGTGGTGAATTGTTGTCATTTGAAGTACTATCCAGGGGTAACAAGAGGTGCAGACGAGCTTTTATGACAACATTGGCCAAAATTGATGCATTCTGGGGGATCAGAGTATTGCAAATAGGGTGAAAACTGAAATTTAAATGTTTTTTCAAAAATTTAAATTAAAATTTCACTTACCATAAAAGAATTTTATTAAAATCCAATTCTACACTATCTATTCTATTCATGCTCAAAATTTGAAAAGACAATTCACAAAAATACGGCAAATATCACCGTTTTTGTATAACCCCACCTGCTTCATATAGGTTACACTCCTGTCCGTTTTTGCCTCATTAAATAAAGAGCAAAAAGGGCCCACTTTCACAATCTGTAGCTCCTCCCAAAAGTTTCGTTGGGCCTTAAATCTTAGTCCGTCTTAAAGAGCAGTCTTTGATCTTGAATTACAGGCCAGGAAAATGGTATCATTAGGGATAAAGTTTTCGCAAATCTTCATTCTGCACACCAACCCATGAAATTGTTTAGGCTCGGAAGTGAAAGTCTTGTAGGGTACCACCTTCAAATGTCAGTTTCTACAAGGAAATAGTTCCCTGATTAAAGCTTTGAATCACATGCATGACATGCAGCAGTGATCTCTCACTCTGCAGAACCTAACATCAAGCAACTTGCTGTTGATTAAAAGTTGAAACAGCATGACAAAAGGAGGAGATCAAATTTTCTTAATGGACTACTTTAGGGTACAACCACCCGGAAGTAATTCCGGAGTGGAGTTGTCCCAATCTTCAATCATGGGATGTCATGGGTCCGTCCCCGGCGACGGCACATAAGTGGGTTAGCAGCTTGAGGCCAGGAAATGATGTAGTGGTAGTGCTGATGTGAGAAGTACCAGGAATCCATTGTTAGTTGCTCCAGCCGTCGCGATATGACTGAATACTGTCAAAAAAGTGGTGTTAAACCCCATTCAATTACTCAATTTGTTTATAAAAACATCTTATATCACGCTAAACCCAATTTCGGCCTTGTACACAAGATAAACGCAAGAGTTATTCCCCGGCCATTAGGAACGCTGAAGCTCACCTCGCTTCGTAGATATCGTCTAAAAATTACGTTTCGCTTCCCTTTACCAATCTTGGGATTCCAAAACAACTTATCGTGGAACCCAGCATACCAGCTGTATAAAGCGGGGGCGACTAACAATACCACACTACATGCACATGTTTGGAAAAGGGTACACAATTTCAGTTTGTTTTACGTGTGTTCAAAAAGGTTCCGTTTTTATTATTTGAATTAGCTTTTTAAGCTACCACTGGGTTGCAGAGGGTTCAAAAAGTATACAGAATCTCCCATTTGTTTCTTTTAAGTAATAATACTGAAAGAATAGCTTATCCAATATTGTCCAAGTTTCTTACATGATATCTTAACTTTTGTGGACTGTTACGGGAAAAGGATCACCTCGGAAAAAATTTAAAAAAGTATTGATCTTGAGGGCTAGTAAGAGTGCGATTAAACGAATCTAGTTTAACGTCACTTTCAGGGGTATTGCGGTTGTAAGGGCATCTAAATACGACCACCTGTAAATTTTTAAAAGACTTGTACAACTACAACACTGAATTCGTTCAATTAACTGCTCAGCCAACTTAATAGACAAATCATCTATCATGTTCGATGAGAGAAAAATGACGCGTATGGCAATGACAACGGTTTGCCGAACTTTGGATCGTTCTCATGATATTAGAACAGGAAATATCCTGTATTACCTAAAAAGCTAGTCTGGCTAGAGGAGAAACTTTGTTTTTACTAAATTATCTATATCAGAAATACCACCCTCTGGACAAAAATGGGCCCATTACTCTTGATACTATGCCGACAGGAATGTCCACCCCCAGTACTTACTACTTAGATTACTAAATAGATTACTAATTAACATTCCCGTTAAATTTTACTACATGTATACAAAATGTCTTCTCACTCGCTTGCTATAAAGTACAGAGAGCATTGAAAACAGTTGCTATGATTGTTGCGTCTACGGAGTATAAAAAAGATGGTACTTTGTCGAGCTGTGGTGATTTGTACAGAATTTTGATCGTCCATCGAGAAAATACGGGTCACGACTGTCAATAAAGGAATAGATAGACCAATCAAATCATTCAGACCGAAAGTGAACTTTGGACTCAAATATTGTCTTACTCGGTGATTCAAGAAATCAGAATTTGAGTCTTGGCATCACATTTCCAAACAACTAAACATTTGTCAAAAGGAAAGAACCAGATCAGCCTGTGCAACCGCATAGTCTAATCAGAGCCCGCCACTCTGTGGTCTATGGATAATTTGGGTGGATATTTATCCACGTGTAGCTAAGTTGACTTATTATTACTGACACCATTATGGGTAAATATGGCTATAAGAACTATGCAAAGGCTGTTCAAGGTGAGAATGGACACGTCAACAATAAAAATGGCGGTCGAAATGGGCGAAATGGTCAAGATGGACACTCACAGAGTTCGTTCAAAAATGCTTCTGGAGCTTCAGGTCCGGAATTGAACCCTACAAAAAGGCAGCGCCACTCGACAGGTGGGACATTTACCTCTTCCACCCCCTCTAAATCTGGTTCATCAACGCTTATGAACAAAGGAGAATTTACAAAACTCAGCATAGATGATAAATTGGTGACAATATTCGATATGTTGACCACTGTAAATGAAATATCAAGGAGAACATTTGAGTTAGAATCTAGGATGGAAGATGTAGAGAGTGATAATTTTGACTCCAAACGGCGAATTAAAACTCTAGAGTACCGTAGCATTGACACCGAGGCCAGAGCAAGGCGACTTAATCTCATATTCCGAGGCATTAAAGAGAAAGGTCGAGACGAAAATTGTTCGATACTAGTTAAAGAATTTCTCCAATACGATCTTTTGCTAGAAAACACAGAGAGCATTGAAATACAGAGAGCTCACCGTCTAGGCACCCTACCGAGAACCTCTGAACTTGACCCAAATAAATGTAGGCCGATTATAGTCTGTTGCCTTAAAGAGTGTGACCTGAATATCGTCCTCGCAAATGCGCGCAAACTTAAGGAAAAGCCAGAATTTAGCATAAGCAAGGATTTCCCCCGGGAAATAGTGCAAGCACGATCTCGCCTCTGGGATAAATACAAATGTGAAAGGAAAAACAATCCCCCTAAATCGGTTTACATCGCTTATCCCGCAAAGCTTATTGTGAGAGGAAAAGTAGTGCAAGACGAATTCCCGGATTGGAACAAAGTACTCAAAGTACCACGCGTTAAGAGCCCATCTTATACCAATCAGACAATAATAGACTCTTCCACAGAGGGCGATCTCGACAACAAATCGATGTCCTCAATCGGTGACGATGATATAGGTGACAATTCGATGCAAGCATCACCAGAAGTCAAAAGTGCCTAGGACATACAGGGAGGCACTCAGACTAAGACGAACTATGTTTTGAGTCAAACATATAATAACTATCAAAATAGTAATAAAAAAGCACTTATTTATGACAATCTCTCAATAGGAAGTCTTAATGTATGTGGTCTTAAAAGACGTACACATTTCCCAGAATTTGTGGAAATGGTATCAAACTATGATATTTTCTGTATAAGCGAGACAAAAATGGACGAATTTGATACTGTAAAAATCCCTAACTATACCTTTGTAAACGCCCCCAGGAAACAGAAATTTAAAAGAAAATCTGGTGGCTTGGGCGCATTTATAAAATCTGAAATTGCAGATGATATCAAACCTCTTGACTCAGAAAACGAATATGTTTCCTGGCTTAAATGTAAATTAAATAATATGCCTACAGAAATTATCATAGGTATTGTGTATATTCCACCATTAGCTTCACACTTCTTCAATAATGATTTATATGATATGTTTGCTAATGAGGTTTCTGAAATGAGTGCCAAATATGAGCACATATATCTATGTGGGGATTTTAATGCTCAAACTGGTAGTTTGATGGATTATACCACAGGTGATGATTTTTTAACAAATTTATTCAACTATGATGATGAAATTACTATTTTCTCAAATCAAAAAGCTCAAATGCAACAAAATAACATTAAAGTGGAGAGAAGATCCTTAGCTGATAAGAAGAATAATCATGGATACAAAATGATTGATCTATGTAAAAATAACAACTTAATTATTGTCAATGGCAGAACAACTCCAGATATCCCCAGACGAATGACATTTCAAAATGTTTCAGTTATTGACTATTTCATTGCATCAATCAAGGGGTACTGTTTGATTGATTCTTTCAATATTAAAGAATTAGATTCGTTATTCTCTGATGGTCACTCGTTATTGGAATGTAAACTAAATCTCAATTTCAAAATAGACCCTATGCCAAAGACACAAAAAATTATTCATAATTGGAATAATGAAACTAAACTGAGATATAATGAAAATATCTCCGATATAGAAATACAGGAGTTTTTGTGTGATTTGCACATAGATCCTAATTTGTCAATAAACGAAAAACAGTTTAAACTAGACCAAGTTATAAACAAGCTGTCGGAAAGCTATATACACAGTGCAGAAAAAAACTTTCCCATGCAAGACTTATTATCATTCAAAAAACAAAAATCATAAATTGTGGTTTGGATGGGAATGCAAAAAGGCTAAAAAGGCCTATAATAAAGCAAGAAAAAAATTTCACAAGAGCCCAAATAATGAAAACAGAATGGAACTTTTGTCTAAAAGTAAGTCTTATAAAAAAAGCAATGAATAAACATATAAATAAATTCAATAAGTCTAATGAAAATAAACTAAGAATACTTGAAAGTCATAATCCCAGAGATTACTGGAAATACTTAAAATCCATTGATAAGAAGACCTCTGGTGAATTACCAAGTATTGAGGCTCTGTATGAACATTTTAAAAATATGAGTAATAATGATAGCCATGACTCAGATGATCAATATTCTAATGATGATATAAACTTAGATAATGATAACGAACTGAATTCACCCATAACTGACTCTGAAATTAAAAAAAGCATAACAAAACTTAGCAATAACAAAGCTCCAGGCCTGGATGGAGTAATAAATGAGTATATAAAACACTCCCAGATAAAGTTATTGCCAGTATACACTGCTATTTTTAACTACTTATTGGACAGTGGATTGTTTCCTACAAACTGGTCCCTTGGATCGATAATACCTATCTATAAGTGTAAGGGTGACAAGAAAGATCCAAATAATTATCGACCAATTACCCTCTTAAGCTGTGTCAGTAAACTCTTTACATCAATATTGAATGAAAGAGTAAATAAGTTTCTAAACTCAAACAAAATCCTCTGTGAGAATCAAGCTGGATTCAGATCAGGCTACTCAATCACTGATCATATTTTTACCCTTAACTCCCTAATAGAACTTTACAAATTTAAAAAAAAGAAGCTTTTTTGCTGCTTTGTTGATTTCTCAAAGGCTTTTGATTCAGTATGGCATACAGGTTTATGGACAAAATTAACCAATTCAGGAATCAATGGAAAATTCATAAATTTGGTAAGAAATATGTATAAAAGTATCAAGTCATGCATCTCAAATGGTATTGACCAATCACTTTTCTTCTCAATTAATTGCGGAGTCCGTCAAGGCGAAAATTTATCACCAGTACTTTTTTCTCTCTATCTAAATGATCTAGAAGAGTATCTCTTAAACCATGACAATCAGGGTCTTATATTTGAAGAAGGTAACCTAGAAACTTACTTCAGAATACTAGTTCTATTGTATGCAGATGATACAGTTCTTTTTGCTGAAGATCCAAAAAAGATGCAATCAATCCTGAACACTTTTCAACAGTATTGCAATGAATGGAAATTAAATATTAATCTAAGCAAAACAAAGATAATGATTTTTGGAAAACAAAGCAGAAAGTACTCTTTCCATTTAAACAACTTGGAATTGGAAATTGTTAAATGCTATAAATATTTAGGGGTAAACTTTACTCCCTCAGGAATCTTCCTCTCACACAAGAAAAATCTAATGCAACAAGCCAAAAAAGCTATGTTTTACCTCTATAGAAGAATAAATAATCTGAACCTACCAGTTGACTTAATCTTTAAACTTTTTGATAACACTATAATACCAATTTTGACGTTTTCCTCAGAGGCATGGGGATATGAAGATAGTAAAATTCTAGAAAACATTCACTGTATCTTTATCAAAAAAGTTTTGAAGCTCAAACAGAGTACACCAAATTATATGCTTTATGCAGAAACAGGTCGCTACCCACTTGAGATTATAATAAAACTAGAATGATAGGGTACTGGACAAGGCTGATAAATGGTGATAGAAATAAACTCTCATATAAATTGTACATGTATATGCTTAACACCCAAAATTTTCAAAGCAAATGGATAAGTAAAATTCATTCTATTTTAATAGAAATAGGGAGACCAGATATATGGCAAAGTCAATATTCAAATGTCAATCTCAATACAAAAGCTTTGGTAGATAAGATATTGAAAGATCAGTACCAACAACATTGGAGTACCCAACTACAGAACTCAAACAAGGGTAAAAATTATAGTCTCATCAAAGAATCAATATCCTTTGAGAATTATCTAACAATCTTAAATAAGCAAGACTATCTAAATTTAATCAAATATAGAACTGCAAACCATTTCTTACCCATTGAGACTGGAAGATGGAATAATATAGAAATAAATCTTAGAAAGTGTCATTTATGCATGATTAATGATATAGGCGATGAAATGCACTATTTATTTAAATG
Source organism: Fragum fragum (assembly GCA_946902895.1). Taxonomy (NCBI): domain Eukaryota; kingdom Metazoa; phylum Mollusca; class Bivalvia; order Cardiida; family Cardiidae; genus Fragum; species Fragum fragum. Next base: position 61,006,903 of record OX336368.1, read on the forward strand.
TAATCATTTTTCAACTGAAAGATCTTCTTTGATAAACAAGTTCTACTATAAGAAGCCAAATATTCTCAAGTTTAGTCAACTAATGAACTCTAAATCACCCAAGGAGCTAAAAAAGCTATGCAAATTTATTCAGATTATTATGAATTTTTTCAAAAATAATCAATAATCTGTCACCAAAAATTATATTTTCCATAAATTCTGTAAATCTGACCAGTCTAATACCTTGTTGTATCCTAAAGGCTTTAATATTGAGCCAATAATAGTTATGACTAGTCCAACTAACATTAACTAGAATTATGAATCATTTTTGTGTTAACCCTTACCATGCTGAATTTAAGCTGTTTAAAAAAAGGGGAACAACCTTTTTTGGGGGGGGGCAATTAAAATGAAATTTAAAAAAAAAAAAATTGAAATATACTTGATTAAGTGTCCCCATAGCAATACATTGGAAAACAAGCTGTGAAGAACAAGATCAGACTGCATGCCTATGAGGTCTGAGCTTGTTCTATACAGTCTGTAAAAACTGGGTCCAACAAAAGCATTGTGTAAAGAAATAGTATGACTAAACAGAACAGCAAAAGAAGGGTTAAAGTATAGCCCTAAACGTAGTAACTTCAGGCTTGTACGGTTTTTACTTGTTAACAGAACAAAACATGCAAACAAAAATTTAGCGAAGTTAACTTTGGCTTCCCATCTGTCCTGCTTGTTATTTTGTTTCGAACAAGAGGGACATTGATGGTAAGGCAAGTGATAACCTAAAATTGTTGGAAAGGCACAGTAGGAAGAAAACAAATGAATTATGCCTCTTACCTTAGCAGATCTAAGCGAAAAATTCAACAAGGTTGACAAATAAATCACAGATTCTACACGGAGTCTCTAACCATGACGTCTCATATCACTAGGAATTTAAATCCAATGAATCTAAACACTTAAATCCATATTCCTCCATCTCACTGTCACATGTATTTATTTTTGTAAACGAAATTGACACGATTATAATTATTACAAGTCACGTGATCAGAGTTGCACCCCCACTATAGTCTTTTTCATTCTTTCAGATAAATACTATGATAGAATAGTACATTCTGATGAAGCATGCCTGAATATATTTACCTATTGAGGGCGGGTGTATTTGGGTGTACTTTATCAGATTAAGGCTTATTTCATCAAAATAATTATATACCAATTGACCAAGTAAAATAGTGTCTACCCTCAGTTATAAATCCTCTTGTCAAGACCTAATTGTTAATGTGTATGTTAAATTATATGAAATATATGTTCATGTATTTACAATTTGTGAATTTGAACATTAAAAGATTTGTCTGTCTGTCTGTCTGTCTTAAAAAGGGGAAAAAACTTAGAAAATACGAAAGCTCACTCGCTCACAGCGCCATAACTCGCTTATTCAGTAGAAATATTGCTCCATAGTTGGTCTTTTGCTACAAGCAAAAGTCTCAAAATTATCATATAAGTGTTTAACAAACCAATAGACTTAGATCACCGTTGGTTCTTTCGTTGAAAATCCTATCAAGAATCTAGGTACCTTCCGGTGTCCACGAACCACGTTACCCCGTGTGTACATGGCCCTACAGAATGTATTGTTGAGCCAATGTTTGAATGTTTCTATTAATATTTTTCAGCTTTAACTGTACGGTTCCTGACCAAACGGTTCATTGGAGACTACAACTCTGAAACAGGTAAATGAAACAGATAATTGTTTGTTTCGGTCTAAAATCGATTTATTTCTCATTTCATGAACAATAAATGCTATATATATATATTATCACGAATTGCGGAGTCGGGAGTCAAAATATACTTTAGTTGTTCACGAAATGAAAGATAAATCGACTGTATTCGATAAACGAACGATTATTGTATTTCTTTAGGCACAAAAAATTTCGAGAAGCGCGTCCCTTCGGACGTGAATGACATTGCAAATTGATGACGTGGTTGGTTTCAATTCCCGTTTAGATGACGTTAAGTAGTGCGGTAAGAACAAAAGAAGGCAAATAAACTGCTAGTTTATCAATGTTATTATTTCACTGATTTTTCGGCGAAATTATCGAGTGATAATTAACGGAAAATTCCTAATACACCACCGAAAAGCATTTAAGAGATAAAGAGAATATTTTTTGTTTTCATGGAGGTATGAACTGAAAAACCTAATCACACTGTATGAATACGCGAAGCGGATTCATGCCTTGTGTGATTAGGTTTTTCGGTTCATACCTCCATGAAAACAAAAAAAAATATTCTCTTCATTTCTTATAATTTAATAGCATCGAGCGAAAAAACCAAAAGCTGTACAAATTTTGATACCTTTTTGTATGGGACTATTTTGTGCGGAAGCATACAAAAAGGCTGCGTACTCAAAATTTTGTTCATGGAGGTATGAATTAAATTTTTCGACCAATCAGATCGCTCGTTTTTGATAGACGAAACTAACATTTAAATTATAAAAGAATACGTACTCATTTTATTCCAATACTGTAGCTTGGATACAACATTCATAATTTTTCATGCATAAAGGAACCGCCATATTTGAAAAAAATATCGGATCTTCCAGAGGTCAATTAGAATTGGTAATCAAAACATAAACATATATTGTGGTAGAATGGCCATTCTAAATTGAAATAAAAATCTAGACAGGGGAAATTGTTTCCTCAATATGAAAAGTCTGACTAGAATCTATACTTTTCGGACATCCCTGTAGGTCCTACTTTTCCATGACGCGTAACATTTGTATCCGCTGGTTCCAGGTAAGATCTTATGTCTGCCTTACACACAGTCCGATATCGACTTCCAGTAAGGTTTCGATCTTCCCTTATTTTCAGCATCTTTTTTTGACGTTTAGTACATTTTTTTTGACAGGAATTTCTACAGATTGTAAGAATATTATTCCTAACGCAGAAAAGGACAACATACTTATTCGACTCTCACCAAGGGAAAATGATAAGTAGTACGCTAGGATCGAATGCTGTGGTAATAACAGTAAAGCACGGTACGCTATACCACTCGCCGCGATATAACTTTAAATCAAACAATACAAAACCGTTTTAAATCATACCGACATTTATATGTTTAAGCAAACGCTAACGACGGCCTCAGTACCAAAGTTAAGTAAGTCTGCGTTACACAAAACGAATTTCAACACATATAATAAGAAAATATATAATGTATTTTTCCTTTTTCTTGATGCCTGATGTTTTTCGACTGCTGTTACAATTAAAATGTATATCATTTTGTTTCACATGTTCTTTTCACTTTCTCTTCATATAACAGCTGCATGAGTACGATTAATTTCAATGAGACTGTTTTTTTTATTTTTATTTTTTTTAGATAATCAGTATGTTTTAAAAGTGCAACTAAATAGAACAGAATAGAACAATTCTTTCTTTTCACAAAAGCATTTACAAATACAATAAGGACAATATACTTTATAAGAAGTATAACGATAATAAAGAGGAACTTCTGGTGTGTAATATTAGAAATGATCGTAGGGTGAAGGGCCATCTGAAAGAGTTCTTTAAGAAAAATCCTCTCAAAAAATAGACTCGTTAAACTCTAAAAGGTTGCAGACGACAATTCATAGTTGAAGAAATTGTAAAAGTCGTTGTCTTTTTTTTGTAGAAAACATTGTGGAAAATGAAGAAATTGCTTGTAACAAGCAATTTCTACATTTTCCATAATGTTTTCCAATGCTATTTCCTGAGTGGCGAAAAAATAGGAATGGGTTAAAGTTTGAAAAATTAGTTTGTAGATGAAACGATGTCTTGGTTGGAGGGGGGAATAGCAACAACAGCAGTAACAACAACAACGACAACAACAAAAATTCATTTAAGAAATCTTAAATACATGTACAATACGTTCCCTTAAAGAAATATTTGTTCCGTCAAATGATCCAATTTTCTTGAAACAAATCAAAGGATATTTGGAGGGTAAGGTCTCTTGAAAAAAAATGGTAAAGGGGCTTCATCATAATTCACTCAATACAAAAGTGATAAATTCGACCCATATCACCAGATTCTCTTTGAAAGGTCATCAAATTTGTCCTAAACAAAAAGCTTATTGGATATCTTGGGAAAGAATTAGTCGATTCCTCTCGATACATTGTTGTTGTTTTTTTTCAGCAAGAAAATATCTGAAAAGTTCTGGAATTAGATAAAACCATTTACTTTTGATTCTAACAAAGCTCTCGAAACCTTCTATATTCAAACGTTATCAAGTTTGACATGCCTATAATTTAAAAAAAAAAAAACTCTCTTTGAAACTAAAAATAAACAGGCCTTGCGTTTCTGATACTTAACCTTATATTAAGTATAGCGTCTCACATATGGGCTTCTTTTAAGTCCTTTCTTGTAATTAACCTTTTTGATCTACTTTCTGGTGGTTGTGAAATATCATGTAATTTGATGAATTTCTGTTTTATCTATATACTTTCGAGGAAAAGTGAAAGCCATTTACTAATTTACAAAATTTGTGGCAAAAAGTCGAAAAACAAATTGATGAGAACCGTCAGGCTAAAAGGGTCTTCTCGGGAGCTGCTTAAATCAAATATTTGTAAATATATAACAATAATAATAATAAATAAATAACAACCCATAAAAGATTCATAAATATATATACTGACTGATAAAAGAGACCCTACTGGTTTTAATTGATAAAAAAAACTTATACACCAGCTATATCTCCAGACAAATTCAATTAATTTAATTCGATATTAATTTTCAGTTTGCAACAGAAAATTTAATCTGATATAACGTCCGGTTTTTGCACAGGCCCTTAAGTGTAAGACAACCCTGATTACACTTTTTTTATAGAATCAGTATCTTCACTACCATATAAACGAACCTCGGCTAGTGATCACTGCGACGCACTGTCGTCGCACAGAAGCTGCAAAGATCTTTGCCGACACTTATGGAATACGCCGGAACTCTTCTGTTAAAACAGCCCGTAACCTATCCAATGTCTTGGGCTACTGTTGACTTTTACAAACCCTCCTAGCCAAATGGTCGAAATGATCTATGATGAAAGGTCTTATGATATATTAGGCCAACACATAAATGCAATGGCGCCTTAAATATTCAATATTGTCCTTTGCGACTTGTGTAGGGGAATTATTCTGTTGAACTGATCACAGTTTGTAAACAACAACAACAACAACAAAAAACCAAAACAACAACAAAAAAAAAACGGAACGATATGAATGTGCAAGAATGTCTTCGTTTATCATTTAACGCTCCATTAACAAACAAAAGGCCAAAACTATCAAATTGCAACCACCATAACGCATGTCATGTCACACAACTCAAGTTTCAAGGAACTTTTCTCCACAACTGTGGAATACGGTCATCCACACGCCTAGCAAGAATTATCTATGAAAACGACTCGTCCCCAGTGACAAACCATCCATCTCAAGAACCTATGAGTCCAATGCAAACGTTAGATGTAAGAGTCAGATTAGGTCCACGATATGGCCTGCTGTGCGTATACGAAATGCAACTACCCTAGACACTATCCTACAACTAAAATGGAGGTCTGCAGCTTCTTTTTAAGCATTTGCAAAACTATACTATAAATGACGTAATCGAATGTAACGATTATGGACTTTTAACGAAACACGTGGCCTCCACGGTTTTTGTCGATCATCCTTTGGTTCGGTTTTTCTTATCCCATTACCGAATGGCAAAATTTAAGACCGGTCCAAATTGAAAGGAGTTATAGACGCCAATTTTAAGTGTTGAAGTTCGAGATTTTTCATCTTTCTGGCAAGAAAACATTGTGTATAAGGAAGAAATTGCTTGCAAAAACCAATTTCTTCATTTTGCACAATGTTTTCCCAGTTTATTTTGTCCAGGGGCGTCAAAAAGCGTCATCATATGGGAATGGGTTAAAGACTGACAAATGGAATGACCGCAGTTCGGTGCCTTCTGCTTGTCTGGTTGTCCCATTTCTTGAAAGTCCGGCATTAAACTTATCGAAGGTTCGCTCTCTGTTGCTGTTGTCTAGACGTCGCATATCAGCATCCTTCAATAACTTCTTCGTTGTGTACTTTTAACTGTTATTATGTGGATTCGATTGTATACAACTTTCATTAAACGGGCTTTGCTTTTATGTTGAGAAATAAAACATGAAGATGAGCCTGGGTTGGTTGTTCCCGATACTCGAGATATTTCAAAACAAGACGAGAAAAGTGCTTTTCCCTTGGCGTTTTCAAGAGGCTTTATTCGGGGAGGGGTAGCGTTTCTTTTTTCAGTTAGAATACATTGGTAGAATGTTTTTTTTGCTAGATAAGCAAATCCACTAAGATCGAAAAGTTTAGACATTTGTAAGCCTGTGCGGTTCACACATTCTGACCCAGGTCGATTCTTGTTGCATTTCTCGAAAGGTATCTTTTCATTTTGCGGATCAGATATATATTTTCTGTTATTTTCAGAAACACTCTACAGCCATTCCATGTCAATAGACGGCAAGAACGTGACACTACACATTATAGATACACTAGGACAGGTAACCTCTCGGAAACCAGAAAACTCATAATCCTGCTATCACTCAAAAACCGACTGACCAATCATATAATTCATTTAGACCGGAAGTGAATGTTGACCTCCAATATTTATGTTAAGATTCTTGCATGTTTGGCTACTTAAAAATCGCAAGTACAGCTTATTTAAGCCGAATCTACGACGTTCAAGTAACCAACCAATTATTTGCTTTTGTTTATGTTCCAAGCCATGAATCATTCAATTTAACAACATTTACTATCTCAGTCGAACTGCACTGTTGGAAGTCTGTGGGCGTGGCCAGCGGAATGCCATACACTCGTTTCATTCAACTATTATATAGTTGATATTTTTTTTATTAGCTAGCTAAGTTAACAGCCAAAATTTGAGGTCTTCTCAGAGTCCAGATGAGTGCAAACTGCCACTGGAGGCTTAACCACTAAATCTATTGAATGCCTACGCCATAAAAAGTTGTTCTTATTGTATGTAATTCAGGAATACCCTGAACTCCTTCAAAAGTATGCTATTTAACCCATTCCCACTCAATCCTGCTTTTTATGCTTCTGTAGGAAAAAAGCTTTGGAAAACATTGTTGATAATGAAGAAATTAGTAGTTACAAGCAATTCTTCAATGTCCACAATGTTTTCTAGCCTACAAGACAAAGATTCTCTAAAATCCACCGACTTGAAATTGTTGTATAACAAAACCACACTTTGCTAGCTTAAAGTTCTTTCAGTACTTTGATTTCATATCTAACTGTTTTTTCTTCTATCTGAACAAATTCAGTGGAAGCGTATTTTCGGGACAATATTCAGAACATCTTCGTCTTTGGGAGACATAAAAGGGTGGTAACCTAGATAAGAAAAAATTGCCAATTGCCCCAAATATGCTCAAACGAATATTTAGTACTTAAATATGAGTCTTATATTTTCTTAACAATAATCTTATAGACTAGGCTAAAAGTGGCTTTTGTGGTTTATAGAAAAGGTTCAGCGTAATTCCACGTTATTTTCAGAATCACTGGATTGGGTTACCGACACCGTATGACCTCACTTGCATATGACCCAAAGTCAACAAAAGGGTCTTACTGCAGTAGATGCAATCGAATCCTCTCGACCATTTCGACGTTTCGAACGGATTAATGTTTAAATTACTTCATTTTGATAGCAACCATACTTGTTCTACTAGCACATCGGTTAAATTGCTAAGAACGTTGGTCCCAGTCGGAAAAGTGGAAAAACCAACGTCCTAAATTATTCCGTATCAAGTGGTTAGCATCTGGATTAAAACAACGACAAGCTGTTATATTCATTTTAACTCTTACGACAGTTTTGAACGGATGTTTACAGAATTGAAAGCCAGCGAACATAATTCCCCACGATGACGTTGGTTTGGGCGAATTAAAACTGAATGCAGGATTCTAACGGTTCCAACAGGCAAAAAAATGAATGTCTCAATATTCATTTACAACCATCTCGGCGTAATCTAAAAAAAAAAAAAAAAGATTAGCAGCCTACGTAGGCTATTAGGGAAGTACCCTGGTTAGTTTTTCAAAAACGGCCTCTGGTTTTCGCAAAACGACTTTTCAGAGTATTGTATATTTCAAATAGTATATGAAAGGGAATAAAAAGAATTAAAATCAGCGACATTAAAATAACACCGATACCTCCCTTCAAACATCTTTACAAAAGATTATTACTGTTGTAGTTTCGACGACCTTTAGATCGCCAACCAGTGAATTCCTTTGTTGGTTTTATGTGCCAACAATATTTTTGTACAATTATGTCATTTTATACCTCAGCCAAACTGCATGTACCTTATCGGAGGACAATTGTCGTGGTAAGCGATCTGTCAGTTTTACTGAGCAGCCATTGCTGTTATTTTGAAACTCAGTAAAGAAATCTTCGTAAACCCAATATCACATGACAAAATTTTAGAATGGTTTAAATTCAAAGAAGTTGCAGACGACATTTTTAATCGATGAAATTTTAAAAATCTTTGTCTTTTTTGGGAAGAAAACAATGTGGATAATGAAGAAATTGGTTTTAACAATGTTTTACTAAGCTTCTTTTGTAATCGGCGTTAAAAATTGGGGGAGGGGTGTGTGGAAATCAGTCAACCGTAAACAAGAAAAGAAATTGTAGATTGTTCGTGTAAATATCAAGTGTTGTGTTTTGTTTTGTTAAATTGTATATGTATATTTGTATATGACAAGAAACTGTAAAGTTTACGTCTAATAAACTATCTATCTATCTTTGATTATCTAAATTTTGACTTCTTCTCGAACAGGAACGTCATGACCAACTTGTAGACGATCAGTTATCGTGGGCGGACTGTTTTGTTGTGGTTTACGCTATCAATTGCAAGCACAGCTTTGAGGTAGCGAGAACTTTAATAGAATACGTTCAGAAACAACGGGAGGACAGTCAAGCCCCTGTCGGACTGATTGCTAACAAATCCGATCTAATAGACCGGAAACAGGTCTCTGATACCGATGTTTCCAGACTATGTGCGGAATACAGTCTAAACTTTTTTGAGACTTCCGCCAGTGAATCTCATTTCAGTGTGAGTGAAGTGTTTATGACGTTATGTCGACAGGTCAGACAGATGGTGAAGAAGAGAGAAAAGCTGACCAGATTTATGTCGAACCCGGCCGTCGCCGCCAAACTTCAGATACAACAGTCTTTGAAAAACTTTGCAGAAAGAACTTGGCGAGCGAGAACGTCTACGCTTTGAGAGTCGGTCAACAAAGTGATTTAGCGAATATCTAGACATCAATACCTACTTTATCTATTATTTATAACCCTTTGAAAATCTGGAAAAGTCATCGTAAACGGAACTTATCTTATAAGCCTTTCCCACACAATTAACCCCCCAAGACTTGGGTAAATATTGTTGAAAGATATAGCTTGTTTCAAGCAACTTCTTCTTTAGTCATTATGTTTCCTACCTAAGATGATAAAGAGTCTCAAAATCTTATATGCCACAAATTGTCGTCTGCAACTTCTTTTAATTTGGCCGAGTGCAAAATTTTGTCGTCTGGTAATGTGTTACGTTAAGTGATATATTGGCTGACTTTTTTCTTTATTATTCACATTATTTTCTAGCCCAAAATACAAATTTGATAAACTCCAAAGCTGAAAGTTGTCACCTGTAACTTATTTCAAATTGGACCTGTCTTAAATTTGGTCGTCGCCTTTGATTTAATGTAAAAACAAAAACCGGTAACTTCGTCAGATATTGCCTTTTTTTCATTTTTATGAACCAGACAGATTAATTCATTCTAGATTAAGATAAATATATGATATTTTTTGTCATTCAGCCAGGTCTTCCTAGATACCAGACAACAAACTGTTAGACTGGTCCAAATTCAAAGAGGGTGCAGACGACAAATTTCAGCTGTTGAAATTTTGGATGTTTTTGCCTTTTAGGGTATATATAAAACATTGTTGTTAGTGAATAAATTAACAGGCATTTTTTTCATTTTCCACAATGTTTTCCAAAGTTTATTTTCTTGGGGGCGTTCAAAAACGTCACTTTGTGGGAATCCGTTAAAACATTTTCATAATCATATTTTTATATATTTCTCAAAAATGTTGATCACAAGGGAATTATAAATAAGATCAGATAAAAAATGTGTAGTGTATTTCGACTTTGAAAGAAAGACAAACCCTCAATCGATTATTATCAGTTGACAGTAATGAGTTACTTCCCGTTTAAAGGTAAATGTCCCTTTTATTCAACAATTGCCAAAACAACCAACAACAACAACAAAACTTTCATTTCTACATCGTGACAAAACAGTGGGTCTAGTCCAATATAGTCTAAGGACTTTTTTCTATTCTTGTTGAGTTTTGCATAATGTTTCTCCTAGTCCTTCTTTTTTATCGGGATGTCTTTAAATCCGTCGTCATATGACGGTTCACTGTTCACCATAATAACTTTATTTTAGACTGGTCCAAATTGAAAGGGGGTGCAGACGACAACATAAAGCTTATGAAGTTTTTGATTTTTTTTCTTTTTTTTTCTTTTACTTTTGGGTTAGAAAACATTGTCGATAAAGAAGAAATTGCTTGTAACAAGTAATTTCTTCCTTTTTCTGAAATGTTTGCCAAAGCTTTTTCTAAAGGCGACGTCTAAAGGCGTCATTGGATGGGAATGGGATAAACTATCCTGAGGAAAGGGGCCTCGTCGATCTGATTATATCGACGCAGGTCAGGCCCTACTCTACTGTTAACTTGACCACTGTTAACTGTTAACTTGTAAACTGAACTGTGCAATAAAATACATGTATATACTTGTACTTACATTTCTGGTTTTCAAGTAGTCCGAGTTTAATTCCAAGGATGAGCTAAGTATTTTCAAGGAAGCAGAACCAAGCGAGATTGATGTCAGTTCTAACAGATTGTCCCCTTGCCGATGAATGTAATAAAAAAGTCAAAGATGACACATGCCATCTTCTAGATTCTTACTCCACTTGTTTTTAACACAAAACTAGATTTATTGCCCCTTGTTGACGAAGATGTACAAAGGTATAAACGATGTACATAGATTTTTTTTGTAAGGGTATCAAACTATTTCTGAACAATAATTAGTAACGGGGACCCTGGGACAATTTCTTCTATGATATTTCCCTATGTGACACTTTGTTAAATTGACGGATCGCCTCTAAAAATCAAAAATCGGTAGACCAATCATATCATACATCCAGACCGGAATTTTGAACTCCGACACTGTTCGACATTTATGTGAAGTATTTAATCGGCTGGACGATTTATTCAAGTTATTCAAGCATAGTTACGATGTATAGGTCGTCAAACAACCATTCTATGTTTTGTTACAAGTTACCGACGATATTTTTTTCGTTTGATATCTAATTCAAACTTCCTATGGGAGCTCAGTTAGTGTGCCCAGCGATGCGTCAATTTTCACGACCTTGGATATATCCCCATGTACCACATATACTATTATTTCTATTACTTTAACACAATCTAGAATTATACTTGATAATGGAGATTGGATTAAGTGGAATGTATCACTGCCATTTAATGATAATATTACCATGAGCATTCTATTACCTGATGGCTTACCGTCACAATCGATTGTGAGGGATTTTCGTCACAAGTTTCATTTTCAATATGATACTTTAGGCTAATATTGAAGAGAAAAGACTAAAAATTACATTTGAAAGAATGACGACAGTCCGTCACCTATAAAGAAAGAATAGTAACGGTTAAACATCACAAGTATTGAAATTCTGCAAGTTTTAGGCGCTTTATGTAACAGCGATAAGTTTTTTTAAAAACCTTGACGGCTAAGTAAATCATGGTATAACCTGAATGTAAATTTTGTCAATTGTGTCAATGAATCGTTTGTCGGTTTTTATCTACGGGAAAAGGTATAAAAGCTTATTGAAATTTAACTCGTTACACCTTATAAAAGTGTGGGTCGTCATTTCAGCCTAGCGATTGAATTACCCATGAGTTTGAATCCAGTTTGAGGGTTTTTCATATGTTTCCCGTAGACGTATAAAAACGTGGTCGACGGTTATGCCAGAGGATTATTTTCATTTATTTGGAACAATTACATTGTAACGATTTACAGTCACATGAGGAAGTGACGGTTAGCCATAGGGTACTGAACTGATAAGACTGATGGGACATAGATCGCTTGTCACGTCTACCAAACTGCGACATGTAAGTTTGTCGAAGTTTCCAAACGACGTTAGATTTGAGCTTTCGGTCGAAGAAGTTTCCCTAAAAATCGTTGTCCAATCAAGACTGCAGCCTGAATAATCTTTAGATACAACGTTTTAATTGTCATCCGCCTTCTCGTTAAGTATATCGTAAATAACGAAGATAGACATGTCAAATCCGAATGGAGTGCTCGATTTTTGAATGTCATGCAGATTCGACATTAATTTAGACAAGATATAAAAGGGACTGTTTCAAAAGAGCCACCGAATTAGATTTTATGAAACTTTGGAAATTCATGCGTATTTGTACCTTATATTTCCACCACGACGCAAATTCACCTTTGTCTAAATTGTCTAAATTATACATTGGACCAAATTATTAATCACGTGTTACGTCTTGTTAACGCAACTTGGTGGGTTTTATATAACTTTGAGCGAGATATTTTTCGAATTCTAAAGAATTAAACGCTTGTTTCAAGCTCTAGTTAAAATGTTTTAGAATTGCAAGGATGATTTTATATTTGCAGGTTTAATAACAAAGGGGGACAAGTTAGAAAAAAATTCAGTAAAGATTTTAGTGGTTACTTCCCATAAATTTTTATAAAGGAAATCTACTTTGAAAAATAAGATTTGCCATAATTATTATAATGCTTCTTTAACAATCTATGGTTCAACATTGGAAGATAGTCATTACTCTGCTACCTGCCCTATTCTACCATTATTTATAGGAGATAAAATGGGCCAAACGGAATTTTGATTACTAATTACTTCTGGTATTTTGTATACTACATAATAAAGAAAGATTTCAAAAACAAACTTTGTATGGTCATAGTTATATTTTCTTTTTAAATCAAAGATATCTACCCGAAAACATTAGAAAAGGGGGCCTTATTTTTTCTAAGCTCCCATAAAATCCAAACATATCATAATCAAAGCACTGGAGGTACTGTGAGCTAACAAAGCATGGTTTTGGTGAGTAATCTTCTTTGCCAAAGGTAATCATGATAAATAACGAGGTTAAATTAAAAGGTGTTAAAAGAAGGTTGATCAATTGATTGATTTAATGGGGTTAAACGCCGCTTTTAACAGTATTTCAGTCATATCGCGGTGGCTTGAGCACCTAACAGTGGATTCCTGTTAATTCTCACACCAGTACTACCACTGCATTCTTTCCTAGCCTCCAGCTGCTATCCCACTTAGGTTTACGATTATTCACCTATTTGTGAGAGACAAATGTCGGAAAGAATATGTGCCGCCGATGGGGATCGAATCAATGACAACCAATGATTGAAGATTAGGAGTCTGATGCGCTACCGACTGCGCTATGACGGCGGCTTTTAAAAGAAGAAGTTCTCGACATCTTAGATACAGTTAATTCGTGTGACCATAAAAAGCAGGACGCACAGTCAAGACACAGATCAGACTAAATCAGTACTTGGCACACATGTGACATTGTTCGAAATGCATTTTCTAAATTGAAACAGCGAAAATAAGATTGTGCTTATTATAAGAAATTTTGTTTTTCATGTTTTCTACTTTATAAAACTACAGGTTCATGGTGGTCCTAAAAATGCTCACCTAAATTGCTCACCTATGGTGTACACAAAGAAACTGTCTTTGAGGCCCCTATTTTCGCGATTTCATATGAAATGCACCCACTTTCTGCAAGATACTTCCTTATAACCTGAAAAAACATTCGGAGAAAGTTTCATAAAAAGTGTGCCAAAGATATAGACCAGAGACTGTTAAAAAATATTTTCCATTCGAATGTTCCCATTTTCAAATATGATTCATGTTTATGAATGGAAAAAATCTTAGTCTCATCACAATTGAGTCAAATTTGTTGCCCCTCGGGAGAAAACAAAAACATATTATTAAGGCCCTTTTACCATGTTTTTTTTTAAAATGGAATGTTCCCATTTTCAAAAGGGTTTATTTTCTTCACCTAAAAGCACAGCCTAACAAAGTTTCATCAACTTTGAGGCCTATTTGTAGCCCCTAGAGTGGACATATAATTGTAATTTACGCCCCTTCTCCCGTGCTTTCAATTGATATTTTCTGACTTCAATTGGCTTCATTTTTATGACCTGACAAACATTGTGACCAAGTTTCATCAAGATAGAGCCCATAGAATGTAAACAAAGAAATTGTCATGAAGGCCCAGTTCTCATTGTTTTCCTATGAAATTTCCCAAAATTCAGTAGGGTTCACCTTAATGACATGACATCATTTTGACATAGTTTCATGGATATTGAGCCAAATTGTTACCCTATAGTGTGAACACTAAAAATAGTTGACGCGTGACGACGGACACTCGGTGATCACAAAGCTCACCACGAGCACGATGTGCCCAGGTGTATAAAAATACAAAGGAGATGAAGTTGCAGGCTGAGTTTGCAATATTCCTGAAATACAAAAGAACTGATTTGTATAGCGAAGGCATCCAATGGGTCTAGTGGTTAAGCCCCCAGTGGCAGTTTGTACTCGTTTAACTTTGAAACTACATACATCTCAAAATATTGTCTGTTAACTGAAGCTAGAAAAACTAGCGCTTTGCTAGCTAACAACCACGGTCCTATTTGGATCATGGCGATATCCAGGACCTTCAATACATGGGTGTCACTTACATGCCTTTACATTGGACAATGCAATATTATGCTTTATGATCTGCTCTTTTTGTTATTTAGAAATAATTCAATTTCTAGTCTATCAAAAGCGGTCGTTTTGGTTGGTCGAAAAAAAAAAAAAAAATACCTCCCTGAATTTCGAGCTCACAGCTATTTTGTACGCTTCAGTACAAAATATTCCCATACAAAAAAGTTTCAAAATTTGTAAAGTTTTGCTTTTTTCGATCGATTCTATTACATTATAAGAAATGAAGAGAAAATTTATTTTTGATTTCATGGAGGTATAAACCGAAAAAATCTAAGCACACTGTATGAATATGCGAAGCGTATTCATACCATACAGCGTGATTAAGTTTTTCGGTTCATACCCTCATGAAAACAAAACAAAAAAAAAAAAATTCTCTTCGTCTCTTAAAAGATATAGCCTTATTAGAGATCAACAGGGTGTCAGGTACTACCTTTACAATTCATAATATTGATCGGACAATATCTCATCGAATTTGATAATAATGTATAAAATTAAAACCTTTATTGACATGTATAATTCTTTTGTGGCAATTCCGGACAGCTCTACTTAAGGATCAGGCTGTCTACCAAATAATCAATTGAACAACCAAATTATTCATTAAGGCCGGAAGTGATATTTCAACTCCAACGTTGGCAGTCATTTATGTAAAGCATTTTTGTTGGTTTGGTGACATAAACGTCGTAACCACAGCTTTTTCAAGGTTTAACTGTCTTGTTGCATGTTACTAGCCATATATTTGGCAAAGTAACGCCGTTTGATATGGAAGTGGAACTTCTTGTCGGAGGTCAATGGAGGTCAGTGGGCGTGGCCAACGAGCCGTCGTTTCTTATCAAGGGTAGTAGATTTATGTTTCCTAGGTGCACAAGTACATATTTTCAAAGTTTCATCCATATTTCTCATTGATTAAAGGAGGATTTGTTTTAAACACATTTTATTGCTATATATAAATTTTACAAATACATAATGCAAAAATTATAAAGAAAAAAAATCTTTCGAACTTAGATTTGATATAATTTAGATTGAAATCAATCACACAAAACACGTCCCTCAAATACCATTCTTTATTTACTCAAAGAAAGAAAGATTTTACCAGGGGTTCTTGTGACGTTCAGTGTCTTCAACAAAGCGTCGTTGGGCGATCAAAATGGCGTAACTATAGCTTTATCAAAGCTGTAGTTACGACATTTTTCAAGCTCATCGACGAAAGGCCATAAATGGTCTGCAGCGATACCCTGTCGAGTTGAGCAAATCAGACGTTTTGAGGTCCGTTCATGTTGGTCTATTGAACAAATCTGGAATATGAATGGACATACTGTGACTTTGTTATTTTGGAGATAATACAACTTTTGAAATTGCTCGTTAATGAATCTATTGCAGTCCTTCTGGGTGAATTGAATGCCTCTAAGCTGAATACTTTCTTTAGAACCATTCAATATTAATTAAGAAAAAAATCAATGGTTCTTCCTGTCGCCTATAGTCTAGGAATATTTCTGACAAAATAGGTAGCAAAACCGAAAATCCGCCTTTTAAGAGAGATTATTGTTCCATTCTACCCCTTCACTTTTTGCACTTAGATATATAGATACTTTCAACTCCTTAGCACTACAATGTATAGGAACGAACTCGCAACCCTTAGCACTACCATGTAGTTTTTTTTTTATTTTTTTAGCAATAATATGTATTAAATCCTATGATCTAATAGTGCTAAAATGTACAGGCACTTCCAATCTCTTAAAATGTACCTACAATCTATCAAGTACTTTATTGTAAAAGAACTTACACCCCTTTGTTATTTCAATGTGAAGACCCTTACAGCCCCTTATCACTACAATAAATTGCCACTAACAAACCCTTATGACAACAATATATAGACACTTATAGCCCTTTATCTCTACTTTATAGTGACACTTACAACCCCTTTCTCTATAATGTATAGACACTTACAGCCCCTTATCTCTACAATATATAGACACTTAAAGCCCCTTATCTCTACAATACATAGACACTTACAGCCCCTTATCTCTACAATATATAGACACTTAGAGTCCATTATCACAATAATATATAGACACTTACAACCCTATAATCTCTACAAAACATAGTCACTACAACCCCTCATCGCTACATAATTTATACACTTACAGTCCCTTATCACTTTAATGTATAGACACTTACAGCCTCTTATCTCTTCAATGTAAAGACACTTACAACCCCTTATCTCTACGATATATAGTCAATTACAGCCCCTTATTTCTACATTATATAGACACTTAAAACCCCTTATCTCTTTATTGTAAAGACACTTACAGCTTCTTATCTGTACAATATATAGACCCTTACAGCCCCTTATCTCTAAAATGTATAGATACTTACAACCCCTTATCTCCAAAATATATAGACACTTACAGCCCTTTATCTCTATAATGTAGAGACACTTAAAACCCCTTATCTCCACAATATATAGACACCTACAGCCCCTTATCTCTTTAAAGTATAGACACTTACAACCCCTTATCTCTTTAAAGTAAAGACACTCACATCCCTTATCTCTATGATGTTTAAACACTTACATCCCTTATCTCTTTAAAGTATAGACACTTACAAACTCCTTATCTCTTTAAAGTATAGACACTTACAACCCCTTATCTCTTTAAAGTATAGACACTTACAACCCCTTATCTCTTTAAAGTATAGACACTTACAACCCCTTATCTCTTTAAAGTATAGACACTTACATCCTTATCTCTATAATGTTTAGACACCTACAACCCCTTATCTCTTTAAAGTATAAACACTAACAAGCCCTTATCTCTATAATGTATAGACACTTACAGCCCCTTATCTCTATAATGTTTAGACACTTACAACCCCTTATCTCGACAATATAATGTCAATTACAGCCCTTTATCTCTATAATGTATAAACACTTACAGCCCTTTATGTCTATAATATATAGAAACTTACTATTCCTTATCACTACAAGGTATAGACACTTCCGGCCCCTTATCTCTATAAAGTCACTTTAACCCTTATCATTAGAATGTATAGACACTTACCTCGATAATGTATAGACACTTACAATTCCTTATCACTAAAATGTATAGGTTCTTACAATCCCGTATGATTATAATGTATAGAATGTAAATCCCTTATCACTACAATGTAAAGATACTAACAATCCCGTATCACTACAATCTAAAGACACTTTTAACCCCTAATCACATCAATATATATAGGTACTTACAACCCCTTATCACTAAAAAGTCTGGACCTTTACAACCCCTATAACTACAACATACAGCCACTTAAATTACCATAGTACTACCATGTTTAGACACTTACAACTCCTAATCACTACAATGTAGAGACACTTGTAGCCCTTAGCACTACAATTTATAGACACTTAAGGCCTCTTATCACTGCAATGTGTGGATATAAACAACTGCCTATCACTCTTACAAACCCTTATCACTAAAATATATGACTTTACGGCTATTTATCATTTCTATGTAAAGACATACTCCTTTTCGCCACAATGTAAGGACATGTACTAGCCTTTACCACTGAAATTTTAGGAAACTTACTATCCCCTATCAAAACAATATAAAGGCACTTACAACCCCGTAATACTACAATGTATAGGTACCTACAATCCCGTATCAACACAATGTAAAAACATTTAAAATCCCTTATCAATAAAACATATAGGTACTTACAATCTCTTATCACCAGAATGTATAGATACTTACAACCCCTTATCACAACAATGTATAGACACTTATAGTCCCGTTTCACCAAAATGTAAACACCTTATCACTCCAATATATAGGTACTTATTAACCCCTATCACTACAATGTAAAGGTTCTTACAGTTACGTATCGACACAATGTATAGACATTTACAACCTCTTATCGCTACAATGTATAGACACTTACAATACAGTATCACCACAATGTATAGTCATTTACAACCTCTTATCGCTATAATGTAGAGACACTTACAACACAGTATCACTGCAATGTATATCCACTAACACCCCTTATCACAACAATTTATAGACACTTACAACCCCTTATCACAAAAACTGTATAGACACTTACAACCCCTTATCACCACAACGTATAGACACTTACAACCCCTTATCACAAAAAATGTATAGACTCTTACAACCTCTTATCACCTCAATGTATGGACACTTACAACCCCTAATCACTACCATGTATAAACACTTACAACCCCTTTACACTACAATGTATAGACATTTACAGCATCGCATCACTTCAATGTATAGACAATTATAACTCCTTATCACTGCAATGTATAGGCACTAACAACCCCGTATCGCCACAATGTTTAGACCTTTAAGATCTCTTATCACTACAATGTATAGACATAACCTCTTATTACTATGATGTATAGGCACTTACAATCCCGTATCACCACAATGAACAGGTTCAAACAACCTTAAAATGTATTAAGAGACATTAACACAAAAATATTTATTTCTCAGTCATCAATGATAAATATCTTAAAATATGGAGAGGACTTCAGACGGAGTTTTGCTTCTTTTAACAGATTGCCGGTAAGCAATGACATTTCCTCTAACATTAATGACCTGACTTATGATTTGTTTATAGACTTATTTCTGGAATCGGAATCAATTATGACTTTTCAAAGAAATCAAATGGTCCATAAATAATTAATTCTTGTCCATCAACAATCCGTTTAGGTTTGAAGCTTTGAATTATATCAAGGGTCTTTTGTTTTGCTTAGTCAGCTTTTCATACGAGATCTATGCCTCTTAAAAAGTACGTGGTAGCGCGTAGGACTCACAGTCATGGGGTTCCGGGTTCGATCCCCGGCCGCGGCGAATATCCTTTCCGATATTTTTCTTCGACCAATGCGTGGATAAACGTAAACCTATGTGAGATGTGCAGCTGGAGGCTCGGAAAAGATGTAGTGGTAGTATTGGTGTGAGAGATACCAAGAATCTATGGTTAGGTGCTCCAGTCGACGCGATATGACTGAAATAATGTTAAAAGTGGCGTTAAACCCATTCAATTAGTCATTTAAAATTCCGTACATAGATATACCGTAAGGACTTTCGGATCGTCTTTATGAGAGTGGTCGTGCGATGAACTGCTAAAAGGAGTCCCTACCTTTCCAGTTTAACGCATTTCCACACAAGAATATTTGAGACTGGTCCAAATTGAAAGGCGTTGCAGACGACAATATTCAATTGATGAAAATTCATAATTTCTTGTCTTTTGGGGTAGAAACCATTGTGGCAAACGAAGAAATTGCTTGTCACAAGCACTTTCTACATTTTCCACAATGTTATCCAAAGCGGTTCCTTGAAGCGCGTAAAAGGTGGGATTGAGTGGGAATATTGTAAATGCCTGCATACTAAATATGAATAACATGTATTTGATTTATGAGATTCCATCTAAAAGAAGCATCCTCAAATCATTGAAAGTCGATTCAATGCTAATTATATCCAATAACTTCACGAAAGTGTATTCTGACGAAAAAAAGAAACGCCTTCCACAATTAGTTCGTTTTGCCAACTGAGAGTATGTTCACATCGTAGGAGGTATATTTAATTAATCAATTCCCACAAGCAATTTCTTAATTTTCCACAATGTTTCTACCTCCATAGATAAAGATTGTTAAAATTCTATCAATTGAATTTTTTTATCTTCAACTTCTTTTAAATTTGACAAGTCTAAAATTTTGTCGTCTTGTATTAAAGCTAATTTATCAACTGACACTTTGTACTTTGGCTAGTCTTGTTTAGGATTGATGGTGTAATTCAATTTGCTCATACATTAGGTTTGAAAGAAACACATGTATATTAACCCATTCCACATTTTTTGTTTGTTTTTAAAATGTTTAAAAACTAACTTACAAATGCTTCCAAGAGTTTATACTATTTACTCCTTTTAAAATAGTTTAATATGTATTCGTATAAAAACCAATCCAGTTCCATAAGGATTTGTGTATTTTCTTTAACTATCATCACTGTTAATTTTTTTTTTAACTTATTATTTTAGTTTCAATAATCATTATTACTTTATTCTTTGTTGCTAAACAAAGGAATCTATTTTTAGAACTTTTATACATTCAACTCAATATACCCATATAAATTAGCTAATACTGAACATCCAGTTAAAACTATTGTATTTTGTTTGTTTGAATGGGGTTTTACGCCGCTTTTAACAATCTTTCAGTTATATCGCGGCGGCTGGAGCACCTAACAATGGAATCCTGGTATTTCTCACACCAGTACAACCATTACATCCTTTCCTAGCCTCCAGCTGCTATCCCACATAGGTCTACGATTATCGACCCATTGGTGAGAGACAAATAGTCGGAAAGGATGAGTGCCGCCGTCGGGGATCGAACCCGGGACCTCTAGATTGACAGTCCGACGCGCTACCAACTGCGCTATGACGGCGGCTAAGACTATTGTAACTCTATACTTTGACGATTCATGATAAGCTTCAGCGTGTTCAAAAAACTTCAGCAAATTTCATAACAAGAACTACTAAACGCGAGCACATAGTTCCAATTGACCAAGCGCTATCCCCCCCCCCCCCACACACACACACAGATAGACTCCCTAGGCCCCTCCCATTAACTCCCACAGGGAGTTCCGGTCTGATTTTTAACGGCGTTTTTTTCCAAAATTTATGGCAGGTAGCTTATAACAAAAAAGTAAAATGGTTGTTTGGCGATCTACACGTCGTAACTACAGCTTGAATAAGCTGTAGTTACGACGTTTAAGTAACCAAACCCAAAAAAGAAAAAGTTAACAAAAAGGCGGCCAATTTTGGAGTTGAAAATTCAGGGCCCGAGATTATAAAACCTTTTTCACACTCAGTTGAGAATTTGCTCAAACTTCAAATTTGAATAAGTATCTTGTTTTAACTTAAATTATATATTAAACCTTGTCATGCTGTATAAATTACCTTACTGGATTGCTGCGAAATCAAAGAGCTGAAAGCACTGATAGAACTTGTTGTTCAAAAATCAATATATCTTTTAGAAATCAATTTCATAAACAACTCTGGCAGGAAAAGTACAAGCAGGAGGTGTAGACTAAGATCAGCCTGCACATAAGTGCAGTCTGATCTTAGTCTACACCTCCTGCCAAAACCGGAATATTCCGGGTTCAGCATGACAAGGGTTAAAAGTAATAAGTAACATTCTACACATATTGTCATTTATTTCAATGCCGTTACCAAAGGATCTTAGCAGAAATACATCCGTAATCCCAACTCGAAGTTTGAGTAAATTCTCATTTGAGTACGAAAAAAGTTTTACAACCTCGGGGCTAGGTTCGGGCTGAATACAAGATTTGATTGGTCGGTTGATACCTTGATTGACAGCCACGATTGGTCAATTATAAAGGAAAATCACTGCCCCCTCCCCCATATAGAAGCATAATATAGTACGGTGTTCTAATTTATACTTACGAGGCCTTGTACATTATTAGCCATCGGTACTGTAAAGCTTTACCGCAAGGGTACTTGCCCGCTCTCTTTTCCGACCCGTTATTTGTACTATGGGACAGAACTGTTATATTTGGTAACCAAAGTGTCAGACATGCTGCAACAAACATTTTGAATGCTCTACCAGAATGCCTGTCCATCTGTATGTCTGTCAGCATTCCGATCTGTTAAAACTTTACACAAAAATCTTAATATTTCGTAACTGTTTAAGATATAATACTCACATTAGGCATGATGATTACGTTTATTGATACTTATGTTCTGGTACTAAGGTCAAGGTTATGTATCAAGATCAAATCCCTGCAAAATTTAACCAAATACATTGCAAATAACCTAGTGGCAATCAAAGCCTACACCGCTCAGATTTTGGCTTGATTATAGTTTCCATCGATATGCATCTGCAAGGTCATCTTCAGGGTCTGTTAATTCAGCAAAAGTAAATTAATTGTACATTCGCAAAATTCAGGTCGAGCGTTTGAGCTTTCAGAAATTTTCATCCCACGTTTAAGGACCTACTCATTTCCCCCAGTTTGTGTTGGATTTACCGCATTTCATCTTCACGATACTTTCAGTGCTTTGTTTTTCTAGGTTATTCATAAATATATATTGACCATTTTTAATATTGATAATATTATGAATATATATTTCTGTTTATAGTATACGATGGTGTTTACAAGAACTTTCTAATCGTTGCTAGGATACATTATCCCTACCAATATCAGACATAACGGCACGTCAAATGGACTTATTCGATTCATCTTTGATTATGATAAGGCTTAAATAGGGAAGCAGATAAAACGTCATAGGTAGGATGATTTATGACATCTTTTTTATTTATTCATCTATTTGATTATTTATTCATTCAGTTATGTATTTAATTGTGTATTTATTTAATTTGTTGTATTCTATTATTTACTTTTCACATATTTTCTTTTTGTGTGCTATTTTGTTGAATAATTTAATTGTTAGTTTCGTCTATCAAAAACGAGCGATCTGATTGGTCGAAAAATTTAATTCATACCTCCATGAACAAAATTTTGAGTACGCAGCCATTTTGAATGCTTCCGCACAAAATAGTTCACTACAAAAAGGTATCAAAATTTGTAAAGTTATTGCATTTTTCGCTCGATGCTATTGAATTATAAGAAATGAAGATAATATTTTTTGTTTTCATGGAGGTATGAACCGAAAAACCTAATCACACAATGTATGAATCCGCTTCGCGTATTCATACAGTGTGATTAGGTTTTTCGGTTCATACCTCCATGAAAACAAAAAATATTCTCTTCATCTCTTAAATGATTTTGTTTCTTTTCCTCTCAATCTTTAACAGTTTATTTTTTTCATTTTGTCTATCTAGATTCAAGCGTTTTGATTTGCTGACTTTTTCCATGCTTCGATGATAAAAATTTCAAGAATGCAACTACTTTTTTACTAAAACCTAGTAAAATATTGCTTTGCTTGATGGCATTAATTTATTGGAAATGAAAATATATTTTATTTAAGAGATGAAGAGAATATTTTTTGTTTTCATGGAGGTATGAACTGAAAAACCTAATCACACAATGTATGAATACGCGAAGCGGATTCATACATTGTGTGATTTGGTTTTTCGGTTCATATCTCCATTGAAACAATAAATATTATCTTCATTTCTTATAATTTAATAGCATCGAGCGATAAATGCAATAATTTAACAAATTTTGATACCTTTTTATAGTGAACTATTTTGTGCGGAAGTATTCAAAATGGTTGCGTACTCAAAATTTTGTTCATGGAGGTATGAATTAAATTTTTCGACCAATCAGATCGCTCGTTTTTGATAGACGAAACTAACAATTAAATTATTGAATCATTAACCCAAAAAACTATTATACTTGTGTGATAAAGTTTGAAGGTTCATACCTCAATGAAAACAAAATTATTCTCTTTGTTTCTTAAATGGATCGGTTACACACATATCATTAAAAATAATCTTAGAAAGAATAAATTTAAAAAATGTATAAATCGGATCTGGCAGTGAGCGATGAATACAAATGAATGTAAAGTAAAGTAGACTTACAACTCTTCAGTCTGAAAATCTGTCCAAGCGAAGAAATTGCTTGCAATTTCAGTATTCAATTTCCCTTTTCCCATAATATTCCTTGTAAGTTTGAAGAATCCTGCATTGATGCCCTTTAATTAATTATATGATTTAACCTATTACCTCACAAGAAAATTTCAGACAGGTTCAAATTGAAAGAAGCTGCAGGTGTTGATTTCAAGTTAATGAAATTTAAAAAAAAACACTTTATCTTCTGGGACATAACACATTATGGACAATGAAGAAATTGCAAAAAAGTGAAAAGAAAAGTAAGGAGAATTAACATAAAACATACAGAACAATACAAACACTATCACAAGAAATATAAGATGATAAATAAAGAATGAAAAAAAAAGAGACAAAATGACGGAATTCAGTGGGAAGGGGTTAAAAAGCATGTCTTTGACAGGATTCTTTACAATTTGCAATATTCCTGAAATACATAAAAACTACTTTTTATAGTGTAGGCATTCAATGGATTTGGTGGTTAAGCCTCCAATGGCAGTGTGCAATCAATGAACTTTGAGACGACCTCAAAATTTTGTATGTTAACTTAAGCTATCAAAGCTGACGCTATGCTAGCTAAAGAATTAAACACCAGATAAGCCAATGCATAAGTCAATACCGTTCTGATTGGTGTTCTAGTAAGCCATCAAACATGGCTCTTTAACGTACTCGGTGTAAAGTACGTTCACATTAGACCTCTGTTTAATCCATTTCCACGTTAGCAAATTTTAGACTTGTCCAAACTGAAAGAAAGTGCATACGACAATTTTAAGTTTATGAAATGTTAGATTTTTCAACTTTTCTGGGAAGAAAGCATTATGAAAAATGAAGAAATTGCTTGTTGCAAGCAATTTCTTCATTTCACACATTGCTTTCCATTTTTTTCCTTGAAGGGCGTCAAAAGCGTCATTGTGTAGGGATGGAATAACGTATCGGTCTTAAGAAAATGGGTTTGTCGAATTAGACCGTGTCTCGAGCCCTCGATCTCAATATTAGAAGTCGTGTGTTCTACCAAATAAGTCATTCGAGCTGACTCAAGTTATAAGATACAGTATTTGAGTAAACATTCCTATTCGAATCTCAAACTATTTTTTCTTGACTCGTTGCTCAAAATAAACAGCACATTTTGTTAAAAGACAAAAAAACACCGTGAACCATTGGCACTTAGGTTGTCAGTGTATTTTATCGTCGCTACCGTAGCGCATGCCTATATAAGCGACGTCCCCAGACGACGGTTAGTTGTTACGGGGGATAGTGCAAGGATATAGGACGAAACTACTGAGAGCTGCGCCTGGTTCTTTAATGTGCTCGATGGATAGCACCGTCACATGGGGCCTCGGTGTAACGTCTCATCCGAAAGACAATTACTTGCGTTAGTTCATATGGTCAGTCCAGGGCTTTTCTCCTTTTGAAAGCTGACGGTCTATTCACAACGCCTTTTTCAAACGTGACTATTGAAAAGCAGGTTGTCCAAGTTATCTAGCTCTGTGGGCGACCAAATGTCGTTAATATAGCTTGAAAAATTCTATCGACAAATAGATTATTGGACGATAAAGATAATAGAACGAGTAAAGCCGTTGGTGGGCTACCCACACCTCATAGCCACAGCTTGAATAAGCTGTATTTTACGATCTTTTAGAATAAAAAGGAAATGTTTTAACAGAAAAGCTGATAAAAACATGGTGGCTCTGAAGAGCGGTTAATGATTTGAACGGTTGATCGATTGATTTTCAATATTGATACGTGATTTTTAAACCAATTAGAAAATTTCATGAAGATTTCATGGAAA
This sequence comes from Fragum fragum, assembly GCA_946902895.1. Lineage (NCBI taxonomy): Eukaryota > Metazoa > Mollusca > Bivalvia > Cardiida > Cardiidae > Fragum > Fragum fragum. Next base: position 61,033,150 of record OX336368.1, read on the forward strand.
AAAATGAAATGTACGAAACCTATTTGTATTACATCGATTTGTACACAAGTTCTTCCAACTTAGATTAATCCCTCTCGATTCTGCTTCCTGGAGAATACACCAGTGCTCGCGCCGAATGTGTGGGCAAATAAAAGAACCAAGATCGATATCCGCTCCCGGGAATCAAATTCGGGACCTCTTGACCGAGAAGCCGATGCTCTACTTCTCGACCACGATCACCTTCGTATGTAGTACATTTCGAAATACATTCGGCATCGAGTTTAACCCATTACCGGACGACACAATTTTAGACTGGTCCAAATTGAAAGGAGCTGCAGACGACACAATTTTAGACTGGTCCAAATTGAAAGGAGCTGCAGACGACACAATTTTAGACTGGTCCAAATTGAAAGGAGTGACAGACGACAATTTAAAATCTATGAAATTTTAGATTTTTTCAACTTTCTGGGTAGAAAACATCGTGTAAAATGAAGAAAATGCTTGTTACAAGCAATTTCTTCATTTTACACAATGTTCCGCCTATTGTTTTTCAATTGTAACAAGCAATTTCTTCTTTTTCCACAATATTTTCTACCCTACTGAATGATTATTTCTAAAATAAATTCAACTTTGATTTGTCGTCTACAAAACCTTTGAATTTGGACCAGTCTAAAATTTCAAAAAACAGGAAAGGGTTAATATGAACTTGCACGGCAGCGTCAAATTCGTTTTAAAAAGATTTGTCGGACTCTAACTCACCAGGGAATATGGTTAAACGATCGCCCCTTGAATAAGCTGTTGTTACGACGTTAAGTGGCGGGAAGAATAGAACCTGTGTGATATAGACAATAGATTAGATAGGGTTCGAAACCAATCGACCGCTCGCGACTGTCAATCAAATAACTAGTCGGCCAATGAAATCATTTATTGAAACCAGAAAAGAGTTTTGATCTCCAACATTGGCCGCCTTTTTTGTTTCCCAATTTTTTGGATTTTTCGATATGCGACTCAAACGTCGTAACTACAGCTTATTCAAGCTGAACTTACAGCGTTTAGGTTGCCAACCAGCTATTGTACTTTTTTTACATGCAACTGGCCATAAAATGTTAAATCGAAGCGAGACTTCATGTTGGAGTCGATAGGCCTAGCAAATGGAATAAGTGGGTCGGCGTTTGGTCAATGAACACCCTTGTTATAGTTATTTTCGTCCATTCTAATTATGTAAAGTACATGTTGATGGCGATGAACAGTACTTTTTCGAATCAAATTGACCAATCACCGGTCCCGCCAACTGACTCCATAGGCCACGACAATTAAATCCTCTTAGATTTTTAACGGCCTTTTTGCAAAATTTATGGCCAGTAGCGTGTAACAAAAATGAAAATGGTTGGTTAGCGACATAAACGTCGTAACTACAACTTGAATACACTGTAGTTACGACGTGTAAGTCGCCAAATCAATAATGAAGTTTTACAAAAAAGGCGACCAATGTTGGAGTTGAAAGCTCAGGTCAGGGCTGAATAAATGAAATGTTTGGTCGGTTGATTCCTCGATTGACAGTCGCGATTGATCGATCAATTATTGAATAAAGAATATTTTCTGTTCATTATGATAAAAATAATGATAATAGCAAATAATAATATACAGTGCGGTTTGCTTTATGGAAAGAAAATATGTTCGTATTATCTGCGTAAAATCCTGATCACTTTTCACGCAATTCAATTCACCGAACTCATTAACTTGTCATAAAAAATAAACTGACTCAACAATTTGTTTGACTGATATTTTTTCCCTCCCATCCTTTAATAAGAAGCAGAGATTAAACATTTTTTTCCCGACGAGTAAGAAAACAACTCGATAAAATTAATTGAAAGGCTATGAAAAAAAAAATCAGAAAAGAATATTTGAATGAAAGACCAGACGAAATCAACACTTTCCACACTTCTAACACGACTCTTGTGTTCATGCTTGCATTTGACATAGGGGAGACATTGACTCCTAAACCTTGACATTCTATGGGTGTTAGTTGACTTTAACCTTTTCCTGTTTTGTTTGACTTTAGACCTGTCCGATTTCAAAATTCAAAGTGGATTTAATTTGAAAAAATAATCATTCGTTAAATTGGAAAATATTGTGGAAACAGAAGAAATTGCTTGTGACAAGCAATTTCTTCTTTTTCTACAATGTTTTCTCAGTTATAAATCTACAGAGATGTAAAAACCAGGGATTGAAAAGAAAATGGTTAAAGGGATGGAAAAGAGCGAATTATGAGCGAAATTTGAAGGTTTTAGTGTCAACAGACCTTTTCTTGTAAGAATATGAAGTAAGCAATTATTTTGTATAGTTTTCAATATCATATGAGATACATCATTGAAATTCCGAGGCATCAACAACCCTGTCTTGACCTTTAGAAACTACTCTAAACGTGGTTTAACTAACCTTCTTGTGAGAAATGTCTAAGGGTCAAAATACGATATTTTCAGAATTGTGAAGGTCAAAGCCCAAGTTTACGAGTCAAGCACGAGCCATGGGTAACAGGTCTAGTGGTACAATAATATTTTTCGTAAAAAGTAATTTTTACTTTCTTGATATTTAGCATTTTAATGCTCTATGAGCACAATACTTATTTGACTATTTCATTTGGTCACCATTGATCAATCGTGGCTGTCATTCAGAGGAACAATCGACCAATTAAATGATTAATTTTTACCAGACTCCACATTGGCAGAAAGTTTTTTTCAAGCATTTTATTTGGTTTAGCGACTTAAACCTCTTAACTACGGCTTACTCGAGCTGTAGTTACCACGCTTAGGTCTCCAACCAACAGTTATGCTTTTTATTGTTGCATGTTCGTTATCTAGCTTGAAAAAAATTATACCGTATCTGCTGGTAAACAAATCAACAGATCAAGTAGGAAATATTTAAAAGCCATTAAAGCACAGGGCGTGACTGTCCAAAGATTTAATAATGCATTTGTTCCTATAGTAATTTCATATGTCACCGTCCATGCACTCTGTCCTAAATTTAGCTGCCCCGTGACTACTGAAAGCGCGGGAAATCTATCCCTCTTTCCTGTTCCCATCTCCCACCATTATCTCTCTCTCCCCCTCTCTCTCTCTCCCCCTCCGGGCCCCCTCCCTCTCTCTCTCCCTCTTCCGGAAGTACATTATTTGTTTAATAGAAATATATTTTTGTCATTTGCCCATACTGGATAAATTGTATACTTGGGTGTAATAAAAGATATGTTATGTTATGTTATGTTTTAGCGTCATCATGTATCTCTCCTTTCAGCGTGTGTATGACGCGGTATCATTGTTAATTGAATAATTACATTCAATTAATTTCCATTCAGTGAAGACAACATTGTAAAAGGAGTTAATATCAAGTTTTTGAATTCAAAACGATCGTCTTAATTTTTTACCTTCATTAATGCAGTAAAGATATTATTATCATGTGTATTGCTGGCATTTTGCAAAATAACGCCGTTAACCCATTCCTAAACAACACAATTTTATACTGGTCCAAACTGAAAGAGAATGAAGACGACAAAACAGAGTTGGTTAAATTGAAATTTGAGAACCATATGTGATAGAAAACGTCGTTGGAAAAGGAGAAACTGCTTTATAAAAGCAATTTCTTCTTTTCGTTCAAGTGTTTTCAATATCTTTGTTTCTTTACCGCGTAAAAATGCTTCATTTTCCCACAATGTTTTCCAAAGCTTTTTTTCTTTATGGCGTAAAAATGCGTTATTATGTGGGAGTTGGATAAGGATTGTTGAATTAATGTTTTTAGCCAGTTAATTGTTGGTGAAAGTACGAGGATTGTTGTGTTGAAAGACCTAAGTTTTATAGCACTGTTTCATTCTTAATTAGTTCTATCTTTGAAGTTCTTAGGGAATTGTGTAACAATTCAAGATTGTCGATGAATACAAAGCTTTCTAAGAAATTTATTGGAAAGGCATTTTATCCCGGATGTCATTAATCGTGTTGAGTTGTAAAAAATCCACTATACAGCGAGCATTTGCGTGGACTTTTTATTTGAGGTTTCCGAGATACCCAAACACCTTTACTCTTTTAAAATTTCCAAATGGAAATTGAAAACTAAAAAACCAGCCCAATAAGCTCAGTACTTCATAACAATCCTCGAGCTAACGGGCTCGAGCCCTGGGCTGACCAAACTAACACACTCATTGCCTTTCGAATGAGACGTTAAACCGAGGCTCCGTGTGGCGGTGCTTTAGATCAAGCAATTAAAAGAAACAGGCAGGGCTCTCAGCAGCTTTGGGTAGTTGCATAGATTCAATATTCCCCGTAACAACTAACCCCCGTAACAACATACCATCTTCTGGGGGCGTCGCCCATAATTGCGTGTGCTGCGGTAGAGACGACGAATAAAGGGAAAACAAACAAACAAAAACACCAATACTTTTTTAACCCTTGTCATGCTGAACCCGGATTATTCCGGTTTTGGCAGGAGGTATAGACCAAGATCAGCCTGCACGTAAGTGCAGTCTGATCTAAGTCTACACCCCTGCTTTTATTTTTCCAATCAGAGTTGTTAATGAAGCTGGTTTCAAAAAGAAATCTTGATTTTTGAACACAAGTTCTATCAGTGCTTTCAGCCCTTTGATTTTACAGCAATTCAGTAAGGTAATTTATGCAGCATGACATGGGTTAAATTCATGAATGAAACACATGAGCTGTAACTCATTCCTTATTCCTACGTGATTTAGAAATACATCAGTTAAGAGATGAAGAGAATATTTTTTGTTTTCATGGAGGTATGAACCGAAAAACCTAATCACACTGTATGAATACGCGAAGCGGATTCATACATTGTGTGATTAGGTTTTTCGATTCATACCTCTATGACAACAAAAAATATTCTCTTCATTTCTTATAATATGATAGCATCGAGCGAAAAAAACAAAAGCTTTACAAAATTTTATACCTTTTTGTACGGGACTATTTTGTGCGGAAGCATACAAAATCGCTGCGTGCTCAAAATTTTGTTCGTGGAGTTATGAATAATTTTTTTCGACCAATTAGAATGCTCGTTTTTGATAGACGAAACTAAAATTATTATTCAATGAATTATATTAGTGAAAATAAAAGATGTAAACTTGCCTGATGCCAACCACGGTTATTCTCACATTTTACTTACAAGACCACGCAAAAGGCCCCACTGCAACAAATTTCGAAAGCACTATATAATAATTTCGTTTTTTTTTTTTTTATTTTATTTTTTTTTTATTCCTTCAATTGCCATCTGAAGGTAATAAATTGCAGGAAGGAAGCTTAAAAACCATGTACAAATGTGTCTAACTAGGCTTAATGAATTTTAAGTTTGCGTGTTGTGCACTTATTTAAAATGAAATAAGTTTTGACACAAATACTATAAATAAGGTACATTTTTTAAAGAATACAAGACTATCCATTTATTGTAGCTGATTATAATAGTTAAATAATCCATATCCTAAAAACTCACTGGACTTGCTCATAAACCGTCGCAATCGTCCATGATTAATTCAGACCAGAAGTAAACTTTAACCCCGATATATCTGTTAAGTAATGTGTTGGTTCGGCGAATAAAAAATCGTAACAACAGCTGATTCAAGCTGTAGTTACGACGTTTGAGTCGTAAACCAAACATTTTTAATTCTTTATTTTTCTTTTGTTACATGTTACTGACTATGAACTTTTCAAAATATCGTCGTTTGATATCCAAGTTAAACTTCCTGTGGGAGGTCAGCTGTCGTGTCCGGCGTCCTCTCTTGACCTTGTGCGCATCTCTACCAAAATAATTCTCGGGAAAAAGTTAGAAAAAATATATTATTTGATTGGATTTGATTATATGGGGTCTAAACCCCACTTTAAAATAGTATTCAAGTTTTGTTGGGGATAGTGCACCTAACCATGGATTCCCGTATTTCTCAGACGGCACCACCACATTATTCGATTCTAGTCACAACATGATACCACCGAGCCGCTGTTTTTTCATTGTCTTTTTGGAGAAACAAAGCCTGAAAGTGACATACCGTGAGGAAACGCTTTCTTAAATCAAAGCACTGAAAGTATTGTAAGCTAGTATTGCATGGTTTTGTTCCGTAATTTTGGAAAGAAATCTTCTTTGTCAAAAGTTATCATTATAAATAAACCAGGTTTAAGTAACCCTGGTGTTGATCCATTAAAATGTGACAAAGTCTTAGATTGGCTCAAACTAAAAAGAAAAAAAAAATAAAGATTTTGAAAAATATTTGCCTTGAAGAGTAGAAAACATTGTGGACATTGAAGAAATTTCTTGTTACTAGCAATTTCTCCAATGCACATAATCTTTTCCAAAACGAAAAAGCGGGTTCAAATAGCATGATTTTGAAGGCGTTCTCAACAATTTGAATATACACACAGTTCATTCATCTGGCCATACAAAGGAGTGCTAACAGTGAAGACTCTGATCTGACTCATTTTGGACATGATATGCTCTTTAGGTGAACTAAAAAATAACCTAGAGATAAACTTGCGGGTGGCTTTTGCAATATTTCTGAATAACATAAGAAAATTTTTTTTATAGGCATTCAATAGATTTAGTAGTTAAGCCTCCATTTGAAGTTTGCGCTCATTTAACTCTGAGAACACCTCTCAATTCTGTCTGCTAACATAAGTTGCGAAAGCTGAAAGCAAAATTCGTGGAAAAAAATCAAAGGCAAAAATTTGCTTAATAGATTTTTTTTTCAAATTTTAGCAGTTAAAGAGAACGGTGTTCGATTCCGAGTCAACTAAATGATGAGTTACTTCCGGAACCACTTCCCCATAGATACTATCAAGTTGTAGTTACGATGATTTATGAATTATTCTACTATATAATATCTACTAATAGACATGTTAATCTCCACATTTGCCCCACATTCATTCTATCCCTTGAGTACTCATTATAACTAATTATCGAATTGTTCGTTTTCCGGATCGTCTACGGTGGTCAATAAGTGTCGTAGAGAAAAGACAATAAGACCCCAATTTAACCAAAATACCTCCCCCCCCTCTCTCTTCCCCCCTCTCTCTCTTTCTCTCTTTACTTCGCTCTCTCTCCTTCTCTCTTCTCTCTCTCTCTTTCCTTCTCTCTCCCCCCTCTCTCTCTATCTCTCTCTCTATATATATATGTCTATCGCTCTGCCTGTCTTTCTGCCTATGTCTCTGTGTCTTTCTCTTTTTCCCTATCTCGTAATCCTGTGATGCTTTAAAATTATGTTGAACAAATATCGCAATTTAAGCATACTCTAATGTAGTCTGCAGTTTTCATTGACTGAAGACATGTTTTTCTATCGCCTGGCATCAATGTGACCTAGACATCCATGATAGTAATAGGTTTTATTCAAGAAATGAAGCAAGTGTTTTTTTCTATTGAGGTATGAACCAATAAACTTAATCACATTTCATGAATACGCGAAATGGGTTCATACATTTATGCGATTAAGTCTTAAGGTTCATACCTCAGGGAAAACATTTCTTATAATTTAACACTTTCCTGGTTTATCCCTGGTTTTTACGTCCCTGTGTTTTTTATACTTGAAGAAACATTGTGAAAGAAGAAAAAATTTCTTGTAACAAACAATTTCTTCTTTTTCCACAAAATTTTCTACCTAACTAAATTGTTATTTTTCAAATAAAATCCACTTTAAATTTTCGTCAGCAAAACCTTTGAATTTGGAAAGGTCTAAAATTTCGCAAAACAGGAAAGGGTTAAATGCCATCATGCAAGTCAAAGCAATTATTTAATTGGCTTTGGGTAAAATCTTTTGGGTCTACTTTGTGCGCAACCTTACACAATAGATGCATACTCAATATCGTGGGCATGAAAGAATGGAAAATAATTCAGCCAATCAGATATCTTGAATCTTGATAGACGAATCCAAAATTAAATAATAACTTTATCATTACAGGTTGTACCATCATGGATGAATCAGAGACCAAGAGTTCCGTCGAGGAAACCGAATACGCTTTATCATTTTACCACTATTGTTTTCCTGAAGAAGACATCCGCTGTAAGATCGCTGAGGAAATTAAGAACATTGTCCCCGTTATAATGTTAGCAATTGGTCTATTTGGAAACTCTCTCAACGTAACCGTGCTGACCAGAAAAAAGTTTAGAAAACACCCCTTCTTGTTAGGCTTGATCGTTTTGTCTGTATCCGATACTCTACAGTTATTTCTAAATGTCTTTAGTATCCATGTTATCCAGAGGTTGGACAACAAGAATATGTACAAATACTGCAACTATGACGGGTTGGCCACTCTAAGCCAAGGTACTTTCTCTTGTTATATTTTAGCTATCTTGACCCTGGAAAGGACAATTTATGTCAGATACCCACACAAAAGTAACAAGTTTCTGACCAAACGGGTCTATATGATCGTGTTTGGTTGTGTTATGACATTCATTATTCTGTTCCACGCGTTCCTCATTTTTGGAGGTTCCAACGAAGTCCTGCCAACGAATAATTCGACAGCAATAAATGCTACATCCGACCCACTCGAAGAATATCGCCTGAGCTGTATTTATATCTCGTTAAAACACGACGAATCATACCGACCGTATTTGATTGTCCTAATGGTGTTTATCGACAACTTCACCCCCTTGATGATTGTCTGTATCGGAAACATCCTCATTATCAAAGCCGTGAAAGAAAGCCGGGCACGTGTTACCTCTGACACGAGCAGGGACTCCCAGACACAAGAAACAGCCACGAAGATCGCTAAAACCGTCTGCATTTTCTTCTTCATATCTACGAGTCCACTGTTTATATCCAAGACGGTACAGGGCATTGTGAAGGTACCGCCTGAGGTGTACCCAACCATTTCTCTCCTCGACATGATCCTTTATGTATTCGTCCAATGTAATTTTGGATTCAACTTTATCATGTACTTTTGGACAGGCTCTGTTTTTAGAGAGGAATGTAAGATATTCTTCGGAGAAATGAAGGGGACATTTGCTAAACTTAGAAGGTAAAACACTTCATTTGTTGCACAAAAAGATTAATTGTGAGTACTCGGGATTATGAAAAACATGTGTAAGATTGTCTAATGTGTTGGAATATTGCCTGTATATACTTGAAGACTAAATTTACTACAAACTTTTCCAAGACTGGCCCAGACTAACGAGATGAGCATTAGATAGACATTTTAATGACTTTTATCAAATGGTATTTATTGATACAAGATGTAATTTTCAACGTTTGAATTGAATTTTCCTATATAAACACATGAATAGGTCGATTTTTTTTACACAATGTGATTTCAGTTCTAATAGGCAGCGGATACACGATGGTTGAAACAAATCGAACACAGTATATCAATGGTGTTGTTTTTATGACATCGTAGCTTCAGCTTGTTTAAAGCTGTGGTTGCGAGGTTTAATGATTATACCGAAGATATTTTTCGACCAAATTTTCTATCACGCTATCTAAACAATTTAAATTCATAACTTACAATTGAGAGTGAAATTTTAAGTTTTAATATTTGATGTAAATCTGTACGAACAACTGTTTGCTTCTAAAATTAATCAAATTATCTAAAACGACATTTTCTCTCTGTTTACTTCAATTACTCTATTATTGTCTGATTCGATTGACCCGAGACTAACCTTGTGCTTCTTCATGTTATTGGGATGTAACGAAAGTAGTATGTCGTCGGTTGGCTTTCTAGAACCTCTCAACTACAGCTTTAAATGACCAATCGCCGGCTAACCCACTTACTCCATTTGCAACGCCCATTGACTCCGACAGGAAGTAGCATGTAATAAAAAGTAGAATCGTTGGTTAGCGACCTTAACGTCGTAATTACAGTTTGAATGAGCTGTGGTTGCGACGTTTAAGTCGTCAAACCAACAAAAAAGGTTAACAGAAATGACGGACTATATCGGAGTTGAAAGCCCCAATGGTGGAATTTAATATGACCATCATCAAACAACCTAATGGGTAATGACTCGAATACATCGAGAGCTTCCATTTGGGCTTTTTCATTGCAAACTGTATGTGGGTTATTTAAAAAGGCGCCTAACATTTCCCAGTTTGTTTAGTATACATTATAAAATTATAGTCACGTATACAAGGAAAGTCTTTGTATAGTATCTTTTTTAATAATGGTATTATTTGCTTATAGACATTTATCACCATATATGTCAAACCATGGATAATTGTCAGTTTTCTTGTATTGTTTCCTGTGATATATCCAAAGCATATGATAGAGTATGGCATAAGGGCCTCTTATTCAAACTCAGAGAAAATGGATTCAGTGGTAACCTTCTTTCTGTATTTAAAAGTTTTTTGAAAAACAGGCAACAAACAAGTGGTGATTCATTCATTTGAATTAAACCTATTACATCTAGACACAGGAGTGTTAGGACCTTTACTGTTTCTTTTATATATGAATGATATTACAAACTCTTTACTAAGTTTAACCAGATTATATGCAAATGACAGTTCCCTGTATTACTCTGTGACTTCTTTAAATGATAAAGAGGGTATTATTAATCAAGATCTTACAACAGTATCATTTTTGGCAAAACAGCGGCTAGTTGACGTCAATCCAATTAAGACTGAGGCAATAATTTTACTCATAAAAAGATTACGTAAATCCAACTCTATTCTTCGACAATGATCGAATAAATATCGTTGATCATCATAAACACTTAGGTAAGAAGTAATGGACAATGGATAAATCACATAAAAAGAATTTTAGAATCTACAGCTAAAGTTTTGCAAACAATGCGAAGACTACAGTTTACTCTTACACGGGCAGCACTAAAGTAAATCTTACATACGACCAAATCTAGAATATTCTTCTATAGCTTGGGACAGATGCTTCCCTACTTCTTTGAATTCAGTTGCATTACTTCGAAATGAAGCAGTCCGTATCGTGACAGGTCTAACAAGATCAGTATCTACAGTAAATTTTTATAGAGAGTGTGGATGGGAACCATTATTGTTTCGGCGTACAAATGCTAAATTGTGTTTTATGTATAAAGTTTCAACTGGTGTCGTTCCCCAATAAATAGACGATTTAATCCCTCCCGCTTGTAGGTCAAAGGTATAATAACGACTTACGCAACAGCCAAGATTACCAAAACATTCAAACAGAGAAAACGCTTATAGCAATAGTCGTGTATTCCTTCTTCAATATCACTATAGAACGATGTTAATCAAGATAAAACAGAAAGTTCATCTTTGGTAAATCTACAATAAAGAGAATGTATAAGCCGGATAACACTCCAATTTTCTACAATTTTAAAACATATCTTTCAGTCATACACGCACTAATAAGAAATACTTGTAGTAATCTAAATAATGATCTTAACTCGAATCAGTTAAAATCTAATCCTACATGTGCATGAGAAGATGCTGAATTGTAACTTATTTATTGAAAATAGAATTGTGCTATTCATATCTAAAAGAGCATTCCTACCTCTAAATATTAAAATGTTGATGTTTGGAGACGAAAGACTTAATTATTACGACAGCTGTCTTTTATTCGAAGCAATTTACGTATTACTTAAACAGTCAAAGCGCTTTCAGTAACCCAAGAGTAATAATAATAATAATGAACAATTGGTACGGCCTCAGAGCATCATAATCTCTAATTTATCTATCCACCATTTCCTTTCTTTCTTCCCTGATTATAGTTGTGTGTGGGGTTTTTTTTTTGTTGTTGTTGTTGTTGTTTTATTCTTTTTTTGTTTTGTTTTGGGGGGGGGTTGTTTTGTTTTTTTCCCTTTTTTCATCCTTCTTCCCAAGTACCGTCTTAATCTCTCCCTCAATTCGAAATTGCTACTATTCTTATTTATAACTATTACAAGTATGTACATTCTGTATAATTGCCATTGTCAATGTTCTTTGTATTGTAGGGAGGACCGACACTAAGTTGTTAGCGCTTGTGGTCCGACCCCATTCATGTTTTTGTGAAATAAATTTGTTTAAATTTTAGAGTGACATTTTTTCAAAACTAACATTGCTACGTAGAAGGAAATTTGTAGTGTCCTAGGGGAATAAAAAAGTTTTAGATAATTATATATAAATCATAATAAATCACTGGTTGATATTCAAATAAGGTCAGCCAACGAGCGGACAAAGAGATAATCAACATTAAAGTTGTTTTTTTTCTCGAAATTGTACTGTTTGGGTGGATTAGATCCTTTTTATTCTGTTTCAAAGGAAAGGTCATGAAAGGAAAACTTTCTAAAAAGAACTTTTTTACAACAAAACTTTGCGTCTTCGCAGGGAATTAATACCTAACCTGGTGAATAATCTTAAAAAAAACCCAAAAAACTTGTTATCATCATGTTCTTATAATGATCTTTCATGCTTAATTTCGAATAGGGGTTTTCATATATTTCCACAGGTAAACACAATAATTAGTTTTCCTACTAACCTAATTTTCTAGTTCGAAAATAAACGTTGCTTAACGCATTACCAACCGGCAACGTTTTAAATTGACCCAAATTCAAAGAAAATGTAGACGACAATTATTAGGTGGTTAAATTTAATCAAAGCTTTGTCTTTCTTTTTGGGTAGATAACATTGAGGATAATCGATAATTTTCATGTTACAAGTATTTCTTTTCATTTTCCACAACGTATTCAAAAGTATTTTTACTTGAAAGTCGTCAAAATGTGTACGGATTGAGTGTGAATGTCTAAAATAAAATTTGACGTTTTACAATAAATGTTATTTGTAATGCTGAGAGAATGAGAACAACAACAAAAAAAAAAAACCCGCCTCAGAATGACTTTAAAACGAAAGCCTATGTTGTATATTGTTACAAACTAAGTGTAAAAGTAAGGGAGAATAACAAACGTTATTAGTAACAAAATTCTTTGTCAATAATGTTCAATGACAATTGACAACAGGAAAAAAGAATACACTAGACATTAAATACTATAGCGAACAATTCCTACTTATTCTATAAATTTATTTTCTGGTCCAAAATTAATATTATCAAAATTAAGAATTCAGCTCTAATTTGATAATCCTCTTTTAGTCTGATAATTTAGAATAAATGTTCGTATATCATCAAGGTCGGTGCACCAATTTTTAATCGTGTGTTAAAACTTTAACATTTTAGTTCTGGATCTCTTGACTGAAGGACAAAATATCATCCATGTAAAACATGCGAAATTAAAAAGAACAAAATTGTTGCAAACGCAGAATTTATTAAATGATAACTTGTGATAAAACAGTGTGTATAATTTTGAGCACAGAAAATCGTCAATTACAAATAGCGGTAACGAAAGGACAAAAAAGAACTATTAAAAAGTATGGTAATGGTTTTTACACCAAAAGACCCTTTTGTTCAAATTTCGACAGTCAGTTTAAGTTAAACTTTTAAAGATGAAAATAGTCTAATAAAAAAAGACCTTTAATAGCATTAGATGTCAAGACGGTGCAGCTTAATCATTGCTGCATTCCCTATAAAAATAGCATCTGTGAGTTGTCATCTTCTAAGTAGAGAAGACGAATACAAGTGGAAACGGAAGGCAATTTAGTTTGTTGATTGATTGATTGATTGATTGGGGTTTATCACCGCTTTTAACAGTATTTCAGTCATATCGCGGCGGCTGGATCACCTAACAATGGATTCCTAATATTTCTCACACCAGTACTACCACTACATCCTTTCCTAGCCTCCAGCTGCTATCCCACTTAGGTTTACGATTATCCACCCATTCGTGAGACACAAATGTCGGAAAGGATATGTGCCGCCGCCGGAGATCGAACCAATGACTCTGGTGATTGAAGATTAGGAGTCTGACGCGCTACCGACTGCGCTATGACGGCGGCTCAATTTAGTTGAATGTAATTGTTGTTTCCAACTTCGAGAATCGTAAATAGAATGCGAAATATGATAGAAGTGTGCAACCTGTAAATCGAGGAAAAAGTGCTACAAACCAATCTTATTCTCCAGACTCTAATTCCTATGATTTTTATTTGCTTCCCGAATTGAAGAACTTAACTAAGGGTTCGATCCCGGCGAATAACCTTTCCGACATTTGTCTGTCACCAAAGGTGGATAGTCGTACAACTATGGGGTTAGAGGCTCGGAAAAGATGAAGTGGTAGTTCTTGTGTGAGAAATACCAGGAATCCATATTTAGGTGCTCCAGCTTCAGCTATATGATTGAAATACTGTAAAAGTGGCTTTAAAACCCATTTGATCGATCAACTTAATGAGGAATACCCTATCTGTGCGTCCATATGTACGATGGAATAAAGGTGACATGTACATTTTTTTCTTATTCATCTCTTTTCTACGACATGATACTTTGTTTTCTGAAGATTAGTTTGATAGAAAAAATCGCAAAAATCTAAATAAGTTTTTCTTTTGTAAAAAAAGACTCGCACAACGATATCGGTTTTCTAGGCCTTTATTTAAAGAAAAAAAAAATAATCGTACAACTATGGGGGTGAGCAGGTAGAGGCTCGGAAAAGATGAAGTGGTAGTTCTTGTGTGAGAAATACCAGGAATACATGTTTAGGTGCTCCAGCCGCCGCTATATGACGGAAATACTGTAAAAGTGGCTTTAAAACCTATTCGATCGATCTACTTAATGAGGAATACCCTATCCCCTGTGCGTCCATATGTAAAATGGAATAGAGGTGACACGAACATTTTTTCTTTTTTCTTATTCATCTCTTTTCTACGACACAATACTTTGTTTTCTGAAGTTTTGTTTGATACAAAAAAATCACAAAAATCTAAATCCGTTTTTCTTTTGTAAAAAAAGACACACAAAACGATATCGGTTTTCTAGGCCTTTATTTTGAAAAAAAATAAAAATAATAATTAAGTCACGGGTACTACATAATCAACCGACATTTTGTTAGAGACGTACCTAATTGGATGATTATATCGTCCAAACAACGTTATTGTGTGCGATATTTTTTCAAATTAAACACAAGAAAACGTATTTCATTAATTGCTTAGTTTTTAATAAAACTCATTACAGCGGATTTCGTCTTTTGTGATTTTTTTTAAATAAAACTCTAAAAAATGGATGTCGTTTTCAGCAATTTTTGTGCAAACACTTTCCAGGAGTGTGTTCAAAGAACCGTGTTTTTTTTCGAGTGGATTTAAAGCTAGAAAATACTATTTCTGTGAATACTGTGTAGGGTTAACGTAAGTGGTATATGACACATTCAAATGACCATCTTCTTGTTCTCACGTGTGATTTACTTTTATAGAATTTAATTTTTAGTTTCGTCTAACAAAAACGAGCGTTCTGATTGGCCGAATGAAATTATTTCATAACGCCTTGAGCAAAATTTGAGGACACAGCGTTTTGGAATGCTTCCGTGCGAAATAGTTCCATACAAAAAAGTATCAAAATTTGTAAAGTTTTGTTTTTTTCGCTCAATGCTATTAAATTATAAGAAATGAAGAGAATATTTCTTGTTTTCATGCAGGTATGAACCGAAAATCCTAACCATACAATGTATGAATCCGCTTCGCGTATTCATAGAGTCTGATAAGGTTTTTCGGTTCAAACCTCCATGAAAACAAAAATATTATCTTCACCTCTTAACAGATTACAGCATTAAAAGCATAGAATCAGAATATTTGATCAATTAGAACTTAAAACTGTTACCTATCCCAATTTTGTGATATAAAAAGTGATTTAATCAAAATTGTAAGGAAAATAAATAGAATTTATCTTGTTTAGGTTAAATTTTCATTTTGCTTGTATACTTGTAGAGGAAACCTTGAAGAAAAGCACGCACTTATATAAAATACAACAAGCATCCCGAAGTATTGCATGGCAATTTCAATTCCCCATGGTTCGCATTCTTTTCTTGTGAATCGGTCCAATGGCTACATTCGAATTTATCAAAAATCAGTTTAAATCTATAGGCGTTGAGAAGACAGTCTGTCAAACTGGGGTTTCAGTGAAATATCTCGGTCCAGCCATCGTAAGTTCGTAAAAAAACTCAATGGACTGGAACAAAGTACTTGAAACCAAAAGTTAGTCCACTAAGAAAAAGGTAAAATTAACAAGAGGTCCATAGGACCTTATCGGCTAATTGGGTCCAAAGCGCACAAAGACAGATTAAGTCCACCAGATGATTCTAATTACCAGATATCAAAGCTCTAGGCCTTTCTGTTTAGGAGAAGAAGATTTTTCTCTCTATATAGGCCTAAGTTAAACTCGTGACCTCTGGAAATGGGCTAATTTTGATTCTAGGGCCATTCTCAATACAATCGTGAAAGGGGTCCGCTAGATAATTTTGTATACGAATATCAAAGCTCTAGGCTTTCCCGTTAGGGTGAAGAAGATTTTTAAAGTTTTCACTATACAAGCCTATGTTAAACTTGTGACGTCCGGGAACGGACTAACTCCGACCCCGGGGTCATAATTTATATAATCTTGATAGAGTTCAACCAGATGATGCCACATACCAAATATCAAAGTTGTAGATCTTTTGGTTTGGTAGAAAAAGATTTTCAGAGTTGTCACTATGTAAGCTTATCCCCCTCCACACACACACACACACACACACACACACACACACACACACACACACACACACACACACACACACACACACACACACACACACACACACACACACACACACACCTTTGTCCCCTCCCCTAGCACGACCATTTCTTGACAGATTATGTTTCTTGCACAAACTGTATAGTCCTTGCCCTAAAGACTCTAATGACCAATTGTGATTCTAATCTAACAGCCGGTTCATGACAAGAAGATTTTAAAGATGTACCCTTTGTTGCCCTTTTGGTCGCTTAGGGGGGTCCCCTGGAGAGATATCTCAATGACATGTAAAAATCTAAAGCGCCTTTCCATGGGGATGCTTCCTGCCAAGTTTTGTTGAAACCCGTCCATGGGTTTTTAAGAAGAAGTAAAAAGTGTAACAAGTTAACGCGCGACGGACGACGACGGGCGAAACATGGTCGCAATAGCTCACTATGACCTTCGGTCAGGTGACCTAAAAAGGGGAATTTCAACTTAATTTTCTTCGCGTATTCATTCAGTGCGATTATTATTATTTTAATTCTATTTTTTGTCGTTTTATTTTATTTTATTTTTGGTTCATACCTCCACGAAAACAAAAAATATTCTATTCATTTCTTAAATAACATAATATAATAATAAGAAAAAAAGTTTTAAAAAAGAAACTAAGATAAAATTGTAACTACCCATTACTGTACAGTCCCTGAATTTTACGCCGTTGTTATTTCATGAATGAGGAAATATCGTGGATAAAAAGGAATTTGTTACAAGCACTTTCTTCTTTTCCCACAATATTTTTCAAATTGCACTCGCTTTTCACTGTAATCTGCAATCTCTTACACAATGGACCAGTCTAAAATTTCGAAAACTAGGACAAGGTTTACGGAATTGAAATGAATTCTTCTCATAATCAAATCGTCGTTGGGCGGGCAAAACATCGTAAATTTGACTAATGCACTGCATCAACAACTCTCCTGCCAGCAGCTTTTTACATAAAAACCATTCAAATTTTGAAAGCAAACTAAGAATTGATATTGTCAAGAGGGGTTGGGAGTCAGGCTGTAATATGAATTAAAGTAGCTACCCAGATATGTTTACAAACCTCGTTTTCGATTTACTCGATTCATTTTATATATAACAATTTGTCTACCCAGATTTGGGCTGCTGTCATCGTGCAGTTTGTAGCGTGACCACTAATCACGGAGTCCCAGGTTCGATCCCCGGTCTCTGCAAATATCTTTTCGGACATTTGTCTCCATCAAAATCGTAAATCTAAGTGGTATGAGCAGCTGGAGGCTTGGGAGGGATATAGTAGTAGTACTGGTGTGAGAAATAGCAGGAATCCATCGTTAGGTTATCCAGTCGCGCGATATGACTGAAATGCTGTCGAAGGTGGTGTTAAAGCCCATTCAATCAAAACAAACAAAATCTACTCGGACACCTGTCTTTAATCCGGATTAAGATTGTCAAGTAGAATAAAATCCTCTTCAAATATGATTTTAATGACCGATTAGAATTCCAGAACATGTAACAGTTAATGCAATCTCAAGGACGACGACCCATATGGAAAGATTGGCGGATCGCTTGTGACGCCCACTGACTCCACTGGCTCCGTCCACTAGTTCCACTTCGATATGAATTGCCTTATTTTGCAAAATTTATGGAAAGTAACATGTAATAAAAAATTTAAATGTTAGTCGGCGACATAAACGGCGTTACTAAAGCTAGAATAAGCTGTAGTTACTATGTTTCGGTATCCAAACCAACAAAATGCTTTAAATAATTGTCGGCCATTGTCAAACTTTGAGATAAACTTCCGAACTAAAAGAGAGCCGCCGTCATAGCGCAGTTGGTAGCGCGTCGGACTGTCAATCAAGAGGTCCCGGGTTCGATCCCCGACGGCGGCACTCATCCTATCCGATTATTTGTCTCCCACCAATTGGTCGATAATCGTAGACCTATGTGGGATAGCAGCTGGAGGCTAGGAAAGGATGTGATGGCGGTACTGGTGTGAGAAATGCCAGGAATCCATTGTTAGGTGCTCCAGCCGCCGCGATATAACTGAAAGATTGTTGAAAGCGGCGTAAAACCCCATTCAAAAAAATCAAACCGAACTAAAAGGAATTGTTTGATTGGCCGATTGGTTCTTTGATTGACATTCCCGATTGGTCAATTTCATCAAAGGCGGTTTAAGTCTATACTTTTATTTCAATTAGGAGAGTTCGGAGTGCCCCGAATTTTTAACCTGGTTAGGTCTTAAAATGTTTACTTTTACACTTTGCCTTACAAAATCACATTCACGATTAAGACATTTCATTTTAATACAACGTCTGTGAAATTATTAAATAAACTATTCGTAACAATTTCTTCTATGTTGCATCTTTTTTCCTACCATCAAAGATTATATATATATGCAATTTTACAAAAGAACTCATCCTATATAAGTATATTTCTTTTGTGAAATCCTTTACAACTTTCCTGGGGCCCGTTAAACGGGTATGGTAGGTTAGTGACATAAACGACGTAACTACAGCTTGAATAACCGAAACCATCGAAAAGGCTTCAAAGTAATGTAGACCAATGTTTGAGTTCAGAGTTCACTTGCGGGCTAAATGTTTGATTTGATTGGTCTATCGATTTTTTTATTGACAGCGGCGATTCGTCAATTGTGTAAAACATGTTTTGACCCTTTCCTGCACAATCCCTGGTTCTCAAGTTCCTTTGAAATCATACTCGAGAAAACATTGTAGAAAAAGAAGAAATCGCTTGTAACAAGAAATGTCTTCTTTTCCCACGATATTTTCTATCTATAGGATTGTTAATCTTTTAATTATACTTATTTTGTAAAGTCGTTTACTAGTCGTTTACTGAATGAGGACAAGTCTAAAATTTTGTTTAAAAAAAAGAGTAAAGGGTTAAATGACAGGGAAAAAAATATAACAGTTCGTTTAACCCTTTCCTGTTTTATGAAATTTTAGACTGGTCCAATTTCAAAGAGGTTGCAGACGACAATGAAAAATGCATGCAATTTGAAATCTGACCATACTATGTGGTAGAAAATATTCTGGGAAAAGGAGAAATTGCTTGTTACAAGCAATTTCTCCTTTTTCCACAATGTTTTCTGATATATAAAATCACAGGAACGTAAAATCCCGTGTTTGTCCATGAAAGGGTTAATACCTGACCATATACATTTTAGAGCCTTTACACTTCTCTTTTGACTCCAAGATTCTAGCCGCTGTCATAGCGCAGTCTGTAGCGCACCATACTCCTAATCTTCAACTATGGGATGTCATGGGTTCGATCCCCGACGGCGGCACATATCCTTTACGACATTCGTCTATCACCAATGGGTGGATAATCGTAAACCTAAGTGAGATAGTAGCTGGAGGCTAGGAAAGGATGTAGTGGTAGTACTTGTGCGAGAAATGCCAAGAATCCATTGTTAGGTGCTCAAGCTCTAGCCGCCGCGATATGACTGAAATACTGTTAAAAGTTACTTTAAACCCTATTCAATCAAAAACCTCCGAGCTTCTTTAACTACGCCCCGATACGTTTAAACATAAAAATGATACAACTGTTCAAGTCGACAAAAATCACTCATCTACAGCGATTTCCCATAGAAGGTTACACTCTTGTCCGTTTAACCAATTACCAGACATAAAAATTTTTGACTGGTCCAAATTACAGGAAGTTGCGGATGACAGTTTTTAGTAGGTGGAATTTAAGGGATCTTTGTCTTTCTGGGCAAAAACATTGTGGATAATGAAGAAATTGATTGTCACAAGCAATGTCTTCATTTTCTACAATGTTTTTCAAAGCTTTTTTCTTGAGGGGCGTCAAAAGGCGTCACTGTGTGGGGTAAGATTAAACGATCTGAAGCCCGGTTACGTGTCAAGTTTAGCCCGCCTATATTTTCTATAGACTCGTTTTAATGAAAAACTCGGCTTATCTTAAAGATCGTCCATTTGCCATAAAAAGCATAATTCTGGAAAAGTGATTTCATTAGAGTTAAACTTTTGGACAAACTTGCGTTGAACATATCAAATTATTTAAAATGTCTTATTCAGGACGGCAAAACAAAATATCGCAAAACAAACAATATTTGTCCAGTCACATAACAAAAATTAATATCCCGATAAAAATCCATTAGCGCATATGATAAAAAAAAAGCACAACAGAGGTCTGCGATCGCGTAGAACACGACTTTAGGCAACCAATTATCGTCTAGACTCAGACAAAGTAATATCTAAACAAGGAACATTGAAATGATAACGAAACTATTTAAGGTCCTGTATAATACTGATTGGAGTTGACAAAAAAAGACGGAGTGATCCAAACTGGAGTCAAAAATTGCTGAATTTTGGTGTCTGGGTTGAATCTGGTCCACTGTTAGTCGGACTGTTTTTGTTTTGTATATGTTTAAATGAGCCTTGTCATAGTCAACATTAGAAGTCGCTTAAAAGCTTAATGTTTAATCGGATTAACGAAAATCGGCAGTTTTCTCATAGAGTCACTTTTCTCATTTTCTCAGGCTTTGGCATACCTCTTAATGTTGCTTGATTTTCATTATAGAATATTCATGATGAATTGCAATATTCAAGTTATCCAAGGGTCGTAAAGATAATCATTGGTTGTTCGAGAAGAGATAAACTAATATTTCAAGGGATATAAACCTTATGTTTTAAAGCACACATGAATCCGTGCCTTTTTAGCTCACCTGAGCACAACGTGCTCAAAGTGAGCTATTGTGGACGGTAATTGTCCGGCGTCCGTCTGTCCGTCTGTCCGTCCGTAAACAATTATCAAAAAATCTTCTCCTCATAAACTTGTTCATAGAATTACTGTACTTTTAATATTAACCCTTTTCTGTGCGACCCCAGATTTTACAAAAAAATCTTAAAAAATCTTCTCCTCCTAAATCATAAGGCCTAGAGCTTTTATATTTAGTATATATCATCACCTAATGACCCTCTACCAAAATACTTAAAGAATCACCGTATTCTGAAAATTAGCCCTTTCTGTGCGATCCCTGATTTTAAAAAGGAATAAAGAAGGAAATCTTTGAAAATCTTCTTCCCCAAAACCATAAGGCTTAGAGCTTTATATATGGTATGTTTCATCACCTATTGACCCTCTCCCAAAAAAAATCAAAGATTTTCTGTATTCTGAAAAATAACCTTTTTCTGTGCAATCCCTGAATTTGCAACAGAATAAAGAAGGAAATCTTTGAAAATCTTCTTCTCCCAAACCATAAGGCCTAGAGCTCTGATATTTGGTACATATCATTATCCTTTGACCCACTAGTAAAATACCTAAAGAAAATAATTGTATTCTGAGAATTAGCCCTTATCTTTGCGATCCCTGATTTTACAACGGAATAAAGAAGGAAATATTTTAAAGTCTTCTTCTCCCAAACTATTAGGCCTAGAGCTTTTATATTTGGTATGTATCATCAGCTATTGACTCTCTACCAAAATATTTCAAAGAATTACTGTATTCTGAAAATTAGCCCTTTTTGGTGCGATCCCCAATTTTTGATAGGAGTAAAGAATAAAATATATTTGAAAACCTTCTTCTCCTAAACCACTAGGCCTAGAGCTTTTATATTTGGAATGTATTGATGTCTATACTTCAAAGCATTGCCTAATTCAGGAAATTATGTTTGTATGGTAGGATCATCAATATACCTAGGTTTAAAAGAGAAAGTCCTTTAACATCTTCTCCAAAATAATTAGACAGAAGGCTTTGCTATTTTGTATCAATCATAAATCAATGAACCATCATACTCAAGGGAGCAATTTAGGATCATCATGGCCCTCTTGTTCAAAATATTTCTTAAGGGAGGGGCGTGTCAGTAGAACGAAAGCCTAGCCCGGTTAGCCCAGTCTGTAAAGAGCTGCGCTTGCAAACCTATGGTCGTTGGTTGCAACCCTACACGGCTAACTTTCTTTCTATCAATTTAAAAAAGTTGTCGCGATATCAGACTCCCAGTCCAAAAAAATAAAAAAAATAAAAAATAAAAAAAAAATAAATAAATAAAAGAATAAATAAATAAAAAAAGAAAATTAACAGTTTTTTCTAAAAAAGCTCAATACTATTTAAGCTACCATGCTAATATTTTGCAGGAAGACTTGAGCAATGCACATGTCAAGGTCAAGTTTTAATCCTTTATTAGAATCTTAGTATCAGCGTGAACTTATCAATTTTGGAACAACAATTCTGATAAAGATTTCATTGATGTTCATTTTATAAGGGTCGGTGATCAAGGTAACGTAATGAGCGTTTTAAATGAAATGAATACAATGAATGTTTTTTTTTTTTTTCTTTTTAACACTTTCCCAAACAATAACGTTTTTAAACGCCCTTGAATGTAAAGGCTTTGGAAAACATTGTGAAAAAATGAAGAAATTGCTTGTTACAATTATCCTCATTTTCTACCCAAAATGACAACGATTTTGAATATTTCATCAACTCATAATTGACGTCTGCAATTACTTTAAATTTAGACTCGTATAAAATTCTGTTGTGTTGTAATGGGTTAAATAGATATTTTTAGTCAATCTAACCAACTAGTGACTGCTAAAATCGCGGAATGTTTTAAGCAAGGTGAACATCATCTTGTTGTAGCAAAGGCGGTGAACGTACTTATAGAAAAAGATGATCTCGATATCCCTTCACTCGTGAGGACGGATGAACTAAGTGGTGGACTGGCAATTTTGAATGAAAATTCGATTAAATGAGCGTCAATTGCAAGATGTAAACCTTAACTTAAAACCTTAAACTGTGAATCTGTGAATTTAATATTTTACAGTCAATCCAATCAACTAGTGACTGCCAAAATCGAGGAATGTTTTGAGCTAGTAAACAAGTTGTGGAATGCTTTGAACAATTTGAAGTGAGATTTTGTACTGATGTGAATGGAATGAACATTTGGTTGAATGAGCTACAATGCAAGATGTAAAACTTAACTTAAAAGCTTAAACTATGAATTTAATATTCTACAGTAAATTTAGTAGAATTTAAACTACAATACTCATATCGTGAATGGGCGACCCAAATATCTTTAATGCGGCATATTCAAGCTGTATTTACCAATTCGGTCTCCCCCTGACGATATTTAGATGAAACTACTTTTTATAGTTAGGTTATGGTCACCAAAGAAGGTCGACTATCAAGACCAAAAGGTCAAAGTGTTATACCGTGGGAATTAGTGTTTCACGAACAAATCTTTTTTCTTTCAAATTTAAAAATTACAATTAATGATCGCAGAAATAAATTTAAAAACAATCTTTTGAAGTGTTTGCCTTTGAGCTATGTTGGGCTATTTTAAGCATTTGAAACCGTGTGCCAGAGATAAATAGCGGTATACCGCGGAAAGGAATGATATGTTTTTCTTGGCGCACACACACTGTCATTTATAGGACAATTATGGCGACAATGGACGAAAAAAAATGGAAAAGACGTAAATATAATAAAGCTTAAGTAATTCACCCTAAAAAATCTTAATTAACTTCTACTTAAGACGTTCATTGACAAACTATGGCCTGACTTTTATCAAGGCGACGTGAAGGTTGAAATTATCATTAATAGGTCCGTGTCATGCCTTAATCGGAAATATCAGCGGCAAGTTAAATTGCAAAAATAATCCAAAATAAAATTGTGATTATGCTTGAGGTCGATTAACCAATACAAAGACGCTTTTTGACACCCCGCAAGAAAAATTATTAGGAAAGCAAAAAGCAATTTCTTCATTTTCCACAATTTTTCTACACAGAAAGTACAAAAATAATCATAAAGTTTAAATTGTTGTCTGTAACTCTTTTCAATTTGGACCAGTCTAAGATTAAATCGTCTAGTAATGGGTTAAAAAGTTCTGTTCGGTTCAAAATCACCTTTACTGCCTTCAGGATGACAAAAACACGAGTGTTTTGCTCTTCAAATCTGCTTACGATAAAAGGACTCGCGCAAAGCGGGGTACTGTTTAAACGTTGATGAACTTTTTGCAATCCTGAACGCAGATTTGGATTTCATGAGAAATGATATTAACAAAAAATAGTGTTGTAAAAGAAATATCTTGATGTATTTCAGATCAAGGTATCAGCACTATGGTAACACAAATTAATTTATTTTGACTTAGTGACATAACACAAAAACAAACTTTGATCAAGTCATGCCCGATTGTTCTCGCGTCTTTGGCTCAGTGGTTAGAATAGAAGGTTTGTAATCAAATGGTTGCAGGTTTGATTTTGTATCTGGACACCTGGACACCAAGACGGATCACTCGTAGAAGTAGTTTGGGTCCGTGCCCATTATACTGCAAATGTTGACACCTGGTGTGTGTTAGGAGCAAGAATGGAAAGGGAAGTCATTTCTGATCAGCATTTTGTAATCCTTGAATCCTCGAGGGCAAATTTTAGTTAAGGAGAAGAATTGAAAGATAGACTTGCATTCATTCAACTTGTTCTAGAAGTGTATTACTATCAGAATTCCACTGATTTGCAATGGAATTTAGCACATTTTGTCGTGATTGTAACTTTCTCAATCTTTCCTGTCGAATTATTTCGTGAGCGTCAGAAGAGTTTTCATCTTGCATTTGTTTAAGCGCCCTTGAGCGGGCGAGACGTGAAAACGTCATAGCAGCCTTGACGATTGCAGCAACATGCACTAGTTTATTTGTAGCAAGAGGTTTCTCGGGAGAAATTTCACTAGCAAGTTTATCTTGTCCACGAGAAATCTCCTCAATATCTGCTGGAATACCTAGAGATATACTAGGTCTGTGGACCGAAATAGATGACCCCGCTCTGGATAAGGGTCGAGAAAATATACTACTAGAGGCAGCATCTGAATCTCTTCGCTTTCGGCGATGGCTTTCAACATACGAACTAAGATCTGAATTAGAATGTTTAAACGTGCTCTGTCGTGTAGAAGCGATGCTACTCGTGCCAACAGAGGTTGTACGTTGTCGTTTTGTTCTGTTTCTATTTGGAAATTGTTTTTGGTTGTTTTCCTTAGCTGCAGTTTTATTAGATTGATCAGATTGTTTAGTAGAGTCTGTTTCCTCACCGTCCGGATCATCTTCGTTACCTTCCTCGACCGGACAAAGTCCATTAGAAGGGAGAACGCTTGTGTCATCTGGACTAGAATCTAAGTAGTTATTAACCAATACTGGTTGTTCAGGTGGTCGATTATCTAAGAACTTTTTAAACTTTTGACCATTTCTTATGTACACACTGTCCTTCGTTATGAGGAATGGCGATGGACTTTCACTTGGAGAAGTTTTAGCAGATGAAGGTCGACTTCTCACGGATGTAGCTGAAGTTGGTCTACTTCTCAACAACGATGCTGAAGCCGGCCGTGCCCTAAATAATTTAGCAGATGATGGTCGTCGCTGTAATGTTACATTTGCGGTGTGAGGTCGTACGTGTGATTTATCTGCTTCGTTTGTGTTCTGGTTTTGTGTACGAAACGATATTACCGGGGAGGATTTAGACTTAAGTCTCCCCTTGGCTTTATTAATGTCACTTTCACTGACTGATTCTGTAATTACAGGCCCACCTATCATTGTCTTATAATTCTCTATTATTTCCTTTTGCCACTTTTTCACATCAAATACTTCGTCCTCAGCTTGGGGGTCATCTTTAAGCAAGTCTACTGGAGATGTCTTTTGAGAAGACTCTGAATAAATTGATTCTGATTCTAAAAAAACATCATCTTCGGGATCATTTTCCTCCTCTCCATTCGTGTGACCAGATTCTTCTGGTTCCAATAATTTCACTGGTTGTTTTCTTACATTGTGTTTCAACATTTCCTTCTCATGATTCATTATAAACTTATTCAACTGTTTTTCGCATTCTCTCCACTCTAGCAATCGCTTATTACTAAGTTTTAAGCCCTGTCTATATGTTGCACATTTTTCAAAGTCTCTGTCCTTATCGTTCTTGGGTGGAATCCCAACATCACTGATGCCGGAAGTCTTAACCACGTTTTTAAAAGATTTTGTGATACCTCGTTTTTCTCTGTCAATCTCATAGTTGAGACGGACTGTTTCGCGATCTATATGTTTGAAATGAACCCCCAATAAATGAGTTTCGACTTGGTTCCGCCTTTCGGCACGAATAAACTTCTCGCTCGTCATTCGTACTGGCATGTCTGTATCCCTTTCGAGCTGAAATGAGAAAACATGACGTGTAAAAGATATGTATATATATATGGAATCAAAAAAGGGAGAATAGGTTTTTCTTCATTTTTAAGCATTGTGGTTTACCCTTTACATTGAAGTTTCATATTGATCGACTAATGACGGAATATTCAACCCATTCCATAAAAAAAGACTAGTCCAAAATCAAAGTAATTGTAGAAAACAATTTTAAGTTGATGGAACTTTAGAATTATTTGTCTTTCTTGGAAGAAAACATTGTTGAGAAAAAGAAAATGATTCTTCATTTTCCGCAATGTTTTACCAAGCTGTTTTCTTGTTAGGCGGAAAAAAGGGGAATTGTTATGGAGTGGGTTAGCTTAATTAGCAGAAATAATTATTACATCTTATTTTAACCTTATGACCTTTGAATATGACCTTTAGTATGAAGCAAGTGACCGTATGTTTGTCTTCAATAATTAATCATGTGTTGGTGAACTCCCTGTCAAGTTATTGGAATCCACTGATAAATTGACTGGTCGCCGATGACAATAAAAATTAGATAGACCAATCAAATCAATCATTTAGATCGAAAATGAACTTTGAACTCAAACATTGTTTTCCTTTTTCTTTCAAGTGGCCTTGCTATCTAGATTGTTAGATTATTACACATAATTATAAATGATCATTATTATTTTGCCTTGTTGGTCGTTAATTGTTTTATTTAACTGAACCAGATAAAAACATATTGAAACCTTCGCTTTAATATACACAAAGTTAGCATCTGGGTTCAGACTTATAATCATTCCCAAAATTTACAAGTATATCTGCCATACAATCAAGGCAGTGTAAAAAAAGCCGGGATTAAAAAAACAAGCTTGCCGCTTATATTACTTCCTTTCCCGAAAGTATATATATACATAGATTAGATATACATCTTATAAGGTGTCATGTGACGAGGTGTATCTTACATTGACAAGGTGTTTTCAAAGTTATAGGGAATATTACAACAGTGTGTTTTTCTATTTGTTGTTATCGTGTGTAGGTATCGAGTACACGATATCAACAAATAGAAAAACACACTGTTGTAATATTCCTTTATTATATATCTTTTAGGACATGACATTAAGATAATTCTGTTAAATGATTAAAAAATAGCCAACTTTCCGTAAAAACCCGAACGTCATTACACAAGAAAGTAATCCATGTTTAACGGTCCTCGACGAATACGGTTTTTTGGTACACGCCGAATGTGGATTCTTTTCTGTCGAGTTGTATTAGCTAACCAGATTTTAATCCATATCTTTTATAAGTACTTAATAAATTTATTTATCTTATGCTTTTCTTAAGCGCATGTTGTATTTCCCACTCAAAAGGTTTAAATATAGCATATATTGCATTCTACGAAGATTTCTGTGCGTTGTTTGTTGTTGTTGTTGTTAACTCTGATATGATTCGTTAAAAGTTTTGCGATTAATTTTACGTTATACAAACTTGGCAAAAAGAAAGGGCTAAGATAATTTTTTGAAAAATGTTTCACTGCAAGTTTACTCAAAATAATACAGCCGCCGTCATAGCGAAGTCTGTAGCGCATCAGACTCCTAATCTTCAACTATAGGATGTCATTGGTTCGATCCCCGGCGGCGGCACATATCCTTTCCGACATTTGTCTCTCGCCAATGGGTGGATAATCGTAAACCTAAGTGAGATAGAAGTTGGAAGCCAGGAAAGGATGTAGTGGTAGTACTGGTGTGAGAAATACAAGGAATCCATTTTTAGGTGCTCCTACCGCCACGATATGACTGAAATACTGTTAAAAGTGGCGTTAAACCCCATTCAATCAATCAATCATTCAATCAAAATAATGCAGAGTTGTAGCGATTGTCTATGACGTAAGCAAGATTTGCGTACACAAAACGTGATACACAAATCGCAAAAGGTAGTACAAATAATACACGTGTTTTATAAATTAACACGATCTTGAAAACGACTTTAGCTTGAATATTATAAATAGAAGCAAGCCGATTCCTTTTTCAATTAAGAAATGAAGAGAATATTTTTTGTTTTCATGGAGGTATGAACCGAAAAAACTAATCACACTGTATGAATACGCGAAGCGGATTCATACATTATGTGATTAGGTTTTTCGGTTCATACCTCCATGAAAACAAAAAATAATCTCTTCATTTCTTATAATTTAATAGCAGCGAGCGAAAAATACAACATCTTCACAAATTTTTATACCTATTTGTATGGAACTATTTTGTGTGGTAGCTTATAAAATGGCTGCGTGCTCAAAATTTTGTTCATAGAGGTATGAATTAAATTTTTCGACCAATCAGATCGCTCGTTTTTGATAGACGAAACTAAAAATTGAATTATTTCGGTTTCAAATCAAACTTCCATAGCTACCACGGAAGGGTAAAATTTTAGACTGGTCCATATTGAAAAGAGTTGCAATCGACAATTTAAAGTTTATGAAATCCTGGATATGTTCAACATTCCAGATAGAAAAAATTGTGTAAAAATGAAGAAATTGCTTGTTACAAGCAATTTCTTCATTTTACACAATGTTTTCCCAAATGATATTCCTTGAGGGGCGTCCCAAAGCGTCACTGTATGGGAACGAGTTGAATTGTACACCTGGGGCTACACATTTTCTAGATATCGCCAGGTGGCTATACCAAGTTCTATCTTGCTCAATCCTTGATGCTTCATACCAAATTTCCCGCTGTATTCTTGATATCAACAAAAAATAATTGAACTTATGCGTGGTATGACAAACATTCGCCCAATCGCGGTTCCCAATTAAAGAATCAATCGAAGATTCAAATAATTTATCGAGACTGGATTTATGACGCTTGGTCGCCAACCAAACATTTTCATGCTTTTACATGTTACTGGCGGTGCACTTTTCATAATTAAACCGTTTGATAACGAAACGGAACTTCCTGTTGGAGTCAGTGGACGGAGCCCACAGAGCTAGTGGGCGGGGCCAGTGATTCGCCAATTACACACGTTTGCAAAGTAAACTCAGGACAGTCTGAACACCCACCCAATCTGATCAGAGTCTTCACTACGCGCTCTGTAGATAGATACTGACTCGGCACTTCTCATCATTGGATATTTTAAATGCCCTGTTTGCCTGTCTGTCCAGACTGACAAGTGCCTGAACTTAACGCACATGTGAAATGGTTTGATTATGTCACACAAGATCGCTTGACACGCCTTCTGACCTCCGTCAATAAGTTACACTTCGATATGAAACGGCGTTATTTTACAAAATTTGTGGTAAGTAACATGTAATAAAAAGTGCAATAATTGGTTGGCGACCTTAAACGTTGTAACTACAGCTTGAATAAGCTGTAGTTACGTCGTTTAAGTCACCAAAACAACAGAAATGCTTCCCATGAATGTGTAGCCAATATCAAAGTTCAAAAAAGTGCACTTTCGTTCTAAAAGAATGATTTCATTGGTCAATTGATTCTTTGAATTACAAACGTGATCCGTAAATTGATTACTTCATTTTCATTTTTTCCTATTCCAGGAGTACCTTTACGGATATTTCCCGAAAGAAACGGTTCGATCCATTTGTTGACTTGAAATGTGCCAATAAAAGAAATATTTACCTCCGGAGCGAGCTCACGCTTTTCATCCATTGTTATACTTAGTAGTTTATTTATTTAGTACTATTATAGCCTCTTCAACATTAAAAAGTCCATTTTAACATGTTTAAAGAGCGGTTCGTATGTCCAACGGCCGCACAAAAGAACTGGTCGAATAACCAGTAATCATGTTTAAAAAATGGCACGAAAAGATGGTCCGTTTATTTGCAAGGGTAATATTTTTGACATTTTTCTATTTTCGTCTGTTGCTGCATGGCATGTTGAAATAAGCATACCCTCAAATTCTGTTTATGCTGATCATTCAAAAGATTATAACAATTCCAAAAGATATCAATTATATTTCGTCCATGATACAGAGGGTTAACCCATAACCAGACGACAAAACTTTAGACTGGTACAAATTCAAAGAGGTTCCAGATGACAATTTTAAGTATTTTTTAATGGCAGAAAACATTTTAGATTTTGAAGAAATTGCTTTTGACAAGCTATTTCTCCATTTTCTACAATTTTGTCGCAACCTTTTTTCTTTGGGTGGCAAAAAACGCGGGATTGTATGGGAATGGGTTGAACCAAATGTTAAAAGATGTTATTTGTAGCTGGTGTTCGGGACACCAATTTTTCTGAACAAAGTTACCCAAGAGTCTTTATATTCTATGACCCGGCTCGACTTTATTGTCACATATATATTTGTTAGAGCAGGAAATTTCGATATATTTATAACAAATTTTGTAATATTTATCACGGCAACCAAACAATGGTCAACCCGTGTGATCTTCCACGACCAAAATGCTGATCTAAACTATATTTCTTTTCCGTTTTTAATCGTGTATGATGACAGTAGAACAAAA
Organism: Fragum fragum; assembly: GCA_946902895.1. Taxonomy (NCBI): domain Eukaryota; kingdom Metazoa; phylum Mollusca; class Bivalvia; order Cardiida; family Cardiidae; genus Fragum; species Fragum fragum. The sequence continues at coordinate 61,064,255 of OX336368.1, forward strand.
TGCTGATCTAAACTATATTTCTTTTCCGTTTATAATCGTGGTTAATGACGGTAGAATAAAACGGTGAATGAATATATTCGTCATTGGGCGTGCAAAATGTCGTAACTACAGCTTGAATAAAGCTGTAGTTACGACGTTTTGGAAGCCCAAAGACGAATTTACTACTCTAATCCATCGAATAAGTCTGTGCGTAGCATTTCCGATCTGAAAAAAATCCATGAGTGCTTAGCAAAGGCCTAGTAAAGGCCCGGATCAGCCTATGCATCCACGCAGTCTGATGATTGTCGTGACTGTGAGATCTATAAATACATATTGGTAATATGTTAACGTTTGGAACTTGTGACAACAATCGCCGTAAGGGAATAAGTCACGGCGCATGCTTGACTTTTTTCAAAGCAGTATCAGCATGTCGTTGGGCGGGCAAAATGTCGTAACTATAGCTTGAATAAAACTGTAGTTACGACACTTCGCACGCCAGGCGATGCACTCATTACTTTTCGCAGGTAGCATAACAGTTGTACTCACACATTGTTGTTCTTTTGTTTTTTGTAACGATTAAAGTCACGTTAACTTCATCGGGCGACATTCATTATCACATATTAATATTTTTATCACATATTAATGTTTTATCACATATAAGTGGGCAAAGCCGAGAAGTTTTTTGTGGCGATACGGTCACTGTGAACTCATTAGTAACATTTTTTCTTCAAAATAGAATCTGACATTATTGTTTGATTCCGAAAGGTTGTGAACGCTTAATTAGTGGTTAAGTTAGTTCGTGCACTTCCATAAACCACTATCACTTCAAGTGAGATTTGTTACAGCCTTTGACAAAGTACATCGAGGAAAGGAAACTGCACCAAAACTATGCTCCATTTTAAGAGTACAACTACTAGAATACTATGTTGGGACATTTTCTTAGTACAGCGAGGGAGTGTGACTGGACTATACCTTTCTGCAACTATGGAACTTTTCTGGCAGAGTACTACGTTCGGCATTTCCACAGAACAGCGAGGGCAGTGGCTGCACTGTACAATTGTGCAACTTCGAACCCAACAACCAGATTAATACAAGTATCTAAAGATATTTGCCACAGCACAGCGATGTAATGTGTCTAGACGATTCCGTTCTGCAACGATAGAACCCATCTGCCAGAGTACCATGTTACAGCATTTCCACAACGAAGGAACGCATCTGCTCGATACCATGCTTCAATTTTAGAACCCATCTGTAAAGTGCACGTTTGTTACAACATTTGTAATATCACAGCTGTGGTGTGTTTTTACGCGATACCTTGTTACAACTATAGAACCCATCTACCTGAGTACGATTCTACGAGAGTGTATCTCAAAGATACAATATGTGCACTATAGAGCCCATTTACAAGAGTACCATGTTACTGCATTTCCATAGTACACAGAGGGGGATGTATCTGCTCTAAAACATTCAACAAATACAAAACCCATCTACTAAAGTACTAGATGTACGTATGAAATATGCCATAGGGTGATAGGGTGTTTCTATACGATACTATGCTACAACTATAGAAACCACCTGTCAGAGTAGTATGTTACGGCTTTTCAATAGAACAGCGAAGGGCGAATCTGCATGATACCATGCTCCAACTATAGAATCCATCTACCAGAGTTGTATTTTACGATATCTGCCAAAGTACAGCGTGGGGTGTATCTGCACGATACCATGCTCCAACTATAGAATCAATCTACCATAGTTCTATTTTACGATATTTGCCATAGTACAGCGTGGGATGGCATGCAACAACTAAAGAATCCATCTGTCAGAGGGTAATCAGTTACATGAATATGCATCAAAACCCAACAAGGAAAGAATAGAGGTATCACTCCTTCGAACTTTGTATCGGAGGCTAGTGGGCGTGGCTAGTGATTCATCGATTTCATAAGTTTATAAGCGGGTACGCTGATCAGCCTTAAAATCCACACAGTGCACTTTGCAGGTGGGAAGGCTGATCTGATTCTATACAACTTTCATATCTATTGTTTATATCACGCCAATGCTCTTGTTTTCTTAACCAATTACCAGACGGAAAAATTTTTGACTGGTCCAAATTGAAAGGAGTTGCAGACGACATTTAAAATTTATGAAATTTTCTAGGTTGAAAACATTGTGGAAAATGAAGAAATTACTTGTTATAAGAAATTCCATCATTTTCCCTATTTTTCCCAATTGGTGAAGTGCGTCTAAAAGCATCATTGTGTGGGAATGGATTAATACCAGTGATGTGATAGGGACCCAGGATCGCTGGGTATCTAGCGACAGCTTCAAGATCAAGAGGTTCCAAGTCCGATTCCCGTGTGTGGCGTTCGATCTCGACTCTTTCTTTAGCTAAAACGACCAACGCAAGTACTACTTCCAGGAAGCCGATCGCAGAATGATTAATTTAAGTTCTAAAAAAATCTCCCGCAATCGATGTACAAAAATAGGTAACTATTCTGTCACAAAGCAGTTCCTTTGTTTATCAACCTTGAATTAGTTTGTGAAATATCGAAGCATTTTGATTGTAGTTTATTTTTAATCAGGAATTCTAAACAAAACAAAAAAAATAACAAAAATTCTCAAAGCGCCAAATCACCTGTTGGACATAATTAAAAGCTGTTCTTGTTGTTGTTCTTAAATTGTAAAAAGGCTTAAAGCAAGGTTAGTCTTCTTCGGAGAGCAATTCGAGGGAATATCCAACAGAGTGCGCAGGTGCGATGTTTGAAAATAAGACGCCAACACCAAAGTTTAAAAATATTGAACACTATATTGGCGCTGCAAGCACTAACAGTAAATCTAATTGGCCAATCGCTGGTCTCGCCCACTTACTTCGTTAACCCCGCCCATTGTTTCCAAAAGGAAGTCCCGCTTCGATTTTAAACGGCTTTATTTTGCAAAACTTATGACCAGTAGCATGTCGTCGTTGTTCTAACAAAACCTCGTAACTACAGCTTGAAATAAGCTGTAGTTACGAGGTTTTGTTAGAACACCGTCGATGTAACAAAAGAATAGAATGGTTTGTTGGAGATCTAAACGTCGTAACTACAGCTTGAATGAGCTGTAGATGCGATGTTTAAGTCGTCAAACATGTTGATAGAAATGGCGGATAATGTTGGAGTTCAAAACTAATTTCTCGTCGCAATGAATGATTTCATTGGTCGACTGTTTATTTGATTGCCATTCGCGACTGGTCAAATGCCAAAAAAATTTTTTTGAATTTGGGTGTAATTGTTCTTCAATGTGTAATTACTTTACTTTTTTCCATCTTCTAAGTCATGTGAGTCGATAAATTGTCAAAGCTACAAAACTAAAATACAAATGGCTTACAATGTAATAAAGCTATTAAGGTGGGTTGATTTTTTATTTGTATACGATACAAATATTTATCCGCTGAGTGTAGACTGGCCCTTCTACCTTACTTGACACTATAAGCCTGATTGGTAAGTATTTAAATCCTTTCTCTCTTTCAAATATTTTGGACTTATCAAGCAAGAGAGGAATTTTCGATGGCTCACTAAAACTAATAGTTGCGATGCAAAAATCTGGTTTGGTAGAGCGAGGTCTACTGGAGGTCGTATTTATAACATGCTATGATTATTATTTTAGTTTCGGATAGTAGTTTAAGAGCAAAATTTTCTGACCCCATTTAGCCTGCGCGGTCCCCGCAGTTTTTCCTGGGTCGATGATTTCTCGTATTTTCTATGATGGCCCTTTTCGTCCGAAGGATAACATTTTGTCGGTGTTTTTCTAAAACCTAGTAACTACAGCTTTAATGATTTGTTCGGCGATCGTCCGTGATTCAATGTTTTCCCCGTGACATGCCCATAATTGTTGGCGGGGAAACGTGGTTGGACATGCTTTTAACCCATTCCAACTCAATCCCTCCTTTTTACGCCCCTCAATAATACAGTTTTAGAAATCATTGTGGAAAATGAAGAAATTGCTTGTTACAAGCAATTTCTTCATTATCCACAATGTTTTCTATCCCAAAAGATGAAAAAAATAAAATTCCACCAACTTGAAATTGTTGTCTGTAGCTTCTCTCAATTTGGACCAGTCTAAAATTTTGTTGTGTAGGAATGGGTTAAAAGGAGATATTTAGACGCTTCTGTTTTTTGAAAGATGACTGGGATTAAACCTTCCCCGTGACGATATCAATTTCAAACGGTATAATCTTGTTTTGACAAGGACATTTCTACGAGATCACTAGCATTTTAATCGTTTTATCAAACTTACAATATTTTAAACTCGCCTCGGTTTGGTCTGTAAAAAACGCTGTGTTTTATATCTTCTTGTGTCATCTAAAAGCGATGACAGGCGGTAAAAACTGTTTATGTCCGACAATTCCTCACAAGTCTAGAATGTTAATCTTTCTGATCTTATAACCAGTCTTATTTGTTTTTGAATCGGAAAAAATAGAAGGTCATTCTACCATAATGTCAATCATTTAATTCACATGTAGGTGTTGTTGTACAATTCAGGCTAGAAATGCTTACGGACGCATTCTTTTAACAGGGGTTATCAAAGAAGCTCAACCCCTTGACATACCCGTGACCCATTACAAGACGACACAATTTTAGATAGGTCCGAATTGGAAGAAAGTTTCAGATAGCATTTCAATCTTTGGAAAATAAGTATCGAAATAGGATAGAAAACTTTGTGAGAAAAGGGGAAATTGCTTGTTTCAAGCGAAATCTCCTTTACCCGCAAAGGTTTCAATCATTGTATTTCGTCAGTGCGTCAGAAAGCGTCTTTTTGTTGTAACGGGTTAATCAAGGAATGAAAAAACTTGAACTGTGGTCCTAAAACTTTTATTTTCCCTTTAGTCTTCAATCTTGTGGTATACATGTACAAGTTATAGTTAGTGATCATCGGTCAATTTTGTCTATTCCTGTACACACAGAATTGATCTTTGATCACTCACTTCAACTCGTACATCTATACGGGAAACACCACACATTTTAGAACTGTTTCCGACAGCTGAGTAAAACCATGCTGGATAAATGATTTTAGAAGCAAACCGTGTAGTTATTACATTTTGTGGTTAGGGCGTGAAAAATGTCGTAACTACAGCTTGAATAAAGCTGTAGTTACGACATTTTGCTCGCGTGACGACGGTTTGTCTATTGACGATCACTATCGCATGTAAACGTGTCACACATAAAATTTATCATAATTAGTAAAAACCTTAACCAATTCCCAAACGACAAAACTTTGGACTGGTCCAAATTGAATATAAATTGCAGAGGTCATTTCAAAGTGTTTTTAACTTGAAAAAAAAGTGGAAGAGGAGAAATGGCTTGTGACAAGCCATTTCTCCTTTTCCCAAAATGTTTTCATCGTGATTATTTTACAGGAACGTCAAAAGACGTTATTGAAAGAAGGGTCTTAGCGAAGTTAGACGATTCTGCACTGATTTTATGAACCTTCTTGGATTGGACAACGAATAACATGTTTTTTAAAATAAATATATCTGTTGAAAATTTTTTAGAACAGAGAAATAAGATTTAAAAAAAGTCAACCGAAATGAACAAAAGAAAACCGAAATAAGTATCAGACATACACGTAGCCATTATCAAATAAAACCAGGATAAAATAAAAGAAGTAAAGAATTTACCTTTGATAAAAAACGATACCTATTCTAAAAATTACCTTTAGTTGCTACTGAAAAGTTTTTCTTAAAAAAAGAACATCCTGACACGTTTAATCCATTGTCAATGTGAAATAAAGAATGAAAACTTTAAAAAATAACATGACATAAAATATGATATATAACTGGGTCGTCTCATGACTTTGTGAGAATACCCGGCATTATTAACACTATTGTACAAACATACCTTAATTACATCGAGAATTCAAATATTGACACAATGAATAGAAAAGAAAACTCCTGTACGAATACCGAGCTTTTTTCGAAACTTAATTGCAGGTCTGTACGGGCAGCGCGTCATTACAAAATCTTTTATCTACACAGCATATCGCTGCTTTCTGGGGGGGGGGGGGGGGGGTTCTTACCAATAAATTGTTTTCCCATTCCCCATTCTCCTTACTAAATCCCGCCTTTTTTACGTCTTCAAACCTTTCCTGTTCAATCCCTGTTTTCAAATTACACCCAAATTCGGTGTACGCAACCCTTGGTTTTGGACAGGTCTAAATTTATGCAAAACAGGAAAGGGTTTGAAGAAAAAAGCCTGGAAAGACACTTTAGTAAATGAATAAATTACTTGTTTAAAGCTATTTCTACATTATTCACAGTGTTTACTTTCCCAAAATACAAAGATTTTTAAGATCTCATCTTCTAAACATGTCGTCTGCGACTTCTTTGAATTTGGACCGGTTTTTAATTTTGTCGTATTTTAATAAAACTTCCTAATGATAATAATACAATAAAAATCAACTGACAAATTAAATCCTTCATTTGACCGGAAAAGTGAACATGAGTTCCGACATTCATGTTAATTGTTTTGTTTGTCTTAAACGACTTAAACGTCCTACCCAAGTACATTCAGCCAACTGCATTTCTGTTTAACCCTTTCTCATTCAATCCTTGGTTTTTACGCCCCTGTAAGTTTATACTTGAGAAAATATTGTGTGAAAAGAAGAAATTGCTTTAAAAAGCAATTTCTTCTTTTCTCACAATATTTTCTACCCTAACTTTTAAATTGGTAACATTTTTTAAATTGCACTCATTTCTAGTTGTCGTCTGCAACTTGTTTCAAATTGGACAAGTTTAAGATTTCGTAAAACAAGATAGGTTTAAGTCCCTTAAGATATATATATATATATATATATTTTTCAAAATGATATTGTTTATTTCCTCAATCCACCTGCCATGTCGGATGTTATTATGTGTGGCTGGCAATCCATCTACGACAATTTAAAGCTTATGAAATTTTGGATATTTTTCACCTTTCGGGGAGAAAACATTGTGGATAATAAAGAAATTGCTCGTATCAAACCATTTCTTGATTTTTCACGATGATATCGAAAGTTGTTTTTTTAGAGGCGTCTATAAGTGTCAGTGAGTGGGAATGGGTTAAAACCTAATATAGGCACAAGGAGAGACAGTAAACATTGTTGGTAGTCGACCAAAAACATTGTAAAAACAGGTTTATCTTTGGATATCATAATTGAATAATTGTATTTACTCTTCAATTTTCTTGTAATGCAAAAGTTACTGGGGCGGAAAAAGCGATAAAATTGCATAAAGTCGGGGTAAAATCTTATTAATTTTTGAAGAGTATTTCTTTACCGACACAATACTCGCGGAAAGAAAAATAAAATGATTGGCCTACCATTAGGTATTTGATTATAGACATTTGATTCGAGGCGAATGTATGATTGTGAATTACAAGTAATCAAAATCATTTTTTGCACTGTTGTATTAGTTTGAAAGAACAGGCCTCCGCACAGCTACATATATAAGGGTAGCTCCATATCAAATTAACAATTTAGCCGAAAACTTATTTAAAATACACAGATTTTGAAGAAACGTTCTTCGTGAGTGATCAGAAATATCCTCAGTGATTGTGCGGCAATAGAAAAGTTTATAACTGTACACTGAAAACAACTTGTACTCTACACATTGTTTCACAATACAGTCAATCTTGCTCAAGCGACCACCTCTATTAAGCCACCACTTTCATTAAGCGACCAGCATCGGAATTCCTTTCCGAAAATAAAGGATCTTCGAAATTGGACGTTTTTGATAATTTAATTAACAAAACTAAAGCCTATGTTGATGGAACTCATTAGAATCGTCTCAACGAGACGATTCTAATTAGTTCCATCAGCATACGATAACGTGAGAATCCTATAACAATCTATGTATGCAGTCAAACCGATCCATCATACATGTAAAAAAAACATCTTCTAAGCGATCATTCTCTTAAACGACCACATTTTTACCGTCCCTTGAGTGGTTGCTTAATACAAGTTTGATTGACTTACTTTCAATAAAATCTATCCTTGGTGTAAGAAGGTTGTGGAATTCCTATGCCTGACTTGTGCGACATGGGCTTTTCTACTTGTGGACAAATACATAAATCAAGACTACTTGTCCGAGGATAAGTTAATACGAGGACAAATCTTCGAATGGTACAAAATAGATCTCAAAACATAAACCATTATATATTGGGTAATTTAATAATGTTTATATTGAAGAGTAGAAAATAATGTTGATAATGAAGAAAACGCTTGGTTCCAATATTTTCTTCATTAACAAATGTTTTCTCAAATTTATCTCTTCACTTTTATGTGGACAAGTTCAGTATGATTCTTGACATGAAGAAAATAATGTCTTGTCTATCAGGGTACGAGTGGAGAAATCTGTTTTTCTACATCATTGATATAAGACGTGTTGTGTTGCTGTTATCAGGATTTTGAATACGGTTATCACGATTCCCCTTGTCACTTATAAGGATGTTAACCCTTGTCATACTGAACAAAACCCTTCTTCAAAATTGCAATTCAAAATCAAAGGGCTGGAAATACTGGAAGGCCTGATATTGTTAGTCAAAATTTTTGTAAATAATTCTATTTACAATCTTACTTAAAATGCCAAACGTGTGGTTTAAACTAAGACCAGACAGCACATATGTGCGCTAGCATCGTGCTATGGCCCGTTCATTAAAACAAAATGTGTTGCATAACTTTCCGCGAAAACACATCTGCGCGAGATAACATTTCAGATCTTGCATGTGTACTGAAATTTTGCAGTGATCAAGGCAGACAGTTGATATTTTATCAAAAGGACCTTCATAAATTCCAAAACGTTATAAATGGTTCGAATCTTTTAAAATATTTTAACCCACTTTCAAATATGTTTATTTATTTCTATCACTCAAGGTTTGAAAACAAATGCGAAATGAAAAAAAGGAATAAATGCGAAATTAAAACATAGCAGGAAACAACAAGAATTCTTACCCATGTTTCAAAAAAAAAGAAAGAAAATTTGTAAATAATTTCCAATATTGAACTTGGTTTCGATTTGTATATTTCATTTGTTATTCCTTCGATTTACATGAAATTTGAATAGAATCACGGCCATTAACCCATAACAACTCAAACCCTCCTTTGTACGCCCCTCAAGAAAAAAGCTTTTGAAAACATTGTGGAAAATGAAGAAATGCTTGTATCAAGCAATTTCTTCATTATCCACAATATTTTCTATCCAAAAAGATGAAAAAAATTATAATTCCATCATCTTGAAATTGTCGTCTGCATCTTCTTTCAATTTGGACCAGTCAAAAATTTTTGTCAAGTGGTAATGGGTTAACGGATTAAATCTATGGTCAGAAATGAAGCACTAGAGTCTCAAGTGACCAATCGCTGACCCCGCCCACTGACTCAATATGCCCCGCCCATTTACTCCGCCAGGAAGGTCCGCATTGATTTTTAATAGCGTTGTTTTGCGAAATTTATGGTTAGCAGCATGTAAGAAGAAAGCAAAAAGGTTGTTTGGCAACATAAACGTCGTAACTACGGCTTGAATGAGCTGTAGTTGCGACGTTCAAGTCGCCAGACCATTAAAAAGGTTAACAAAAATGGCGACCAATGTTGGAGTTGAAAGCTCAGATCCGGACTGAAAAATGATTTGGTTGGTCGGTGGATTCCTTGATTGATATTCGCGATTGGTCCATTTGCAAAAGTATACAGAGTGAGAGAGAAATGAAAATGTCTTATTCTGTCAGATCGATAGACACCCTTGATCAAGGTTTTTACCCATTTTGCATTGGTATTACTTGCCAGAGGGACCAACTTAGTGTCATTATCATTTTAATAATAACTTCGGCTGAGGTGAATAAGACTGATAGAACGGTGCAGGTTCGAATGACACACTTTGCTTCTGCCAATCTCTTTAATGTACACCGAGGTTTTGTTACCATCGATACGAAGTGATTACAGAGAAACCCTGCTCAGGTATCTCAAGGCTTTCAACCCGTCGAGAAAACGTTACGTGCTACATTCTACAACGGACTTTTGATTGACTCCTCTGGTTGATTCCATGACGCCGCCGTCATAGCGCAGACGGTACCGCGTCAGACTCCTAATCCTTAATCATGGGATGTCGTTGGTTCGATTCCCGGCGGCGGCACATATTCTTTCCGACATTTGTCTCTCACCAATGGGTGGACAATCGTAAACCTAAGTGGGATAATAGCTTGAGGTTAGGAATGGATGTAGTGTGTTAAGTTACACCAAAAAAGGTTGACAGCAACACTATTATTCGTGTAACATTTCTCTACACCAAAGTAAGTGTGAATTCGCACTTTCTGAGAATAGTAACCTCAACTTTGGTGTTAAATAACACGAACAAAAGTGTAAAATAAGCAATGAACATTTGGTGTTACTTTACTCTTTTAATGGTGAAACTTCAAACTATTTTGGGTGTAAACTTTCCCTTTACACTAATTTACACTAGTTTACACTATTAGTGTAACTATACGCTAAATTCGGAGAAAATTTACTCTTTCAGTGGTGAAACTTCACACCATTTTGGGTGTAAACTTTCCCTACACACTAGTTTACCATTATTTTCACTATTCAGAGGAACTCTACTCTTCCTTAGGTGAAACCTCAATCCTTTTTGGGTGTAAACTTTCCCTTTACGCTAGTTTACAATAGTTTACACTATCAATGTATCAATACGCTAAATTCAGAGATACCTTACTCTTACAATAGTGAAACTTCACACCATTTTGGGTGTAAACTCTCCCTACACACTAGCTTACAATAGTTTACACTATACAGAGGAACTCTACTCTTCCTTAGGTGAAACCTTAATCCATCTTTGGTGTAAACAATCTTTTCGCAAAGTGTACACCGCAAGTGTTACCTAACGCTAAATTCAGAGAAACTTTACTCTTTCAATGTTGAAACTTCAAACCATTTTGAGTGTTTACTTTCCTTTTACACTAGTTAACAACTGTTTACTCCATAAGTGTTACTATAGGCATAATTCAGAGAGACTTTACTCTTTAATTGGTGGAAACTTCGCTCCATTTTGGGTGTAAATTTTCTTTTTAACCCTTTCCCATACAACAAAATTTAGACAGCTCAAATTTCGAAGAGGCTGCAGACAACAACTCAAAGTGCATTTTAACTAAAAAATAACCACTTTAAAGGGTGGAAAACATTGTAGGGAAAGAAGAAATTGCTTGTAACAAGCAATTTCTTCTTTCCTTGCAATGTTTTCCCCAATTCAAAACCTATGGGTCGTGAAAACAAGTGATTGTACAGGAAAGGGTTAAACTAGATCGCAATGGTCTTCACCATTAGTGTAACTATACGCTATGTTCAGGGAAACTTATGGGTGCCCTGTGTTACTGAGGTTGCTAGAGTCACTTCCGGTGAAGATTGCTGCGCTTATTACCGTGAATGCATCCGTATGAGATTTTGGTGCATTTTGGAGACACTGGGGATTCTACTGCAGTCGTTTAAGCAGAACAGATAGCGCTAAGGTAAATAAACGCCATTTCACTGTTCATATCCACAATATAGACATGCAGTGTGGCTTTTGTTGAAAGGAAGTTATAATGATGTTGTATTAGTATAATGAATATCTTGAAAATAGGAACCTGGAATATCCAGGGATTAAATAACTGCAAACTTGATAACCCTGATTTCATAAATATTATATCTAATTTGCATATCTTTAGTTTAGTAGAGACCTGGAGTGACAGTGGAAATACATTTAACATACCAGGATTTAACCATGTTAGTAGCAATACTAGAAGTAGGAAAAAGAAGGCCAGGCGTAACTCTGGTGGTATTTCAGTTTACTGTAAACCTATTTTAACAAAAGGTATTTCTATTATGCCTATTGACCATAATGATATTTTATGGATTAAACTTAACCATAGATTTTTCAATTTAAAAAATGATATTTTTGTAGCATTTATTTATTTTTCACCAGGAAACTCAACAGGTTCGAAAAAGGATATTGAGGAAACCTTTTCTTCTCTTTTAAGGAAAATAGAACAATACTCACATTTAGGTGAAATTATAATACATGGAGATTTTAATGCATATACACACACCACTCCTGACTTTATTGTAGAAGACGATATATTATACCCAAATTCTGAAGACAATAACTATTTTACTGACACTTGCACGAAACGAAACAACTGGGACACCAAAAGACCAAATAAAAGTGGAAAACTTCTACTGGACCTGTGTAAAGAAAGTGGTCTCAGAATCCTCAATGGTAGGACAGGTGGAGACCTTTTCGGGAAATATACCTGTTTTAAATATAATGGTGCAAGCACTGTTGACTATGCAGTTGTATCTGCAACCTTATCACCCATTATAAGTAACTTTACTGTGCACGATTTTACTACATTGTCTGACCACTGTGCCGTAAGTTGCACAATTTTGACCTCATGTTTTGCAAATCCCAATTTTAAGAAAATTGATACCCATCCTCATCCAGGAAAGTTTCTTTGGAATCAAGAATCAATTAGCCGGTATGCTATGAAACTACAGTCAAATGACATTAAGAATAAACTTAGCCAATTCTCTGACTATGAATTTGATACTTGCAATGATGCTGTTACACAGTTAAATAACATACTCCAAGAAGCAGCATTGTCTTCTACTAAGCTCTTTAAATGTAAAACGCAAACATAAAAACCAAAACCAACCAAAAAAAAAAAACCTTGGTTTACACAGCCCTGTAGAGACTTACGACGCACTGTTAAACATTATGCCTCTATGATCAATAAGTTCCCTTTCAACGGATCTTTACGTAAAGAATATTACTCTAACCTATCTAAGTATAGGAGAGTATGTAAACTCGAAGAAAAATCATACAAAAATAATATCAAATCATGTCTATATCATGACATGAATACTAATCCTAAATCATTTTGGGAACAACTTAACAAACTAGATAAAAATCGTAATTGTGAGGAGGTTGCAAATAAAGAAGAGTTTCTCAACTTTTACAAAAAATTAAATACAGATAGTCCTATCACAGACAATAATGCATTTCATCAACAAATTAAAGCACAAGAAGCCAAATTGAGTAAAACCATCACTGATGAAAACACATCTTTTAATAACCCAATTACTTCAAACGAAATTCTTAAAGCAGTTAAAACATTAAAAAATGGCAAATCTGTCTCAGTAGACTTAATATGATTTTTAATGAAGGTTCATTCCCTAAAATATGGAATGAAAGCATCATAACACTTATACATAAAAAGGGGAATAAACATGACCCAGCCAACTATAGAGGGATTTCTTTAACATCTAATTTAGGTAAACTCTTTAACAAAATTATATTTAATAGATTATCAAACTATGTGGAAACCAATAAAATATTACACCCAAACCAAATAGGTTTTAAACAAAAGTCCCGCACATCCGATCACATTTTCAGCATTAAATCAATTATTGAGCACAACAAAAACTATGACAAAAAAGTGTTTGCAGCATTTATTGATCTAAGGAAAGCCTTCGATACTGTCTGGAGATCAGGTCTATTTTATAAACTTCTTGAGATAAAAACACCTTCTAAGATATTTGAAATAATCAAATGTACCAGAACACATCATGTAGACTAAAATTTTCAAGTGGATTAAGTGACATGTTCTCATCCAACTGTGGGGTAAAGCAAGGTGATGTACTTAGCCCTCTCCTTTTTAATATTTATATAAATGATTTGGTTAGTACCCTGGAACAAGCTGACGTTGATCCCATTACTGTTGGAGAAATTATAATAAATTCACTTTTATTTGCAGACGATATAGTCCTCCTATCAAACTCTGAGAAGGGACTTCAAAAGTCATTGGACATTTTACACGAATTTTGTGAGTCGTGGAAATTACAAGTGAATCTTGATAAATCTAAAGTTATCGTATTTAACTCTAATGGAAAAACACACAAAAACTTTTTCAAATATAATAATATCCATTTAGAAACTGTAACTTCCTACTGCTATTTAGGTATAACTATAAAATATACAGGGAACGTAAAAATATCTGGTACGTTACTCATGGAAAAAGCGAGAAAAGCCCTCTTTAAAATAAAAAGACTTATTGGCCTAAACAACCCATGAAATCTAATAGAAAAACTCTATGACATCCTAGTCGTCCCAATTTGTCTTTATGGTAGTGAAATTTGGGGATTTTCTACCAACTATAATTACTCAGACCCTTATGAAAAACTGCATTTGAAATTTATAAAAGAAATACTTGGCGTAAACTGTAAAACCTCAAATGCAGCATGCCTAGCAGAAGTCAATCGATTACCATTAAATACCAAAATAACGATCCAAGCAAACAAGTATTATTTTCACATTCTTGATTCTAATGGAACACTTGTAAACAGTCTATACTCTGAAACAAAAGATACAAATTCGTGGGTCAAGCTTATCAAAAACACACTTGATGGTCTTGGGTTTTCCAACAATTTCAACAATCCATTAATATTAAAAACAAATCTACAAAATATCGAAAGGAGAATCAATGATATCTCCCTTCAAACTCTAGAAAATGAATTAAACACAAATAATAAACTATCTTTTTTTAGAAATTTACACCGTTCAAATACGAGGCCCTTTTACGTCGACCTCTTTAAATTTAAAACTCATCGATCAACATTTGCCAAATTGAGAACAAGTGCACATGAACTCTCTATTGAAAAAGGTCGACACTTCAACATACCAAAACAAAATAGACTATGCATCTGCTGCAACAACGGGGAAATCGAAGATGAAATTCACTTTTTAACTAGATGCAACACCCTCGTGAACACAAGGAAAGCATTTATTGATAAACTCAACAAAATATATTCAAACAACCAAAAAATAAAATACCTATCAATATATAATGTAATTGATCTATTTAATAACAAATCTCAGAGAATTTTGAAACTTTTTGTCGCCTTCATAGACGAATGCTTCGAAATTAGACAAAACATTCTAAAACAGACCCAAAAATAGACATATTGTCCTATTGAAACATATATTTACTGAAGGTGCTTTGAGTACTTTCATTATAAATCAAGCTAATTATGAATCATTTCCACCGTCACTTCATGTCAGAAAAGTATTTTGTTTTTTCATTATCTCTTTTTTTAAATGATTTAATGATTTTTCTGTTTGCCATGTTTGCAATGACCATTTATTGTTAATGTGTTTAGCAAATAAATATTGTATTGTATTATCAGTCACGTTTCCATAAAGCATAGAAGTGACACTATTTTCTTTATTAGTTGTGGGATAGATGGTTGTCCGTCTACGTCTCATATAGCCACATTGTTTAGCAATGTGTGGATCTGATTTTGAAAACGTATACGGGTCAACTCCACTCCGGAATTACTTCCGGGTGGTTGTACCCTAAAGTAGTCCATTTAGAAAATTTGATCTCCTCCTTTTGTCATGCTGTTTTAACGTTTAATCAACAGCAAGTTGCTTGATGTTAGGTTCTGCAGAGTGAGAGGTCACTGCTGCATGTCATGCATGTGATTCAAAGCTAAAATCAGGGAACTATTTCCTTGTAGAAACTGACATTTGAAGGTGGTATCCTACAAGACTTTCACTTCCGAGCCTTAACAATTTCATGGGTTGATGTGCGGAATGAAGATTTGCGAAAAACTTTATCCCTAATGATACCATTTTCCTGGCCTGTAATTCAAGATCAAAGACTGCTCTTTAAGACGGACTAAGATTTAAGGCCCAACGAAACTTTTGGGAGGAGCTACAGATTGTGAAAGTGGGCCCTTTTTGCTCTTTATTTAATGAGGCAAAAACGGACAGGAGTGTAACCTATATGAAGCAGGGTGGATTATACAAAAACGGTGATATTGGCCGTATTTTTGTAAATTTTCTTTTCAAATTCTGAACATTAATAGAATAGATAGTGTAGAATTGGATTTTAATAAAATTCTTTTATGGTAAGTGAAATTTTAATTTAATTTTTTGAAAAAACATTTAAATTTCAGTTTTCACCCTATTTGCAATACTCTGATCCCCCAGAATGCATCAATTTTGGCCAATGTTGTCATAATAGCTCGTCTGCACCTCTTGTTACCCCTGGATAGTACTTCAAATGACAACAATTCACCACTAGACGGCCAGCCTTGGGCTAACATTGCGCTTCATCAGTATTTACTCTGTTTCAGCTAGCATCAAGCCTCATCAGTGGTGTTGCTTTCCACCAGACAGAAATTGCTGTCATCTCTCATCCCATCTTGTTTTCTGTTTACTAAATCTCTATCTGTTGTCCTTTCGCCTCTAGTTCACAATCTGTGCATAATTATGTATGTCATCATTGCCCATATACCCTGTTTCATTTCTGTTTTTCCTAGCCTCATGGTATTGAAATTCCATGCCAGCTCTTCTTCTAAGATGCTTCTTTCTGTACCAGTCAGTTTTTCTGTATTTCTTGGTCTTCATTTGGCGTACTGAAATCTGTTTAAGATGCTTTTTACCCAAACTCCAAGCCATGTTCCTGTTATTTTCCATATATTCATTTTGACCGCTTTGTCGAAAGCGTCGTTTGAATGCAAATTTTGGGCCGAAAGCCTTCTTGTGAAGGTCCGGCTGAAGCTTACTCTTTTGCTTAGAGTAGCAGATGCTGCGCTGTTAAATGCTTCACGCTTTTGTGTGGATGCCCTGGAACTCACACTGTAAATTGCACCTTCACTGAGTCTCATCTGCAAGATCACCTCTAACAATGCCTATATCATTCTCAGTCATTCAGAGATATGTTATGTTGGCAGGGCTGAGCAATTTTGAATAGGCATCCAAGCAGAAACTCCAATCATATAGAAGAGAATTAGTGGCACAGTTACTACAATTTACAGCGTAAGATTCCACAGTTTAGGCTCTTATTAAGCGCAAGTCCTTCAATGTTTTGGATATATCACCCTGCCCCCTTCTCGCCATTTCTACAATGACAGTGTTACATTGCATTCTTATATCATATCACATCTTCCCATGTGAAGTCCGTCTAACGCTTTGTATTGAATGGAAACATTCTTTCACTGAAGTGAACGTTACATACTTTTGGTTCTTGGCAAACGGATAAACGGTTTGGGTCGGCATGTCTTGTCACGTTCCATTCTTTGAGAGGGAGTTGTAAAAGTCCCGCAATCCAAGCTGCGACTTTGTGTCGCCATACATGTGGTCATAGGTTATAGCTATTTTCTTTCGAAACATTGTGGTCTGCAGCAAAAATGATATTGGCCCTTTCATCCGTTTCTTATGAAAGTCCTGGGTGCTTCCTTCTTTTCAGTAGCTGAAATGTATTCCCTTTTTTGTAAAAGCAGTTTGCTGAACCTCTTCTAAGTCTTTCCCGTTTAACCAGGGTGAATTCAATATTTTCTTGTAATGTGCAGATAATGAATGAGTAACTAATTTTGGTCAAGAGAGGCATTTTCATCCTCTTTTATACCTACCCTGCCATTGTCACCCTCTCAGTCACATGACCAGAAAGGCATTGATTGGATTGGCTGCCAGCCTATGACACTCTTGAAATTAAGTTGATAAGCTTCTAAACCCTAACCCTATTTGGGTATACCCTGTAAAGAGCCCCTTTTCATTGTTTCATCATCAATGGTCCAGTGTTGGATTCAGCAACTTCTTAACTTAAATCATCACAACAACAACAACAAGCAAAAGAGTGAACATTTCAGAAAATCTAATGTCTTTAACTCATTCCTGCACAATGATGCTTTCGGATGCCCCGAAGGGAAACAATTGGGAAAACATACATGTAGTTGAAAATGAAGAAATTGCTTGTAACAAGCAATTTCTTTATTTTCCACAATGTTTTCTTGACCTAGAAGGTTGAAAAAATATAATATTTCATGAGCTTTAGATTTATGAATTTAAAAACATTGTTGAAAATGAAGAAATTGCTTGTCACAAGCAATTTCTTCACTATCCACAATGTTTTCTACCCAGAGACTTACTTTTTTAAAAAATTTCATACGCTTTAAATTGTCGTCTGTAAGTCCTTTCAATTTGGACCAGTTTAAAATTTTGCCATCTGGTAATGGGTTAACAAAAATACACTGCAGCTATATTAATTTGAAGGTGCCAAGGCCATTTCTGATATTTTAGTGTATGGGGTACCCTTTTTGAACACTGTCCTGTTAAGCCTATTTATCTTTTTCTGTGTGTTTTTTTACTTAGACTTATTGTCAACATTCCAAATTTGTTACCAACACCAATTTAAAAGATTTTATGTGTATTTTTGATAAATTTTTTAAAGATGATTTAACTTGATTTAAAATTTAAATTGCATTTTTTGGGTCAATTTTGTACATTTCAAAAGCAATTTATGACAAAGTCATCTTGTAAAGGGTTAGATTTGAAGAGAGTGTCATTTTTCTATAGGTCACTTTTTATTTCATGAAAATTCATCCGTTATTACAAAAGTTATGACCATTTCTGTTGACCATAAGAAGAAGACCAAAACTGTCCCATTTTTGGGATAATTTAAGCAAAAGGGGCCTTGTACTAATTCTTCTGTCATTTCACTCCTAAGCCATATATTTGAAAAAAATAGAAATAGGGATTGTTGCAATTAGCATATGCATAGACTAATTGCAGTTTTGTCAAAATCAAAAAAAAAAAAATGTCTTATATAGGGTCAACTCCACTCCGGAATTACTTCCGGGTGGTTGTACCCTAAAGTAGTCCATTAAGAAATTTGATCTCCTCCTTTTGTCATGCTGTTTTAACGTTTAATCAACAGCAAGTTGCTCGATGTTAGGTTCTGCAGAGTGAGAGGTCACTGCTGCATGTCATGCATGTGATTCAAAGCTAAAATCAGGGAACTATTTCCTTGTAGAAACTGACATTTGAAGGTGGTATCCTACAAGACTTTCACTTCCGAGCCTTAACAATTTCATGGGTTGATGTGCGGAATGAAGATTTGCGAAAAACTTTATCCCTAATGATACCATTTTCCTGGCCTGTAATTCAAGATCAAAGACTGCTCTTTAAGACGGACTAAGATTTAAGGCCCAACGAAACTTTTGGGAGGAGCTACAGATTGTGAAAGTGGGCCCTTTTTGCTCTTTATTTAATGAGGCAAAAACGGACAGGAGTGTAACCATACCCACCAATTTGATTGTAAATAAATGTCGAGGGTTGTTCGTGTTCCAAATCTTCTAGTCTATGAGTCTACCAGTCTAATAGTATAATTTTGAATTCGGTGGCGCCATGTTGTGTTTTCGGAGAGCAAAACCGATCGAGTTTGAAGATCCCTTCAATCGAATGCTGTGCATAGGGTAATGATAGCTCATATAATTCAGTCTTAATATACTCTTAGTTTAGGGCCTGTTACATGCATCCATATCTAATTATTGGAAGTGTTAAGCCTTTGTCGGTTTACTAAAATTATTGGGTGGAGTTATCACCTTTGTTCTTATAGATATTTTTGGCCTTGACTTTTGATTCTTAGGGTAGACATGCATCTAGTTTAGTGCTTAATTCAATAGTAATTTGATGCTTAAAGTTTGGTTTGTCGAGGAATAGTACAGTGATATTGAAGTTTAGATTCGCAGATATTGTGGACTCTGGTCGTTCGGCACATGTTGTGCAGGTTGAACAATGGCTTCACTTTCTATATTCAAAACACACGTTTGGTAGATAATTGATTTACCACTAAATTCATAATTCTATTTGCAAATTTTTGACCTAATAAAGTCGTCTGATTATGATGTCAAGCATAATGGGGCAATTCAGTCCGTATCTTATTTTACAAACTGTCTGTCATTTAAGTACAGGCACATGCATACTTCTACAATTTCCATGGGTAAAGCTAACTTTTTGTGGTACCTAAAGAGAATTTGAAGCAATTTGCTTGTTGTTTGGATAAACATTTCGTCTTGTTCTAGTATTCGTGTTGGTTGCATCATAGTAGTGAATATTCACTTGCTAAATGTCACATTGCAAAGAATTTACCCTGCGTTGTCCCTATGCTGTGGGTACTTGATTTAGAGGTTATACAAGATAGTTCAAGATATGGATATTTTCTAAGGAATTTTTGTATTTGTATTTCAGTTGGCATTGGAAAACAGTATCAAATCATTTTATCATGTTGAGTGCCAGTACAGTAAGAAACCTGCACCTAAAGCACTTTGAATCAGAGTTAAAATCCTATAAAGATGTGAACAAGGCTGCACCAGTAAAGGAAGATTCATATTTATGGAAGACATATGTATCACAGCTAGAGATCGTGTGAGGAGTGGACTGATAAGGGTGAACAACTATTAAATGAAAATGTGCAGCACTTCAGACAAAAATTGATAAATTTGAGAGAGAATATTGATAGATAGTTGATATCATGTACCTTTTAAGAGAGAAAGAAAATGACTTATGAAAGGAGGAATCCTTTAATGCATCATGTTATTTGGAAAAGATTGATTTGGTTTTAGAAAAGAAAGACAAAGAGTCACCAAAGGGTTCAGATGCTTCCAGAGTGTCTGTGATATCAACAAAACTAGCTTGCTGGGGAGATTGAACTTCTTGATGATCAAAAGAACATTGCCTCTATAGAGGCAGAAGTAGAAGAACTCGAATGGTCACTCCAAAGATCTGAGATAAATCTATAGTGTAAACTGAATTTGACAGTTCTACCTTTGACTTCCGTTGAGAAAACAGAATGTTTCATAAATTTTTTACCTTAAGTTGATGATTAACTGATTAGTGTTCCTTTAAGGGCAGAACCCGATAAATTTGTGTTGTCAGAAACAAGTGTAAACAAGCAACCTGACCAAGTCAAATTCATTTAATGTACTCCCACATAGTGGTGCTTTAGGACGCCCCTCAATATAAAAAAAATAGGGAAAACATTGTGTAAAACTAACAAATTGCTTGTGACAAGCAATCTCTTCATTTTCCATAATGTTTTCTACCTAGAAAGTTAAAAAGAATCTAATATTTCATAATCTTTAAAATGTCATCTGCAACTCTTTTCAATTTGGACCAGTCTAAAACTTTGCTGTCTGGTAATGGGTTGAGAAAGAGCTACTTCTTAATAGATTAGTTGAGTTTGATGATATTCCATAATTTTTTACACTCTTGAGAGCAACTTTCCTGAGTGTTGTTACTGGGCTATGTTTGCAGCTTGGAAAGAAATTAACCTTTTGATTAAATATTTTGGGACTATTTCAAGTTAACCCTTTCCTGTTCAATCCCTGGTTTTTACTTCCCTGTAAATTCATAATTCAGAAAAAAATTGTAGAAAAAAAAAGAATATGCTTGTAACAAGCAATTTCTTCTTTTTCCACAATATTTTCTACCCTTTGAATTTGGACAAGTCTAAAATTTTGCAAAACAGGTAAGGGTTAACAAGCCTTGACTACACACAGCTTCAATGCAAATTTTCCCGGAAGAAGTTTCGCAAAAATTTGGGATAGGTTGGAAGATAATTTTTGAGCCCCTGAAATTGTGCATCATACCTTAACTAAAAGAGTGGAAAATTTTCCTAGTTAGGTTAGGATTTGAAAAAACCCTATGACTTTGCCGATGTTGAGAGTTAGAAAGAGGACCCAAAGTTTGCCCCCTTCTTGCTTATTATGACTCATTGTCTGGTATCAAATTGCCATACAAAGTTCAAGAAAAATGGACAAATTCTGCCTGTAGTTTTAAGAAGCAATTTAGTGTTGCATTATGTTCACAATTTCATTCAATCATCACTTGTGCACTTTTGCACTCATAAGAAGACCTGGTTTTGACATCCTTTTTATAAAAAAAGCTTGGGAAAACATTGAGGCAAAAGAGAAGAATGCTGACAACCTGCATTTTCTCCTTTTTATACCCCGCCGTTTTGGCAAAGGGGATAATAGTAATGCTCTCTGTCCGTTATTCTGTCACTAAGCCTGTCCAGAGCATATCTCTTAAAGTATAAATGCAGTGCACAAGAACCACAACTCTTGCTTGCATTATTTTGGAGTTATTGCCCTTTGTTATTTTTAAGACTTAGATTTTGTCCGGTGCATATCTCTGAAAGTATAATAGCTATCAACTTGAAACTTCATAGGTGGATAGATCTCATGGAGGAGAAGTGCAGTGCACAACTCTTGCTTGCATAATTTTGGAGTTATTGCCCTTTGTTGTTTGAAAGGCTTAGATTTTGTCTGGGGCATATCCCCTAAAGTATAAATGCTTTCAACTTGAAACTTTATAGGTTGATAGATCTCATTGAGGAGAAGTGCAGAGTACAAGAATCACAACTCAGTTTACTATCAAGCTTTTACAGCAGGGGATAGCCATGTCTGACATGGCTCTTGTCCCTCTATATTTTCTGTGATATAAAACAAATCCGATCTTTATCAAACCCTTTTTAGCTAGTAAAGCGACAGCTTTGATAGCTTAAGTTAACAAACGAAATTTCGAGGTCGTCTCAAAGTTCAACGAGTGCAAACTGCCATTGCAGGCTTAACCACTAAATCTGTTAAATGCGTACGCCATTAAAATTAGTTCTTATGTATTTCAGGAATATTGCAAACAATGGAAAGTTTTCTAAATTCAACCATGCTTTGCTAGCTTACAGTACTTTCAGTACTTTGATTTCTCATCTGCAGACACTTTCAAATTGAAACATTCTAAATTTAAACCTTTTCCATGCAATAAAATATTACACGTCTTCAATTTCAAAGCTGCTGCAATAAAACAAAATTCACCATATTGAAAATTAAACTTGTGTACAAAATGGTAGAAAGGGAAAGAATTGCTGGTCATTGGCATTTTCGAAAGCATTTTCTGTTTGGGATATCAAAACCAGTCATTGATTTCCATAGTGTTGATAATAATCTTTTTTTATTTATTGTCTCTCAATCTTGTCTATTTCCAAATGTGGATAACCCCTTCCCAAATACAAAGAATTAGACTAGGCAGAATTCGAAAATGCTGCAGACGACAAAATAGATGTTATTAAATTTAGAAATAATGAAAATTGAAGTTCAGAAAATATTGGAGAAAAAGGGGAAAATGTTAATTATTGGCATTTTCTTCATTTTTCTAAATGTTTTCCAAAGCTTACTATAAGGGACGTTAAAAACCAGGTCTTGTTTGAGGAGACGGTTAAGAATAAAAAATACTTTTTCTAATCCGTTGGTGGACTCCTGCATTGCATCGCAATGCAACATCCACTTGTTAATACTGAAATGTGTAAGAAATTGAATTGCCTTGGCAGTTAAATAATAAAGAATCATACTGTTTCTTACTGTCAATTAGATATTTCACACAATTTCTCGATGGCTCAGGGTGAAACATTTGTAACTGTCTATATGTTTATAGGCAGATACAACATTTTCACTCTGAGCTATTGACTTGAGCTCATACTTTCACAATGAGCAAGTCTAAATAGATCAGGGGTATATAAATTCTTGTCCTATCGGTTCATCTTAAAGATAACTATAATAAATATTTTAGATTTTAAATAAAATTTAAAGGTTGATTATAGTTATTCAATGCTAAATACTAACATTTGGTAAAACCCATTTGTTGATACCAAACTTAGGCCATCAGACAAGGTCATGATCATTTCTCAGGGTCATCTCTATCAAAATAGAATTCTTCAACACCTGCCATAATTTTAGCACTACTGACCGAAGGTCAGAAGAGCTATATCAATGGCGTTGTTCCCATCCGTCTATCCATAAAAAACTCTCGTTTACGTGATGAGGCCCACAAATATAATCAGAATTCCTTGCAACTTTCTGAGGATGATTTTGGGATCATAAGGAAGGTTTCTTTTGAAAATTGGGCTAATTTTTGGAAAACACTGGAAACAGAGCCTTACAGATTTTTTACTCAAAATATTCTTTCTCGTTAATGTGATAAGTCTACAAATATTATCAGATTTCCTTGAAACTTTCACAGGATGATTGTAGGGTCATAAGGAAGGTTCCTCTCAAAAATGGGGTAGATCTGTGAAAAGAGGCTTTATGGATTTTTACTCAAAATATTCTTGTGTACACGCCGTCGTCATTGCGCAGTTGGTAGCGCGTCAATCTAGAGGTCCTGGGTTCGATCCCCGACGGCGGCACTCATCCTTTCCGACTACTTGTCTCTCACCAATGGGTCGATAATCGTAGACCTATGTGGGATAGCAGCTGGAGGCTAGGAGGGGATGTAATGGTAGTACTGGTGTGAGAAATACCAGGAATCCATTGTTAGGTGCTCCAGCCGCCGCGATATAACTGAGAGATTGTTGAAAGCGGCGTAAAACCCCATTCAAACAAAACAAATTCTTGTGTACGCAATAGTCCACAATTATCTTAGGTTTATCAAGCAATTTCTTCATTTATCACAATATTTTCTTAAGTGTAAAATTGCATGTATGTAAAAGCCAGTGATTATACAGGAAAGAGTTAAGAAGCTCATCTTCTATATTACTGCACTTAGATTTTTTTTTTTTTTTTTTTGCAAGAGATGCTATCACAATTTTCCAGGAAAGACAAAAGATTTCTTATTCCCCAACCGGTTATTGGTTGGGGGACTATAGATTTGCTGGATTGAGTCCATCTGCCCGTCGGTCACACTTTTGTCTGGATCATGTCTCCCAAAACATAAGTGCTAGCAGCTTCAAACTAGATACACTTATAGATTGCAATGTGGAGAAGTGTCATGTACAAGAACCGTTACTTTATCCTGCTCATTTTTTCAAGTTATTGTCCTTTGTTGTTTTAACCTGTACATTTCTTTGTGAACATATCCCCTAAACCATAAGTGCTAGTAACTTCAAAGTTTGCCATGCCCTTTTTTGAGTTGTTGTCCTTTGATATGTCTAATTTTACATTTTCAACATTTAACAACCATGATAAGTGGATGTGCCTGGAACATCATTAAGTTTGACAATTTCATTTGATCATTACTTGTGGGTTTTTACACTGATCTTCTTTGTTTATTGTCTTTTCTATCTTGCCTACGTTTATATCTCCAAATTCGGTTAACCATTTCCTAAACGGCAAAAATTTAGACTAGGCCAAATTTAAAGCTGCTGCTGTTGACAAAATAAATTTTATTTAATAATGAAATAATGAACATAATAGATGCTAATATTGGTATGTAGATACCGGTAGGTCTCAACAAGGTGCAACTGGGGAAGGTAATTTCATCAAGGTCAAGGTCAAAATTTTAACCCTTTTCCCTTAAAGAAAAAAAAAACGTAAAAATTACCCATTTCTAAAGAATTCCTGTTTTGGGGGCATGGTGTTTCACAAACACATCTTGTTCTTCTTCAAAAATTCCTGAGTAGTCAATTCAATTGTAGACCACTCAAATCAATAATGATTTATGAAGGAATAAGAAAAGGAAAAAGTTCAATTCCACAGTCACCAAAGTTTTTGTTTCAGACTTTTCTAAAAAAAAGCTGTATGTATACATAGTGGGTCTTGAACAACCCATAAATTGTCAATAGTATTGACAATTATAATATGTAGTAGATGTACTGATCAATTTTCAATAACAGCAATAAATGATCAATACTAGTGTCAATCCTGTAGACTGACAATATTATTGACCCTGTATTGGTGATCAATACTCTGATTCAATGTATTTTGGCATTTGTTAACACATTAATATGTAATATTTTATTGTCCTTGATATACCATAACTTGATATGGATAACATATGTTAAATTTCTTTTCAATTGATTATTATAGTGGTAGAGTATGATAAATCACAAACAGAAAAAATGTCTTCAAGTACATGTGTCCCTCTTTGATTCCTGAACTGAAATAGGGCACAAATATTGACAAAGGAAATCATGCTTCCAGAGATTCAAATTTGATAGTTGTGTGAAACTTGTTTTATAAGAAATCTATTTTATATTAATTCAATATTACTGTCAATAATACTCTAGGGTATGGACCATATACTTCAATAACTGAAATTAGTTATTTCAATTACCATGTGTAGATAAATGTTCTTGGATGCTTACTTGGACAGTTTGGTCATCGTTTAATAAATGTTAATCTTTTCATATGTTTTGATTTTATTATCTTTGGTGTTTTATATTCTCAATTATTTAGACTTCACCCCATTACCAGGTAACAGAATTTAAGACTGGTCCAAATTCAAACGAGTTGTGGACGACAATGTATAGTTGATCAGATTTTTAAAAATCTGTCTTTCAGGTTAGAAACCATTTTGGACATATGTTGGAACAAACATTTTGTCATTGTCCAGAATGTTTTCTTAACTCTTTCTTCGTGGGTGTCATAAAGCCGGACTGGGTTAAATGAAAAATTGATAAAGATTTATTGGCCAAACCCTGGGTTCCTGTCAGGTTTAATTTCAATAAATCTGCTGTACATAACAAGTCCTTTTCCTCTGTCTTTAAGTGTTACGTAACACTAATTATGGCGTTAACAAAGTCTCATAGTGATGAAAAGACCTATATTGGTGTTAATGGTGTAACATTTTCTTCTGCCTATATGTGTTAAACAACACTAATTATGGTGTTAATGAACTCTTACCATTGTGTAAAGGTACCCAATATTGGTGGCAACTCTGCTGCCACCAATATTGGTGTAATATTTTCTCTGTTAATCGGTGTCAAGTTACATTTATTATGGTGTTAATGAACTCTTACAATGGTGTAAAAGTACACCAATTTTGTGGCAACTCTGCTGCCACCAATATTGGTGTACTGTTTTTCTCTGTCCGTCGGTGTTAAGTAACGCTTACAAAAGTGTAAAGCTACACCAATATTGGTGGCAACTTTGCTTCCACCAATATTGGTGTAATGTTTTTTTCTGTCCGTCGGTGTTAAGTAACTCTTACAATGGTGTAAATTTACACCAATATTGGTGGCAACTCTGCTGCCACCAATATTGGTGTAATGTTTTTTACTGTTTGGCAGTGTTACTTTACACTTTACACAGATATATCGAACACTATTTTTAGTGTGACTTTTCCCGTTTTAAAACAGGTGTAAAGTTACACCATTATTGGTGGCAGCAAAGTTGCCACCAATATTGGTGTAAAGTGCCGAATTATTTTTTACAGTGTGAGAAATACCAGGAATCCATTGTTAGATGCTCCAGCCGCCGCGATATAACTGAAATACTGATAAAAGTGGCGTTAAACCCGACTCAATCAAACAATGATTTCATGACGCTTGTTAGTTTATATTGGAATTAATGGTAGTCACTCCATTTACCAAACTTACGATCTTTGCCTAAAATGCTTTTGCTCATTCTGAATTCCAACAGTGAAGGGCATTTTACACCATTAGTTCAATGATAATATTTCTTAGATTTGCAGCTTTATTTTTGCTTGAGGACTTTTCGAAGCAGAGTTTCAAGGGTTTTTCTTTCTTTAAAAAAAAAATGATCCATGAATTTTTGATTAAAAAATATCATGAGAAAGACATCTCTGTTTCTTTTTTCTATACAGGCATTTTATGCGATTAAACTGTGTTTAAACTTTTAAGTCTTGTCAGATGTACCACTGGCTATTAATGAATAATCTTGTATATTTCTGTGAGCCTGTAAGCCGTTTCATTCACTTGGTATAATAGCCTTTATTATATGAAAACCTTGATAACGATTACAATGCATGTTTCATTTCTTATCCAATTATGGAGAGAAATGATCTCTCTTTTCTACAAAGCATTCTGATTAATAGGAAATGAAGATTTTGAAATTTTCATTAAAAAGTTTAATCGATAGTGAGAAATCCTATTTTGATCGAAAGGTTTCTATGTCGATTTCCACGTAGCGGATCAATTGATTAATCCCATGAATTCTTGGTATCTTAAATATGATCATGCACGGTAGCTTGAATTAAGCCACTTTGAGCGTTCGAAGTTTATCCGCTTATTTCTTCCACACAGGATCCATGATAACTGAACGGAACCTATTTATCTCTTTTCTGTATAATGCCTTGTTTTTACGTCCCTGTGATTTTATACTTGAGAAAACATTGTGGGAAAAGAAGAAATTGCTTGTAACAAGCAATTTCTGCTTTTCCCTCAATATTTTCTAATCTGTAGGTTGGTTACTTTTCGAATTGCACCCACTTTTAATTGCTGTCTGCAATTTTTTTCAGTTTTAAAATAACACCAATGTGATGCTAAGAAAAAATACTATCTAAAATATAAAAAATGTATTTCACCATGTATATTTTCCTGAAAAGATTTGTTTGTTTGTTTTGTTTTTCTTTTATATACGTTTTGACCACTACATTAATGAACAAACTGAAGTTTTGGCGATACACCTTTTAAATGAAATATATATTTTCTGTCCTTATTTATGTTTTAATCCTTGTCATGCTGAATTATGAATTCACAAGAAAATTGCATCAAAATCAAAGGACTGAAAACACTGAAAACACTAAAGTACAGGTCAATATTTATATTGAAAATTTATCTCTGGCTAAAAAGAGACAAGACGGTGGTATAGACTAAAGATCAGACTGCACATAAGTGCAGGCTGATCTTTGTCTATACCTCCTGTCTAAGCAGGAATATTCTGGGTTCAGCATGACAAGGGTTAATACTAATTCAATATGAATATTCATACAATCATTTATCTGAGTAATAACCATTCAGTATGATA
This sequence comes from Fragum fragum, assembly GCA_946902895.1. Taxonomy (NCBI): domain Eukaryota; kingdom Metazoa; phylum Mollusca; class Bivalvia; order Cardiida; family Cardiidae; genus Fragum; species Fragum fragum. The sequence continues at coordinate 61,092,806 of OX336368.1, forward strand.
CCGCATTTACCCTATGTCAAACGATCATCGAAATAAATTGTAACGTCTATATTCCGGTTTGAGCACGAAGGTTAGGTAGCGCCATTTAAGAAATGAGAATTTTTTTTGTTTGTTTGTTTATTTGTTTTCATTGAGGCTAAACCTAAAACTGAAAACTTAATCACAATGTATGAATACGTGAAGCGGATTTATGTATTACAGTGATTAAGTTTTTATGTTCATACCGCAATGAAAACAACACGAAAATATCCTCATTTCTTATAACGTAATGCCATCAAACAAAACAAAGCAAATATTATTATTTATTTTTTATTTTTTTAATTTTTTTTTTTTTTTTTGTTTTTTTTTTTTTTTTATTTTTGTAAAATTCTATGTATCTACATGTACTTTGTTTGCAAGCTAATAAAATAGTTGCCTGCTCAAAATTCTCATCATTGAAGTTTGACCAAAAAAAAACTTAGCCAATCAAAACGCTTGAATCTTGAGAGAAGAAACTAAAATTAAATTATTATAGTTTGACCATATGGCGCGGTAGTGAAATCTATTTGTTATTACATGGATGACAATTATTACACTTTTCGAAGCCTATGGTAACTTGTCTTTGTTAAAATTAAATTATTATAGTTTGACCATATGGCGCGGTAGTGAAATCTATTTGTTATTACATGGATGACAATTATTGCACTTGTCGAAGCCTATGGTAACTTGTCTTTGTTAAAATTAAATTATTATAGTTTGACCATATGGCGCGGTAGTGAAATCTATTTGTTATTACATGGATGACAATTATTGCACTTTTCGAAGCCTATGGTAACTTGTCTTTGCTAAAATTAAATTATTATAGTTTGACCATATGGCTCGGTAGTGAAATCTATTTGTTATTACGTGGATGACAATTATTGTACTTTTCGAAGCCTATGGTAACTTGTCTTTTTTAAAATTAAATTATTATAGTTTTACCATATGGCGCGGTAGTGAAATCTATTTGTTATTACATGGATGACAATTATTGCACTTTTCGAAGCCTATGGTAACTTGTCTTTTTTAAAATTAAATTATTATAGTTTGACCATATGGCGCGGTAGTGAAATCTATTTGTTATTACATGGATGACAATTATTGCACTTGTCGAAGCCTATGGTAACTTGTCTTTTTTAAAATTAAATTATTATAGTTTGACCATATGGCGCGGTAGTGAAATCTATTTGTTATTACATGGATGACAATTATTGCACTTGTCGAAGCCTATGGTAACTTGTCTTTTTTAAAATTTATTTATTATAGTTTGACTATATGGCTCGGTAGTGAAATCTATTTGTTATTACATGGATAACAATTATTGCACTTGTCGAAGCCTATGGTAACTTGTCTTTTTTAAAATTAAATTATTATAGTTTGACCATATGTCGCGGTAGTGAAATCTATTTGTTATTACATGGATGACAATTATTGCACTTGTCGAAGCCTATGGTAACTTGTCTTTTTTAAAATTTATTTATTATAGTTTGACTATATGGCTCGGTAGTGAAATCTATTTGTTATTACATGGATAACAATTATTGCACTTGTCGAAGCCTATGTTATCTTGTCTTTGTTACCACTAAAATGATGGTCATTTTACAAATAGCGTTTCACATTTCACGGAATATCCTATATCAGTAAAATCCGTGCAATGTATCGATAAATTGCAAAAATCATATTACAAGTAGAATAAAGAAACTTTGTCCATAAAATACCGTGCTTATTAACCCACTCCCACACAATGACGCTTTTGGGCGCCCATCAATGAAAAGCAACTGGGAAAACATCGTGTAAAATGAAGAAATTGCTTGTAACAAGTAATTTCGTCATTTTACACAATGTTTTCTACACAGAAAGGTGAAAAAAAACTATAATTAAGTAAACCTTAAATCGTCGTCTGCAACTCCTTTCAATTTGGACCAGTCTTAATTTTTTTCTGAGTGATAATGGGTTAAACTCTGCTCTCGTTTGTACCTGTTTATAGACATGTCTCTTTAAAACTTGTCGGTAATTCATTACCACTCATTAAATATCGTCTGTCTATCAGAAAAGAGCTACAGATAAAGATAGATAGTTGGACTTCAAGATGATCAACAAAAGAATAAGAATCACTCGAGGTGCATTTATCTCTGGCGACTTTAAAGTCCAGTTTCTTTAGCAAAAAAAACCCTTTCAATATAAAGGACATCAAAGCTATCTTAGCACTATCAGCATTAAAAAGCCAAGCGAATTTGTGGAATGTCCCAGTGAAATCTATCTAGATAACCTCGATGGGCAAACAAAATGTAATACAGCTTGAATAGAGCTGTATTTACGACATTTTTGTCGCCGACCGACGAATATTTCAATGGAAGCTTGCAGTCTGTGCATTGTATGGACATTCAGGGCGGGCTCATGCGTAGTAGGAACCAGGCAGGAATAATATAAAGGAAAACTGCTAAGCTACAAAGAAGAAATACAAAGAAAGCAAGGCTCGTGCAAGCCAGATTAACAGCTCATGTAAAGTGCTCACATCTTTAACGAGATCTACTAATCAAGCTAAAATGGAAAATTCAAGCTAACTTCTAAATTCAGAGAAAAATGAAAAAAACAAAAACAAAAAAAAAAAACGTTAGGCAAATTTCAATAAAGGAAACAACAAAAAGGGGAATTTTTAAAAATTAAAGTCAGCCAAAGTTATAGGTTATGTTAACTTAATAGTCATCCAAAGTTAAGGTTCATAAATACTTAATTTAAGGTGAAGTTCGAATGAATTGGTACTATACTCTCAGATATATTCTGATGACAAAATTTTGTTATGAAAATCAAGCATGGAAGTAGCTAGTCAAGTGGGCGAATCGGAATTACAGAGCTACATTTCTAACCAATGAGATCTATGTATGTTTCAAGATCACAATTATTATAGCTTTTGATATAAATTCCGGACAAAATTTACTTCAAGTTACCAAAGGAATATTACTCGATAGATAAGCTAGCACACGTCTTTCTTCGCTGCATTTTTTGCGATCTGTCTACCCATGTTTCAAGTTAATATTAATTCTGCATTCAGAGATATTCGCCGGACAAAAATTAAATCTAAATTTGAAATGTGTCGAGGACATAAATGCCAAGGACATGAATGCTCCCGCTTAAAATCTTGTCTCATGACCTTCAACTATGTCCTTGAAATTATCCAACAGAACTTAACGCAAGACACTAGTAGCAAGGGGAACAATTATGCCAAATCGTTTTGAAATCCATGAATTAATGTTGAGGATATGCCCCCAGACAAGAAATGGACACACACTAACCAAATCAGCCACGCACACACTCACATACGGACAGATATAATTCTATGTGTTCGTCGTCATAACATGGTGGGGGAATAAAAATATTGATTGATTGATTGGGGTTTTACGCCGCTTTCAACAATCTTTCAGTTATATCGCGGCGGCTGGAGCACCTAACAATGGACTCCTGGTATTTCTCACACCAGAACTACATTACATCCTTTCCTAGCCTCCAGCTGCTATCCCACATAGATCTACGATTATCGACCCATTGGTGAGAGACAAATAGTCGGAATGGATGAGACGACAATAGTACCATCCTAAGGGAACAACTGTGCTGAGATATTTCGAAATCCATCCATAAATGTAGGAGATATGCTCCGGATAAGAATTAGACACACGCCTACACCCAACCACACACGCACACACACAGAGACAAAGAGGTTACTATATATGCCCGTACTCAGTACATGGTGGAGGAATAATAAAACCAGTCAGAGCTTCATACCACTCCTCGTTGATATCTATCCCCAGATTAACCCTTGTCATGCTGAACCCGGAATATTCCGGTTTTGGCAGGAGGTGTAGACCAAGATCAGACTGCACTAATGTGCAGGCTGATCTTAGTCTATACCTCCTGCTTGTATTTTTCCTGCAAGAGTTGTTTATGAAGTTGATTTCTAAAAAAATATTGATTTTTGACCAACAAGTTCTATCAGTGCTTTCAGCCCTTTGAATTGACAGTAATTCAGTAAGGTAATTTATACAGCATGACCAGGGTTAAGCTTCAAGTTTATTTCTACTTTATATTGAGAGATATGATCCGGCCAATATGGATGATGGTCAGACGTATGGGCGAAAATTAGTGCAAAACATTACCGAACGACAAAATGGCATCTCAAATTGTTATTAAAACATAATGAGTATTTTCGAATTGTTTCTCTCGATAGTTCGCCTTAAGAATGCTTTTTAACTTCCAAATAGACATCGAATCTTGATCATTTCGTAAATTTAAGTAATGCTCAATGTTGATATTTTATTCAAATTTTTGATTGCTATTTGTTTTATAAAGGGTGTTAAATGGCTTATTCATTCAAGTCATTATAAATTAGATGTATCTCAAACGAAATAGTTTTTCCTTGATCATTTACCAGCACTGTAAGCCATAATATATATGCAATTAACTCTCATGTTATCTTAAGGGCGACCCCTTTGTCGTGCCAGTCCAACTTGCGAGGAGATTTAGATTATTTACAAAAAAACCTTTCTTTTCGAGATAAATGGACATTGGTAGGAAGACATGCCTGATCTGAACAAATAAAACATTGATTTTATTCAAGGGATATAAATTGCTGTTTTTAAGAAAACCTATATCAATATTTTAATATGGAAAATTAACTTTTGGTAGGGTAGAAAATATTGTGGAAAAGGAAGAAATTGCTTTTTACAAGCAATTTCTTCTTTTTTCTTCAATATTTTCTCAATTATAGAATCAGAGAGACGTACAAACCAGAAATGGAACCGGAAATTGGCCTCATAAGATTATCAAAGATCTTATTTGATCAACACCACTTTGAAATTGCTACCGGACTCGTAATACATATGTAGCCCCCCCCCCCCCCCAAAAAAAAAGGGGGAAAAAAAGTTCCGCAAAAATTAATGCTTCTCTTTTTTTCCATGGCGTTTTCGTGGTTAGAAGAAAAGTAAAAGTTATTTGCTGAGCTAGACTACTGTAGTATGGAAGTGCGATACATCCATCTTAGACTAAGTTGTCGATTTCTAGATCAAGTATCGAGAGTAAGAAATAGTGAGATCGCAAAGAATGACCCTTAATCACGTGATATATCTACCCGGTACTAGCACCTTCGCCGTCTTGCGATTCTATTGCCAGCCTACACTTCGCGATTTCGTCAGCTTATTCTCGCTATTTACCCATCGTCCAATGGCGATATTGTGATCGGTTTTTAGTGATCTCTCTTTTAGATGCATAGACTCATATATAATTTTCCTCTGTGGAACAGTCTAATTTAACTAAACGTCATAATGTCATAAACCACCGCTAGTATTTCAAAACTACAATGTATAATATAGCATCGTGCGGTTTTCAATAGACGCCTTTCTTACACATAATTGATTGATCGAATGGGGTTTAACACCGCTTTAACAGTATTTCAGTCATATCGCGGCGGCTGGAGCACCTAATAATGGATTCCTGGTTTTTCTCACGCCACTACTACCACTACATCCTTTCCTAGCCTCCAGCTGCTATCCAACTTAGGTTTACGATTATCCACCCATTTGTGAGAGACAAGAAAGAATATGTGCCGCCGCCGGTCTTACACATGATTAAAGAGGCTCTTGATTATGAAAGGGAGGGAGGTTTTGGCTCCCATTTTTCAAATTTCTAACTGTAATACTTTTAGACATTTGTTTGAAGGTGATTAAGCCGACGTTGTAAGGAATTTCATTAACTATGAACTGTCGTCTGCAACTTTTTTTCAATTTGGACCAGTCTAAAATTTTGTCGTCTGGTAATCGGTTAAGGTTCTTATGTGATGGCGAAACTTCAAAAAGTTTCTGGTCAGTATATAAAGTTGTCAACGCTTAAGTGTCTTCATCCTATAATAACTTGAAGGGTGGATATTTCACTGGCCATGTTGATTTTGGTAAAAAGTTGATTAATTTAATGATTTTCCGTCAGTCTTTGGTCAGCGACGGTTGGTTATATTAGCAATGGGTCTCGCCATTAAAGCAAAACTGTGCATAAAGCAAAATGACATCTTACATAGAAAACATGTATATAACGATTCTTTTAAAACAAAATAAATTTTAAATATGTCTACATAAAACAAAATAAATTTTAAATGTCTACATAAAACAAAACATAAGACGATTTCTAGAAAACATTTCTATTAGAAAACATTGTTCTGGCTGCATGTATTTCTTTATCCTTGTAGTACATGTGTATATATGTGTGGGGTCCGTTTGAAAACTACGTAAATGTATGTTATGAATAATGAATGAAATATATGTAATGAATAAGCGAAATTAGTGAAATAAGAATTATTTTCCGTTTTGCAAGTTGTATACTAAAAAGTCCCACTTACATGAAGTTTATTCCATTTTGTTTGTTTTCTTATTCCCTTGTTTGTTCACATTGAACGTTTGAATTACAGGGTATTAGCACCAATGTATTACAATACCCCGTTCACTTTAACACATGGATTACAATAAATTCCACCCTTTTTATAATAAATTCCCAATACCTTTTTATGTCCAATTTTAGGTATGACTGAGGTTTGTAATTCCCCACAAACAATTTGCTGCACGGTATGGGTTGGTATGTTTTCTATTTTAGGCCTGATATCAATGCATAACTTTTGTTGTTATCTGGCATGCAACTGTGTGCAGAAGTTTACTTTGTTCGCCTTATCTTTTGATGTAATCCCCACACTAAGGGTTGATCGGGGGATTATCGATTTAGTGTAAATAATTTGACGAGCTCGAGACGACATCGATTTCCGTTCTTGATCCAATTCGTTAGTTTATTTAGCCTTATGGCATTTAATTTTGTCCTACCGTTCTTTTAAACCATAACCAGACGACAGAATTTTAGATTGAAATTGTAAGTCCGTGGAATCTAAAATCCATTTAACTTTTACGATCGAAAACATTGTGGTCATCGAAGAAATTGCTTGTTACAAGCAAATTCTTCATTGTTCACAATGTTTCCAAAGCTCTTTTTGAGGGGCGTCGAAAATCGGAATTATGTGGGTTCAGGGCCTAACAAGATAGAAGTTCAGTGCGCATCCAACCTCGTGTATGATTACACGATAAATTCTTTCTCGTCACACGAGCGTGTTCTTTTAAAATCACGACCACGATGACGCTTCAAAAAAAGCATCGCTAAGGTCCATAATATAGTGCTGTGTTTTCAAAGTGAGACCCGGCCGACACACTCTTCTTCTTACAAGACTACAAAATTCAGACTGAACCGTTTTTATAAAAGGTCCAGACGGCACATAAAAGCGATTTTAAATTATCCCATTTTCACACAATAACGCTTCTCACGTCCCAAAAAAAAAGAAAAATGTAGAAAACATGGTGTGCAATAAAGAACTTGCTTGGTACAAGCAATTTCTTCATTGTGAATAATGTTTTCACTCTCAAAGACAAAGATTTTTAATATTTCATAAACTATATTCTTACGTCTCCAACTGATTTGAATTTGATCAGTCTAAAATTTTGTCGCTCGGTAATGGGTTAGAAATGTATCATATTCCATAAAAGAAACAGAGAGAAAATGATAATTTTCTTGTGACATGCACATTTTCCTCTTCTCACAAAGTTTCCTTTGCGTCATTCACTTGGGAAGTCAAAACAAGGGACTGTGTAGTATTTTGAAATCAGAATAATGAGGTAAAAATGAGCCTTAAAAGTTAAGTTTATTTCCACGTTATCCAACACACTGAAGTTGTACAACGTTAGGATATCCTATCAAATGACAGATCTATGGTTTGCTTAAATAGCAGGGAAGCATAGACTTCTACATTTGACAGATCGCTGGCCCTGTCCCATGGCCCTGCTGGCCCCGCCCCCTAACTCCACTGTCAAACTACACTGACTCCGCTCACCAAGACCAATGATTCCGACAAGAGGTTCCACTTCGATATTAGATAGCTTTATTTTGCGAAATTCGTAGCCAGTAAAATGTAACAAAAAATGAAATAGTCGGTTGGCGAACTAAACGTCCTAACTACAGTTAGCGTAATCTATAGTTACAAAGTTTAAGTCTCAAAACCAACAAAAATGTTTCACGTGCATGTCGCCAATGTTTGAGTTCAAAGTTCATTTCAATCTAATAGAATGATTTGATTGGTCGACGGATTCTTTGAGCGTCAATTACTGGGTATTTTATGACACCAGATAGACTATTATTCTTGACCTATGTTCCACAGTCCCTTAGATGGGCTACAATTAAAAACTAGATGCCCATGTGGGCCTGACACGCTCTACAGGCAATTAAGTTTTCCGTTGAACGAGAATAGGTTGAGTGAAAGCCACACTACCCATTTTCCTGTGATTTCTTATGGATCCACTTCTTTTTCGAAAGAAACTTTCTCTACGACCCTACAATCGCCCTGTGAAATTTTTAAGACAATCTGATAATTATTGTAGACTTAATCACACAAATGAGAACGTTTTGAATGATAATCTGTAAGGCTCCTTTCCTGTGTTTCCAATGCCACACTTATTCCATGCATTTTAGAAGAGAATCCTAAAAATATGTGGACTTTATTGTGTTCCGAGGATATTTCAATCGAGTTCTCCAGAGGCCTCTTTTATTGACCTTACCCATTTTTAAAAGAATAAGTCCATCGGATTTTACAATCATTCTGTGAAAGTTTTAAGAGACTTCGATGAAAGCTGTGAACTTAATTGTGTTAACAAAGATTTTGTAATAAATTCTCCATAAGGTCCCTTAAAGATAGACGAATTGACGGACGGGTGGACGCACGAATGGGAAACACGCAATCGCTATAGCTATTCTGGCTCTTCGAACAGAGCAAAAAAAGAGCAAAAAACACAAATAAACGACCGATTTTAGTATCTATAATCCAACGGCGATAATGTGTAACTTAATAAAGACACATCCCCATATATAATCACACCATGCGGGTCAAAGGCAGTTGTGAAAACAATAAGGCACCGAAAGACGCTCTTGTGTAAGAACACCATCGACCTCATTGTTGCGGTTTTTGTGGGTTTTTGTACGTAAACAAGTGACATTTTACCGTCTGTGAGGTATATCCACAGCGTTGAAGTTAAGCTGAAGCGCAGACCTTTCTTGTGGTAAATCATCATTTATAATCTTGTACCTGCAAACGAAAACCAGAAAAGGCATATACCAGCTTGATATAACGTCTCCATAAGACTACCGCATATTAATTATGATCCGTCAGGTAAAAAGGAACCTACTTGGTGTTTGGCACAGTAAATACTTGAAAGAAAATGGACCCATCAGAGGTCAACAAGAAGTCACATTCCGACAATAATTAGATAGTAAGGTAGAATGATCATTCTAGATTAGAAAAATTGTGAAATATTGTAAGATATATACCATATCAGGCTGCACAGCCTACCCAGGGTCGATTCTTTTACACAAGCAAGAAGTTCCCTTTTCGCTTGTCTTGTCACGTGGTTGTATAGATAGGAACATGCTTGTCTAGTGGTATTCCTCTTGTTTGAAAAGGCTTAACCCATAATCTATAGATTTTTAGTTATCTATACAGGCTTGATCTTATTGGTTTAATCCTGTCCTGTTCAACCCTGGTTTTTACGTCCCTATGCTTTTGTAATTGATAAAACATTGTAGAAAAAGAAGAAATTGTTTGTATCAAGCAAATTTCTTCTTTTTCACATTTTTTTTCACCCTACGAAATGGTTATTTTCCAAATTAAATGCACTTTAAATTTTCATATGAAAAATCTTTGAACTTGGACATGTCTAAAATTTTGCGAAACAGGAAAGCGTTAACTCTTCACATATTGGGGGATTTTCATTTTCAGAAACAAGAATAACTTCAGAATTATTCAGTAGAGTTTTAACAAATTACGGCATCCCTTCCCTGGACAACTGCTTCTACCAGTTGTTTCTGAGTAAATTTGGACAACAACAAATAAATGAATGCATTATATGAGTTGACAAATCGCGACTGCAAATCAAATTACCAGTCGACCAATGAAATCATTCATTTAGACCAAAATGAGTTAACCTTTATGTTGGTTTAGCGACTGAAACGTGGTAAATAAAGCTTATATTCAAGCTGTAGTTACGGCTTTTAAATAGCGACGTACTGATTGGTTGTTTTTAAGGGTTATAACATCCAGTTCAACAGCTGAGATCATATGGAGACAGAGCCTCAGTTTAACCCATTCCAATCCGATAGAAAATTTAGACAAGTCAATATCAAAGTTGTTGCAGACGACAGTTTAAAGTTGATTAAATCTTTAAAATCGCTAACTTTAGGAGTAGAAAAAATGTGGATAATGAAGAAATTGACAAGCAATTTCTTCATTTTCAACAATGATTTCCAAAGCTTTCGTATCGAGGCGTGTTGAAAGCGTCATTGTGTTGGAATGGGATGACATGTCATATGAGAGACTCAATAAGCGGAGGATCAAACCAGGGACCCCTACACTTGAGTCAAGCTCGTTACCATTAGACCAAATCTCCAGCGCCTTACTGTGGCTGAGAAAAGATACAAGCAATTGTATTGCTATTGATATGTAAAACGGGAAGAAGAAATCCTTTTGTTTCGGAAGCGACCTGTAGGACCCCTTCTTGAATCACCGTTGTTACACTCCGTTGCCTTTTGTTAAATAGGGTTAACCCATTCCCACTCAATCCCTCCTTTTTACGCCCCTCAACAAAAAAAAGCTTGCGAAAACATTGTGGAAAATGAAGAAATTGCTTGGATCAAGCAATTTCTTCATTATCCACAATGTTTTCTATCCCAAAAGACGAAAATATTCAAAATTCCATCAACTTGAAATTGTCGTCTGCAGCTCCTTTCAATTTGGACGGGTCTAAAATTCCACTGTGTTGGAATGGGTTAAAAGGATGAATTGACGAATTGCTAACCGTGCCCACTGAGGCCCCGACAAACTTCAATTTCGATACTGAACGGTGTTTCTTTTTTAAATTTTACAGGTAGTACCATGTAACAAAAAAAATGTTTGTTGGCGATCTAACAGTTGCTGTAGTCACGACATTTAGGTCGCCAAACCAACAGGTATGCTTCATATTAAAACACGGAAAATGTTGAAGTTCAAATTTAGCTTCCAGTCTAAATATATTATTACATTATTTATTAAGACCGTAAGTGAAATTTGAACTGAATTTTGATTGATCGATCGATCTTTTGACTGACAGCTGCTATCCGTCAGTTGTAAGTGTGTAGCCCATGTCACAAGTTTCGTAAGGATTCAAAATGGAGTTCATTTAAAAGAGCGTTCATTTGTCTTCAGATTCATGCTAGGACATCGATACCATAAGGGATAGACTTTTCTTCAAATTCACGATGGTTACGACGATATCACATTTTTGTAATGGCGGCGGGAATATAGGGAATAATACCACAGTGTCTTTTTCTATTTGTTGTTATCGTGTTCGAGAATCATGTGTAGGCATTTTTTATTGGATGAGGCCGAACACGATCCGAGAACACGATAACAACAAATAGACAGTAATATTCCTTTTATTATATACTCTTTAGGACATGATATTAAGAAAATTCTCTTAAATGATTAAGAAATAACCAATAGAAAAAAAAAAACAAAAAACAACCGAACATCAATACACAAAAAAGTAGTCCGTGTTTAACGGTACTCGACGAATATGGCATAATGGTACACGCCGAATACGGATTTTTTTCTGTCGAGTTGTATAAGATAGCCAGATTTTAATCCATATCTTTTATAGGTATATAATAAAAAGAATTACCTCTATCCGTGCGTGTGTATACGTGGGTACGTACGTGTGAATGTGAGTGTTTGTTTGCGTGTTAGTGTGTATGTCCGGCATTGATTGATAGATTTCAAAATAGTTTAACACAGCTGTTATTGAGTAGCACTAGTCTCACGCGTAGAGTTGTGTCGGATACTCCCAAGTTCAAATGACACAACCGAAGGTAATGTGACAAGCAATACTGTGTGTGTGACACATTCGGAACGGTCGAATGCTAAAGGGGGAACTTATCAAACCTGTTAGTATTTCCGTTTATTTATCGTCGCTACCGTAGCATATGCCCATATTAGCGACGCCTTCAGAAAACTACTAGTTGTTACGGGGGATAGTGCAAGGATACAGGACGAAACTGCTGAGAGCTCCGCCTGGTTCTTTAACGTGCTCTTTAACGTACTCGGTTGGTAGCATCGTCACGCAAAGCCTCGGTTTAACGTCTCATCCGATAGATTAGTTTGTTGTTAGATATGGTCACGGGGCTCGAACCCGTGATCTTGAGGTTTGAAGTCAAGTGCTCAACCAACTGAGCCAATCGGGCTGACTTATCAAACCTTATCACTAAACAACAAAATAGTCTCGATAGAAACCAATCGCGGCCGACAACCGACAACCTACCAATCAAATAATTTATTCAGCCCGGACCTGAGCTTATCAACTCCAACAATGGCCGCCACTTTCTTTACCTTTATTGTTTGTTTGGCGACTTAATAGTCGTAACTACAGCTTATTCAAGCTGTAGTTACGACGTTTAGGTCACAAACCAACCATTTTTCTTTTTTGTTATATGTTACTGGCAACATTTTGCAAAATAACGCCGTTAAAAATCCAAGCCAAACTTCCTGTCGGAGTTAATGGGAGGGGTCTACGAAGTAAGAGGGCAGGACCAGCGATTGACCAATTTACATACATTGATACATTGCAACATCGGCCTCAGAAAGTCTATAGCTTCTAGCCCTAAAAGGAGAACCATAGAATTTTAACGGACCTAATTAAGGGTGCAGCTTGTTTGAGGTATACTGCGTATGAAATATTCTCATGTACTTCGGAATAGCCGTAGGTCAGTGATACCCGGACAAATGTTACCGGACTTAAGATCTGATATATGGATGTACAGAAAGACAGGACAAAGAGGTGTAGATTTTTCTTCAGAAAGAAAATATATATACAGATCAAAGGGTTTGTTACAAACGGATCTTGCCAGTCGATAAGATCGATTCATAAATCATATCATTCATTTAGACAGGAAATTAACTTTGACCTCCGATAAGTGTGTCAAGTTCTTCTTTATTGGTTTGACAACTCAAACGTCGTAACTACAGATAATTCAAACTGTAGCTTCGACGTTTAGGTTGCAAACCTTCATTTTTTAAACTCTTCATTACATGTAACTGTTCATAAATATTGCAAAATAGCGCCGTTTGATATCTCAGTTAACTCCCTGTGGTCAGTGGATATAGAAACAAATTCGAGATTTATATAATACATTTCTAAAAGAAAATCTTGATCTGCTTTATATTTTTGTTTGTTTGTTTGTTGTTTTGTTTGTTTTGTTTTGTTTTTTATCCGTCAAAGATGGGGGTCAATTCGAAAACAAAATACAAATTAATTAAAAAAAATACGATGTAGTTTCGAGGTTTCGGTCAATATATACGGCCAGCGATCTTTCAATTAATCACGACATAATTGACCAATAGCGGTTGTAAATCAAATTACCAGTCGACCAATGACATTATTCATTGAGAACAGAAATGAGTTTTGACCCACAACATTGGCCGCCAGTTTTTCTCCTATTTATTGATTTGGCGACTTTAACATCGCAACTAAAGCTTATTCAAGCTGCAGTTACGACGTTTAGGTCGCCGACAAAATATACTAGCTATATTATTTTCAAAATAACGCAGTTTAAAATCGAAGCCGGACTTCCTGACGGAGTCAATGGGTGTGTCTAGCGAAGTAAGTTGTCGGGGCCAGCTATTGGTCAGTTGTACCAACTGTAACTCAAATAATTATTTGACCCTCGTCATACTGAAAAAAAATCTCCACAGAATTGCTTTAAATCAAAGGGTTGATTGCACTGAAGGCACTTATTCAGAAGTTGGTTAATAGATATTTCGAAAATTTAACTGTTCTTGCATCTCTTGCCTATAAGGGATAAACAGGCACATATGTGCAGGCTGATCTTTGTCTACACCTCCTGCCAAAACAGGAACATTCCGGTTTCAGCATGATAAGGGGTAAGAGACATTTCATAATGTTCTAAAGTCGATCCGTACTAATAAATCAGAAATCACGGACGAATAAACTTTTCCATTTAAATGCAGTCTATGGTCTCATTTATGGAAGCTTATTCCATTGTTAAATTCCTCTATAATGTCGTTATGTACACAAGAGAACGGGTTTTGTGCTAATATTGTTTTATAGAATAACTATCCTATATACATTTAAAAACACCGGATGACGACATCAAATTGATCCAATGTTTCCTATTAAACTGACCCTTCGTTTAGCATATATCTTACAAAAATGTAGAATCGTACAATTAAATGATTTGAATGAGCATGTAATTCTTAAAGAAACGATCGTAAAATTGTGTTGGGGTAATGATAATTGCAATATTTCTTTACGTATAAAAAAATACTGAAAACTACATGCGTTTATGTGTGTGTGTGTGTGTGTTTTGTTGTTGTTTTTCTGTTTGTTTTTTGTTTGTTTGTTTTGTTTGTTGTTTTTTTACAACAGATAAACATGAAACCAACTCTATCGTTCTCATTACAGGACGGCCTATAACTTACTTGCATACAAGGAAAAACAAATGTGATAAACTTTTCCTTAAAAGTCGATGAGAATATTTTTAGTTTGAATTTTAAAAATATAATTCTCTCTGCATAAAGACAATAAAAAGAAGACAGGTTTTGTGTTGAACTACGTGTTCTCTGTGCGCATTTAATAAATTATATCCGTGCTCTAAATATTTTCATTTAGATATTATTCACATTTTCAGCCATCGGAATGCGACGATTTCTAATGACACGTTTGGCATTAATACATTTTTTATATTCATTAAAATCTTGTAAAATGTCTACGGGGTTCGAACCGATAGAATTTTTCATTATCATCATTTTATTCTATTCCCAGCAGTGAAATCTTTGAATTCATTAACGAATTTGGTTATCTTTTCTAGAGGCATTATATGCTTTTATTTCGAAAATAAGGAAAGCCTTTATTCAAACAAGTTCTTTGAAATAACACTTGTTAATCTAAGGTAAAAGAAAGTTATTAAAGTTCCAATCGCTTGCCCCGCCAACTGAAGTCCTAGGCCCCGCCAAAAAACTCCGACAGGAAATTCTGCTTCGATTCGGCGTTGATTTGCAAAATTGATGGCCAGTAGCATAAATTTAAAATGGTTGGTTGGCGACCATTTAAGAGATGAAGAGAATATTTTTTTGTTTTCATGGAGGTATGAACCGAAAAACCTAATCACACTGTATGAATACGCGAAGCGGATTCATACATAAGTGTGATTAGGTTTGTTTGTTTGAATGGGGTTTTACGCCGCTTTCAACAATCTTTCAGTTATATCGCGGCGGCTGGAGCACCTAACAATGGAATCCTGGTATTTCTCACACCAGTACTACCATCACATCCTTTCCTAGCCTCCAGCTGCTATCCCACATAGGTCTACGACTATCGACCCATTGGTGAGAGACAAATAGTCGGAAAGGATGAGTGCCGCCGTCGGGAATCGAACCCGGGACCTCTAGATTGAAAGTCCGACGCGCTACCAACTGCGCTATGACGGCGGCACATGTGTGATTAGGTTTTTCGGTTCATACCTCCATGAAAACAAAAAATATTCTCTTCATTTCTTATGATTTAATAGTATCGAGCAAAAAAAAGTAAAACTTTACAATTTTTTATTCATTTTTGTATTGGACTATTTTGTGCGGAAGCATACAAAATTGCTGCGTGCTCAAAATTTTGTCCATGGAGTTATAAATAATTTTTTTCGACCAATCAGAACGTCCGATTTTGATAGACGAAACTAAAGATTAAATTATAACGTCGTAACTTCAGTTTGACTAAGCTACGACGTTTAAGTCGCCAAACAAACAAAAAAGAATAAATCATTCCCTCATAGTGACGCTTTTAAACGTCTCTCAAGAAAAACAATTTGGGAAAAAACTTTGTGGAAAATGTAGAGATCGTTTGGAACTAGCCATTTCTTCACAATTTTTCCACCAAGAAAGTTGAAAAAATCTATTATTTCATAAACTTGAAATTGTCATCTGCAACTTCTATCAATTTGGACAAGTCTAAAATTTTGGCGTCTGGTATTGGGTTAACGAAAATGTCGATTGATATCGGACTTGAAAGCTTAGGTTCGGGTTGATTAAAATGATTTGATGGGTAGGTTGATTCCTTGATTGACAGTCGCGATTGATCAATTACCTTTTAAGCTCTCCTGGTAATAAAGGAAAACGTAACAATTACAATAAATGGTAAAAAATGCAGTGCAGATAAAGGAGATTTTCTGCAAAAACAGTTGTACGAGAGTTCTTGAAAAGGAAGAAAAACATTTGTTTGTGTGTCAGTCAATCCCATTTTACCATGGTGTGACAGGTTGATAGACGAATAATGTCAGTTATTCATGTCTGGATATTGTATTAGGTTAAACTTGTTAAGTGCTACTTGTTTAATTAGTCCCTAAGCAATTGTTGTTCCATGTAAATACAGAAATCTATGGATACTGATTACGATAGAGGTTAGCAGTTACCTATCTGTCTACAGTAGCGAAATAGTTATAATTTTAGAACCGTGCTCCATCGTTGCTAACCAAGGGAAACGCCAACTACGTGTCTATTAACGTTATTCTTGGTTAGTGAGCGTCACCCTTGGTAAGTTAATCCTTTCCTGTTCAATCCCTTGTTTTTACGTCAATGTGGTTTTTATACTTGAGAAAACATTGTGGGAAAAGAAGAAATTGCTTTTTAAGCAAATTCATTTTTTCCCCGCAATATTTTCTATCCTGTTGGTTGGTTACTTATCAAACTGTACTCACTTTTGGTTGACGTCTACAACTTCTTTTGAATTGGACAAGTCTAAACAGGAAAACAGGAATGGGTTAGGATGTCTAAGCTCGTGCTAGGACACACGGTAAAGTATGGCCAGGATTAAAAATGTGATTTTATTACGGTTCCTCTCAGTAATAATGAGATCGTCACATTTCCCCCTTTCTTTATTACTGGTTAGGTCACGTGATATCTGATCATAAAAATCGCCCTTCCGACTGCCGCCCATTGTTCAAGTCGTCAAGTCCAGTCTGACACATCAAATCGTCGGTGAGCGAATAATGTTGTAACTACAGCTTAAATAAAGCTGTAGTTACAATATTTCGCTCTTAAACTGATGACATCATTTTTATCTGATAAATCATTAAATATTTTGGATATTTATGTTAAGTCTAAATTCAAAGTTGTTGCAGACGACTATTTCAAGTTTATGAAATCTTTAAAATCGCTGTACTTAGTGGTAGAAAACATTGTGGATAATGAAGGAATTGCTCGTGACAAGCATTTTCTTCATTTTCCACAATGTTTTCCGAAGCTTTCGTGTCGAGGCGTGTTTGAAAGCGTCATTGTGTTAGAATGGGTCAGAGTGTCATGAGAGACTCAAGAAGCGGAGGAATGAGCCAGGGACCCCTACACTTGAGTATAGCTCGTTACTATAGACCAAATCTCCAGCGCCTTACTGTGGTTGTGAAAGGTTACAATCAATTGTATTACTATTGATATGTAAAACAGGGAAAGAAATCCCTTTGACTTTAGTTTCGGGAGCGACATGTAGGACCCTTTCTTGAAGACACTCCGGTGCATTTTGTTCAAAAAGGGTAAAAAATCAAATTGACGGATCGCTGACCACGCCCACTGAAGCCCCGACAAACTTCCATTTCGATACTAAACGGTGTTTTCTTAAATATTTTACGGGTAGTACCGTGTAACAAAAATTGTTTGTTGGCGACCTAACAGTTGCTCTAGTCACGACATTTAAGTCGCCAAACCAACAGTTATGCTTTATATTAAAACACGGGAAATGTTGAAGTCCAGTCTAAATATACTAAGGGAAAAAAGTTTAGCAATTTTTTTCGACCTACATTATTTTTCAACGTAAATGTATAAACATCATAAAATCAATCTCGTTTGCAATTTCTAAAAGCTAACTAACTAATTATGCATTAAGAGCACGTTTTCCTCGCTTCTAAAGGCTGTCTGACGCAATTTTACTGAAACACGTTCTGCATGTGCTTCCACATGTACGTGAAGTCTATATCCACAATGTCTATCCCAGTTCATTGGTTAGCATCAGTAACATACGGAGCCCTGTAAGTGACATTCTGTACACATTTTTAAATTCGTTTTAACGAAATATTAATTTGTTATTACGAAATATCAATTCGTTTTAACGAAATACTAATTCGTTTAAACGAAATACTAATTCGTTTTAACGAATTAGTATTTCGTTAAAACGAAATATTAATTCGTTAAAACGAAATACTTATTCGTTTTAACGAAATACTAATTCGTTTTAACGAAATACTAATTCGTTAAAACGAAATACTAATTCGTTTTAACGAAATACTAATTCGTTTTAACGAAATACTAATTCGTTAAATCGAAATACTAATTCGTTAAAACGAAATACTAATTCGTTAAAACGAAATTCTAGATGGTTTTAACAAAATGGCGATTTTAGGTTTCTCGCCCCTTTACTTGTGACTTGGGCAGCTGGGTCGGTTTCGAGCTTGCCCGGTGAATATTGCATTATTTACTGTATAATAATTGTTCATGGTTATTATTATCATCATTTTTATTTGTATTATTTATTTATTAATATTTTCAAAATCGCACGAACATGTATAATGCAATGCTATGCTCCCACTGCCGATCCGATTTACTCGATCAACTCGATCGCCTGATTTCCCTGACCAAACTCGACCGAGCTCTACCAAAAGGCATATACATAACTTCTTCTTGATCTTTACTCGATCTAGTCCAGCCCCTACACGTGTATTCGCGATCGCAACCCGACCTCCATTCCGATGTCTACTCGAACATCCCGACCTTAACTCGATCACTACTCGATCCCTTCCCGACCATCTCGATCTTAATGCGATCGCTATCCCATCTTTGCCCGACCACCATCCTTCCGAATTCTGCTCAAGCATCCCGACCAACTCGATCATACACGAGTATTTTTGACATGGCAAAGATATTCGGGTAGGAAGCCGGAGCGATGCCGACCACACTCGATCGCTCCGACCTCCCCCGTCACACATGCTGACCAAGCTCCATCAGTACTCGATCGCTTGATCGGGCTTGGTCGAGTTGATCGGATCGGCAGTGGGAACATAGCATTACATATAAGATATGTTTTTCTTCCATTATAATTGTTTACAAATGAAATCACTTTCAAATACCATCTGTTTTAATTGATACAATATTTATTTGGCAATTTATCAGATACAACAAATAAATATACCCCCTTTGAGCATGTAGCACAACCATTTAAGACTGAAACTATGTGCAAGAAGCATAATGTATATTTGGTGTAGGTATGTATTCCCTCTAGAGTATTAATGATTACCGATCCCCTGTAATGTCAAGAGTATACAATATATGCCAATACACATTTACCTTTGAATGAATAATTGATAGAAGTGCTAATTGGTCATTATGCAAATGCATTTTTCGGGATTAACGTAATTCAGCAATAAATACATCAGATCGATATGGGTGAGAGAATTTTGAAACATTTCAGGTTTTCAAATGTTAGAGAAGATATGTATAGAAGAAAGCCAAATCCAGAAATGAAATTAGCTGCTGCGCCGGGTACCGTCGTTTCCATGACATTATCTATAACAACTGCGTTCAGTTCGCGAAGTATATCGAAAAAGTCACACGTGGATTAAATTTGTAAGGCGAATGATGCAAAGTCTAGCCTGATTGCTCAGACTAAAACTTGCAAGGCATTTTCCCCTCGTATTTAGGATGTAACACGAACTTTCAACATTTCGCATATGACTGCCTGGCAAGATCATGATGTCACGGGTATAAACATGTAATTGGCCTCGCTTAGAGATTTCAAATATTGTAAAAAGAACGAAAGCATAGCCGTGTTTCTTTTAAGATAAAGACTTTTAAGATTTCTTAAAAATTTTAATTAGGATATATCGCGTCGGGTCTTACAATTTTTAACTGAATCGCGTGAGATATCCTGCTTAGAAACCTTAAAAAATCTTGAAAACGCGCCGCACTCAGGGTTTAATTCACATGAAGACCATCTGGGAACTTTGTAAAATAGATATTTGAAAAAGAGATCACGTCAAATAAAGGTTTACCGTAGGTCGGATTTCAAAAATTCTTATACAGGGAGTGTAATGATCACCAGTTCTTGATTAACATGTGCGAAAAGTTTGATCCTAGTCGGCCTGCGCAATCCACGAAGTCTGACTAGGGTCGACACTTTACGCACTACCCAGATGTTCCCACTTCGCCTGACGGGTCACAGTTTCACTTGTTTTGTGATGAAATTACCAATAGATAAGGCTACCGTGAAGAAAATCTCGATGATCCACCGGAAAGCATTAAATAATAAGTGATAATCTACCGAAAGTTCTCGATATTTTACCGAAAAGCACCACGCCATATAAAGTACTGCAACCGTTTAAATACATGTAAATAGTTTTCATCAGGAAGGGTGTTCCGAAAGTTTTGATAATAACGAAACCTATTTCAGTATTAAGCAGAATATCTCTTACGGTTAACTAGCTGATGAAAAAATACCATCACAAAATTGCTCGACTAAAAATATGCTAGCCGAGCGCTAGTCGAGCGCAATTACTATATAAGCTTCTAATTTGCATAATCTTTGGTACTGTGACATATTTGGCGGGTTGAGAATGGTTCGGCATCTGGATGACGTCAAGAAGTCAACTTTACGTGCTCTAACCCCCTTTTGATTGCATAAGTGTTATTGCCCACATTTCAAAGATGAATCTCAGCAATCATTGTATGGTTTAAAAAGAAAAAAACCATTACAATTTGACTATGCCATGTGACCACAGTAACCATAAACTACTGTGACGTTTCTATTAAGTTCAAGATCTTATATAGCGTTAAGCAACGTTATTAATATAGGCCTAAGCATATTGCATGTTCTATAAGGCCGTCTACTATGTCACCATATCCTAAAATAGATTAATGTGTGGACCAAACGCACAACTTTTGAAGCCCCGGCTGCAGTTAAAAATCCATTTATATACTGCTGTTAATGGGGTAATTATGTCAATGCTCAATAGAATCCGCGTATGTTACGTAATGTCGTATTTCACTTAGTAAACATAATTCTTTCAAAGCTAAATACGGGGGTTATAAACTCTTTATATAAATTTCAAAATTCCAAATTTGTGATGGCACGTGGTCACGAGTTAGCCAATCAGTAAATAGCACCAGGAAGAGTGGTGACGGATTTCCGTCACTCTTCTTGATGCTAATTAATATTTGTCCTTAAATATTTAATTAGTCTGTCGGGAACGGTCAGCTACGGTAAAAATATAACGATTCGATGAGAATCCGTCACCATGAATGGTGACAGTAAGCTATCAGAAATTTGACTAGTAACCACAGTAAACGCGAGGGTTCTCTACTGTGTTATCATAAGCATATATGTGCATTTATGTTTTGGGTTTTGGCAGTCAGGGGCTGTTACGACGCGGACAGCTCAAGCTTTTCACGTGTGACCTATACTGTTTCTCTTACCCCTTAACTTTGTTATAACTTATTTCGTAATAACGAAATAGTAAATCGTTAAAACGATTTGCTAAATCGTTTTAACGAAATACTAATTCGTTTTAACGAAATACTAATTCGTTAAAACGAAATACTAATTCGTTAAAACGAAATACTGATTCGTTAAAACGAAATACTAATTCGTTAAAACGAAATAGTATGTTTCGGAAGACTCGGTTGTTACCATCCGCCACATGAAGACAGAATAGGTTACACTCCTGTCCGTTTTTGCCTCATTAAATAAAGAGCACCAAGGGCCCATTTTAACAATTTGTAGCTCCTCCCAAAAGTTTTGTTTGGACTTAAATCTTAGTCCGTCTTAAAGAGCTCTTTTTTGGTCTTGAATTACAGGCCAGGATATGAGCATTAGAGATTTTTTTTTTCGCAAATCTTCTGCACATCAACCCATGAAACTGGAAAATACTTTAGGCTCGGAAGTGAAAGTCTTGTAGAGTACCAACTTATAATGTCAGTTTCTACATGGAAATAGTTCCCTGATAAATGTTTTGAATCACATGCATGACAAACAGCAGTGATCTCTCACTCTGCAGAACTCAACATCAAGCAACTTGCTATTAATTAAACGTTAAAACAGCATGACAGAATGAGGAGATCAAATTCTCTTGGAGTTGACCCAATAGAAGCGGTATGTCAAAGATTGCATAACAAATATAAATATTCCGTTTTAACGATTTAATATTTCGTTAAAACGATTTAGTATTTCGATTAAACGATTTAATATTTCGTAAAAACAAATTAGTATTTCGATTTAACGAATTAATATTTCGTAAAAACGAATTATTAAATCGTAATAACGAATTAATATTCCGTTTTAACGATTTACTAATTCGTTAAAACGATTAAGTAATTCGTTAAAACGCATTAATATTTCGTAAAAACGAGTTAGTATTCTGATTAAACGATTTAATATTTCGTTAAAACGAATTAGTATTTCGTCTAATCGAAATACTAATTCGTTTTAACGAAATACTTTTTCGTTTTAACGAATAAATATTTCGTTTTAACGATTTAATATTCTGTTATAACGAAATAATATTCCGTTTTAACGATTTAATAAATCGTTAAAACGATTTAGTATTTCGTTTTAACGATTTAATATTTCGTTAAAACGATTTAGTATTTCGATTAAACGATTTAATATTTCGTTTTAACGAATTAGTATTTCGTTTTATCGAAATACTAAATCGTTTTAACGAATTAATATTTCGTTATAACGAATAAATATTTCGTTTTAACGAATTACTAATTCGTTAAAACGAATTAAAAAAAAGTACAGAATGTCACCTACGGGGCTCCGTAGTAACAAGATAACTCATTAAAACATTTAAAAAAAATCAAATGGGACGTTGCCCAGGGCTTAACTTATACCAACAGAACGTAGCCATCGGTATGCTGGCTGGTGGTATGATGGTAAAAGAGGTGGCTCAACATTTTGGCGTGAGCCAAAGTTCCATTTCAAGACTTAGAGCAACGTATCGTCAATTAGGCACCGTCAAAGACAGGCCACGTTCAGGCAGGCCACGTAAGATTACCCAACGTGAGGACAATTACATCGTGATGTGTTCACGGCGTAATCGCTTCCTCAATAGCACTCGTATAGCCGGATTGGTCCGAAATGCAACGGGAACACGGGTCTGTGCTCGTACTGTAAAAAAAACAGACTTCGTTCGGCACGTTTACGCGCACGTCGACCTCACGTTGGCATTCCTTTGACACGTGCACACCGACATGCAAGATTGAATTGGACAAGGGTACACAGTCGATAGCAAAGACGAATGTGAAATCGGGTCCTATTCGCAGACGAATCCCGTTTTAATTTTATGTTTGCGGATGGCAGGGTACGTGTTTGGAGGCGTGATGGCGAAAGGGTGGATCCCGCCAACGTCATTCAACATGACCGTTTTGGAGGCGGCAGCGTCATGGTCTGGGGTGGTATATCATACCCTGGCAAGACTGACTTGGTAGCTATTCAGGGAAACTTAAATATTCGATACTGTTCGGTTCGATACTGCACCGAAATTGTCCAGCCAGTGGTATTGCCGTTCTTGCGTCAAGGGCTTGCTACCATTTTTCAGCAAGATAATGCCCGCCCACATGTCGCTCGGCACACGTTGGACCTTTTACAGACTAATAATGTTGACGTGTTTGATTGGCCAGCCAAATCACCGGATCTGTCTCCGGTCGAACACCTTTGGGACTATCTGGGTAGGAGAGTAAGAGACAGGAATGACGTTAATAACGTTAGAGACCTGGAACGTGTTCTGCGTCAGGAATGGGGTCGTATCCCTATGGCCATTAATCGTAGGCTTATTTCCAGCATGAGAAGACGCTGTGGTGCCGTTATTGGCGCAAACGGTGGACACACAAGATATTAACCCTTGTCATGCTGCATAAATTACCTTACTGAATTGCTGCAATATCAAATAGCTGAAAGCACTGATAGACCTTGTTATTATAAATCAATATTTCTTTTAGAAATCAACTTCATAAACAACTCTGACAGGAAAAAATACAAGCAGGAGGTGAAGACCAAGATCAGACTGCACTTATGTGCAGGCTGATCTTGGTCTACACCTCCTGCCAAAAGACCGGAATATTCCGGGTTCAGCATGACAAGGGTTAAATTTTTATGTTACTTTTACTTCCCTACCCCTACCATGTTTGACGCTGAACAACAAACACGTATGACCTTGAAATCATCTGATTTTTTTAAATACTGCGGCTAACACATAAAAGATCGATGTGTGAAAATATGGTTTGAATCCAAAGCTAGACACCGGAGAAATGGGCTGTAATGTACAAAATTGCTAAACTTTTTTCCCTCAGTATATATTATCAAATTATTTATTAAGACTGTAAGTGAAATTTGAACTGAATTTTGATTGATCGATCGATTTTTTGACTAACAGCTGCGATCCGTCAATTGTAAGTGTGTAGCCCATGTCACAAGTTTCGTAAGGATTCAAAATGGAGTTCATTTAAAAGAGCGTTCATTTGTCTTCAGATTCATGCTATGACATCGATACCGTAAGGGATAGACTTTTCGACATATTAACGATGAATACGACGATATCACCTTTTTGTAATGGCTGCAGGTATAAAGAGTTACCTCTATAGATATATACGCATATAGTGTATACGTGGGTACCTACGTGTGGGTAGATGTGAGATGTATTTCTTTGTGTGTTAGTGTGAACCTTTAGCATTGACTGATATATTTCAAAATAGTTTGACACAGCCCCTTGAATAGCACTAGCCTCACGCGTTAAGTTGTGTAGGATATCTTCAAGTTCAATGTCACAACTGAAAGCCATGAGACAAATAATAATGCGTATCTGTGACACATTCGGAACGGTCGAATGCGAAAGGGGGCACTTATCAAACCTGTGTGTATTTCCCTTTATTCATCGTCGCTACCGTAAGACATATCCATATGGGTGACGCCCCAAGAAGGCGGTTAGTTGTTGCGAGGGATAATGCGAGGATAAAGGACGAAACTGCTGAGAGTTCCGCCTAGTTCTTTAAGGTGCTCGATGGATAGCATCGTCACACAGGGCCTCGGTATAACGTCCCATAGACAATTAGTTTGTTATTTGATATGGTCAGCCCAGGTCTCGAACCCGTGACCTTGAGTTTTCGAAAGTCAAGAGCTATTCGGGCTGACTTATCGAACCTTATCACTAAAGAACAAAAATAGTCCCGATAGAAACCAATTGATCAATCGCGACCACCAATCAAGGAATCAACCAACCAATCAAATAATTTATTTAGCCTGGACCTGAACTTATCAACTCCAAGAATGGCCGCCATTTTTGTTAACCTATTATGTTTGTTTGGCGTCTTAAATATCGCAACTACAGCTTATTCAAGCTAGAGTTACGACGTTTAGGTCGCCAACCAACTATACTACTTATTCGTTGCATGCTACTGGCCATATTCTTTTTGTTTGTTTGTTTGTTCAAAGTAACGCCGTTTAAAATCGAAGCGGGACTTCCTGACGGAGTCAATGCGTGGGTCTAATGAAGTAAGTGGGCGGGGCTAGCGATTGGTCAGTTCTACCAACTGTAACACAACTCAAGTAATGATTTAACCCTCGTCATGCTGAATAAAAATCTCTACAGAATAGCTTTTAACTTTTCTTGCATCTCTTGTCTGTATGAGATAAACAGGTGATGTAGAAAAAGATCAGACTGCACATATGTGCAGGCTGATCTTTGTCTACACCTCCTGCTAAAGCATGAACATTCCGGTTTCAGCATGACAAGGATTAAGGGAAATTTCATAATGTTCTAAAGTCGGTCCGTACTAATAGATCAGAAACCACGGACGAATAAACTTTTCCATTTAAATGCAGTCTATGGTCTCATTTATGGAAGCTTATTTCATTGTTAAATTCCTCTATAATGTCGTTATGTACACAAGAGAACGGGTTTTGTGCTAATATTGTTTTATAGAATAACTATCCTATATACATTCAACGACACCGGATGACGACATCAAATTGATCCAATGTTTCCTATTAAACTGACCCTTCGTTTTAAATGTAGAATCGTATTATTAAATGGTTTGAATGAACATGTAATTCTTAAAGAAGCGATCATAGAATTTTGTATGGAAAATGGTAATTCCGATATTTCTTTACATATTTCGAAGAAACATTGAAACTATAGATGAACTGACTCTATCATTCTCGTTACAGGACGGCCTATAACATAACTTGCATACAAGGAAAAGCAAATTTTGTTAAAACTTTTCCTTAAGACTCGATTGGAATAATTTCAGCTTTAAATCTTAAAATAAAAAAAAACTTATCTCTCTGCGTAAAGCCACTAAAAAAAGGCAGATTTTGTACATGTAGTCTGTGCGCGTTTAATAAATAATATCCGTGCTCTAGATATTTTTATTTAGATATTATTTACACTTTCAGCCTATCGGAATGCGCCAATTTCTAAAGACACAATTGGTATCAATATATTTTTATATTCATCAAAATCTTGTAAAATGTCTACGGAGTTCAAACCGATAGAATTGTTCATTATTCTATTATCATTTGATTCTATTCCTAGCAGTGAAATCTTTGAATTCATGAACGAATTCGGTTATCATTTCTAGAGGCATAAGCAGCTTTTACTTCGAAAATAAGAAAAGTCTTCATTGAAACAAGTTCTTTAAAATATCACTTGTTAATCTAAGGTAAAATTTTGGCGTCTGGTATTGGGTTAACAAAAATGTCGATTGATGTCGGACTTGAAAGCTGAGGTTCGGGTTGAATAAAATGATTTGATTGGTCGGTTGATTCCTTGATTGACAGTCGCGATCGATCAATTACCTTTTAACCCATTACTAAACGGCAAAATTTAGAATGGCCCAAATTGAAAGAAGATGCAGACGACAATTCAAAGTCAATGAAATTCTTGATTTTGTCAACTTCCTTGGAAGGAAACATTGTGGAAAATGAAGAAATTGCTTGTAACAAGCAATTTCTTCATTTTCCACATTGTTTTCCAAAGCTTTTTTCCTTGTGGGCGTCTAAAGGCGACACTGAGTGGGAATGGGTTAAGCTCTCCGGGTAATAAAGGAAAACGTAACAAATGGTGAAAAACGCAGTACAGTTAAAGGAGCTTTTCTGCAGAAACATTTGTACGAGAGTCTTTGAAAGGGAAAAAAACATTTGATCGTGTGCCATCTGATCCCATTTTACCATGGTGAGACAGGGTGGTGAATGAATAATGTCAGTTATTCCTGTCTGGATATTGTATAAGGTTAGACTTGTTAAGTGCTACTTGTTTAATTAGTCCCTAAGCAATTGTTGTTACATGTAAATACAGAAATCTATGGACACTGTTTACGGTATAGGTTAGGAGTAAGCTATCTGTCTACAGTAGCGAAATAGTAATAATTTTAGAACCGTGCTCCATCGTCACTAACCAAGGGTGACGCTAACTACGTGTCTATTCACGTCACCCTTGGTTAGTGAGCGTCACTCTTGGTAAGTTAATCCTTTCCTGTTCGATCCCTTGTTTTCTCGTCCCTGTGATTTTATACTTGAGAAAACATTTTAAGCAATTTCACCTTTTCCCACAATATTTTCTATCCTGTTGGTTGGTTATTTATCAAATTGCACTCACTTTTAGTTGCCGTCTGCAACTTCTTTCAAATAAGACAAGTCTAAAATTTTGAAAAACGGGAAAGGGTTAAGATGTCCAAGCTAGAGCTTAGGACACATGTTATAATATAGACGGGATTAAAAATGTTATTTTATCACGTCTCCACTAAATAATGGTGGGTCATGTGGTGTTTACTCGTGATCATCGTCATTTCATCTTTCCGTCCTTTCTTCAATTCGTCCAGTCCAGTCTGACACACCATATCGTTGGTTCACGAGTAAAATGTACCTTTAAAAAAGCTGTAGTTACGACATTTTGCTCGTGGGTCGAAGATATCATTTTTATCTGATCAATCATTGACTATTGTGGGATTTACGATTCGCGCATTGACTTTTCGGAGCTTGGTAAAAAAAGGATTTATGAGTAAACTATAAAATCTATTTTCTTAAAGTTTTCACAACATAAATACTCATTCTCAATAGAATTAACTTTCAAACAAATTGATCAAAAATTGCGCTTTTGTGCGTATTTTTGCAAAAGAAAGTGCCGCCATCATAGTGCAGTTGGTAGCGCGTCGGACTGTCAATCAAGAGATCCCGGGTTCGATCCCCGACGGCGGCACTCATCCTTTCCGACTATTTGTCTCTCACCAATGGGTCGATAATTGAAGACCTCTGTGGGATAGCAGCTGGAGGCTAGGAAAGGATGTAATGGTAGTACTGGTGTGAGAAATGCCAGGATTCCATTTGTAGATGCTCCAGCCGCCGCGATATAACTGAAAGATTGTTGAAAGCGGCGTAAAACCCCATTCAAACAATCAAACAAAGCAAAAGAAAGTACTGTAACTCGGACGACATTACGACGTCTTTAGATCATACCGTTACTTTGAGACCGTTGAACGTTGAAACCCCGCCTCACCTTTTCACTTTTATTGCTCCAATTTAGATGCTTTAACCCTTTCCTGTTTTGCTAATTTTAGGCCTTTCAAAATTCAAGGTTTTGAAAAAGAAAATTTAATTCGGATTTAATGTAATTATAACCATTCAGTAGAGAAGAAAATGTTGTTGGAAAAGAAGAAATTGCTAGTTACGAACAATTTCTTCTTTTTCTACAATATTTCTCAATTATGAGTACTTAGGGATGTAAAAAACAGCGATTGAACAGAAATGGGTTAATCAAAGCGTAAGGTCCTGAAACCTGTCAACTAGTTTTATTTGTTTTATTATTAGCCTTACTACAACACAAAATGAAGTTTTCTGTCTATTTATGAATGAAGATCAAGGGATTTTTTAAGGAAACTTCTTCCCTCTTTGATATAGCCAGTTGCGTGATGGAAAATACCACATTTCTTTCAAAAACTTAGACGGTGATCCACCCCATTATTTATGACTATTTGGGTTCTTTTGAGTTTGAGGGAACAAATCAAGAACTGAAATCTTTCTCAAATTTGCAAGAAGTCATCACTCAAATGGAAACAAGTCTGTTGTTGACATTAAAACCTGCTGCAATTTAGCTATAAGAAATAAAGACCTTTCCAGCTTATTCTTAATTTGCATAAACATTGCTCATCGCCCAAGTATCCACAGTTGATTGTGAACGTGGCTTCAGCAAACAAAATCTCATTAAAACAGCAATAAGGAACTCAATAAACCCAAACAATTTGAAAAATCTGGCTAAAGGCTTGGCTAGAAGTCTCATAAATTGGCTAAAGATTTTTCCAATTGGCTAAAGAGTTGGCTAAAAGAATTTTTGACCCAGGGTAAGCCCTGCCACCCCTACTTTTCCTGATTATTCTGACAAGCATATATCGAACTGCAAAATATGAAAAAAGTTAGGGCAATAATTTTAGAAAATTGTACAATATACAAGGTTAGTACAGTTTTTTCATCGTTATAGTGCGTTTTATAAATGTAAACAAATCTGCTTTTCAGATTATAAAGGGTTATCACATTTAGTCTGAATGTATCGCTATGGATTTATAAGAAAATTTTTAAAGAAAACCTCCAAACGATTCAATCAAACTGCATCTACACATCACATAAGATTTGGAATTGGGATAACGTTAAAAAATGTAGGTTATAGTAATTGACCAATCACGGCCCTCAATCAAATAGTCAGTCGACCAATCAAATCAATCACTTTGACCAGAAGTGAGTTTTGAACTCCGATATTTGGCGCCATTTTGGTTAATCTTTTTGACTTAAACGTCGCAAATACTGTTAATTCAAGCTGTAGCTACGGCGTAACATTTTGTTACATGCCACTGGTCATAAACTTAAAAAAACAACGCCGTGAAATATCGAAGCGGAACTTCCTATCAGAGTCAATAGGGAGTCAATAAGTAAGTGAGTGGGGGCCAGTGATTGGTCAATTGGATGCCTATCACACAGAATCCGTTACGGTGACCCTTTTCCCCATCATATTTACATTAAGTATTCTCTAATCAGCGCAATATATAAACGAATAAGAGATTTATAAGGAAGAAATCTTATTCTAAAAAAGCCAATTCAAACACAAAGACGACTTTTGACGCCACGAGAAAGAAAAAAAGCTTTGGAAAACATCGTGGATAAGGAAGAAATTGCTTATCACAAGCAATTGTTACATTATCCACATTGTTACTGACCTATAAGTGAAAATAATCAAAATTGCATCACCTATTTGTGGTCTGCAGAATCTTCGAATTTAACCCTTACCTGTTTAACCCATGGTTTTTACGTCCTTGTGTTTTTATACTTGAGAAAACATTGCGAAAAAAGAAGAAACTGCTTTTAGAAAGCAATTTCTTCTTTTTTCCCGCAATATTTTCAACCCTAAGGAATGATTATTATTCAAGGGAATTCAACTTTAACTACAAGACCTTGGATTTGAACCTGTCTAAAATCTCAAAAAAGGAAAGGGTTAAATAAAGTTATCGCTTTCGTATTCCCTGTTAGAGGCTTGCTCTCGCTTCTGTGGCTTTCGTGAACTTTAGGAAAGAACGCTACCACAGTATGCAGGTTTAATCCAAACCTCAAAACTGGTCGCCTACTAAAACATGTCAGATCTCGGGTGATTAACGTAATTGACCTCTCAAATTCCCCCAAAAAACACGTTATTAATAAAATTGTAGACTGGGATTAAAAGATGAAGCAGAATAAACGTTGATTTTAATTGCAAACGACACTGAAGCGGGGATTATATTTGTTAAATGAAAATAAATTAATTGAAAAAATATGGGAAAAGGTTATAAGAAATAATATTTAGAGCACTTTCTCCCTTACCCGTAATGTTTTAAAGTTTGGCATTTATTGGTCATAGAAATTCGTGATTGTTCGTAAAAGGTACGTAAAAGTACGGAACTGTTCCAGGTTTCAAGGTACGCAACCGGTCCAGAAAGATGGTGTAAATAATACGAGGATTTGTCTACCTTATATTGAATGTGGTTTATTAAACCGTCGTCGCTGCTTTATCACATAACCTGTGCTTTCTGTATAGTTATTTTACAAAATTCAATTTTGTACTTTATTGATGACAAGTCACTGCAAAATATGTGCAGGATATTGCTTTTTGCTGACTGGAATATTCTACCAATCTATCTATCTTCTTAACCCATTCCACCTGAATCGAGCTTTTCCCCAACAAGAAAAAAAGGAAACATTCTGGAAATTGAAGAAATAGCTTGTAACAAAGAAACAATTGATTGTCCACAATGTTTCCAACCAATTTCTTGAACCTTAAATTAACGTCTGTAACCTCTTGGGATTTTGATCTCCCAAAGATTTTGTCGTTTTGTAATGGTTGAGCCTGACTTGGACGACCTGTATTTGCTGAAGTACCATGAACCCTTATTATCGCCGGCCATTTATACGAAAAATGGCGCCCTTGGTCCTGGTCAGACTGTAAGAATTGTGCAGTTTAACCCATTCCCACACGACAAAATTTTAGAGTGATCCATATTGAAAGAGGCTGCAGATGACTATTTCAAGTTGGTGTTGTTGTTTTTTCAACCTTTGGAATATAGAACATCTAGGATAATAAAGAAATTGCTCGACTCGAGCATTTTTTCTTTTTTCAAAATGTTTTCCACATTTTCTTTTCTTATCTTTTTTTTTTTTTTTCTCGAGGGGCGTAAAAAGGAGGGATTGTGTGGGAATGGTCTAATTATTCAGGGTAGAAACTTTCGAATTAGACAGTGTCATAGTAGTAAGACAGCATGGCCATTCTTCCGTATCATGTCCACAAATTTTAATTACTAGAACTGATTGACATGCATGGTAGTTGATCTTTATCGTTTTTATTCAAACAGTCTTAGGCACCTACAGAAAAATCTCAAATGACCATTTAAATTTCTATGGGTCCCATTTAGTCATGGAGGTTCCAGTTGATCCCATTTTGCTTGTTGGTTCATACATACATGTGTATAAATGAATATGACCAATACGACGAAAATAGATCTTTACGTTGTTCCGTAAAATTTAGTAGGTATTAACAAGATCGAATTCAGCAGAGGTCAAATTCCGAAAATAATTTACGGATCACCAATCAAAGAATCAACCGAATAATCAAATCATTGATTTGTCCCGGGGGTGATTTACATATCTATATGAAGCTTTTTTGTTGGTTAGTCGAAATGAACGTCGAAACAACAGCTTAATTAATTGACGGATCGCTGGCAACGTTTACTGAGTTCCGACAGGAAGTTCCATTTCGATATAAGACGGCGTTATTTTGTAATATTTAGGTCATTAACGATTCACAAAAAAATAAAATGGTTGGCTGGCGCCCTAAACGTCTTAACTACAGCTTGAATAAGCTGTAGTTACGACGTTTTATTCGACAAACAAACAAAACTCCTAATAGATAACGGCGAATCGGGCATTTCAAAGTCATTTCATATCCAAATGAATGATTTAATTGGTCGAATGATTCTTTGAATGACAGTTCTTACCCAGCAATTATATAGTAAGGTTAGTCCTTCTTGATTCGGAAAATCGTAAAATAGCGAAAATGTTCGATCCTAGCCAGCCTGTGAAGACTATGTAGACTCGTCTGGGTCGATTCTTTTCGCACCACCTATAGGAAAAAGGTCCCTTTTTGCTTTACAGGTCGAACCTCTTCAAAGATAAGGGAGGAATCAAACGCGGGGATTCATGAAATTTCGAGGAGATGATTACAATTTTAATATCATTTCCTTGGAAAACAGATTCGTCTTTACTTTAATGCCCTTGCTAAGTATGCACTTGACGCAGCACAGCAAAATTAGACACACAGGCACCGTCGGCGGTCTCCCAAAAACCTCGTAACTACAGTTTTTTTAAAATTCAAGCTGTAGCGACGGCATATTGACTGCCAACCGACGATATGCTGTAGGTACACTTTCGAATGCCAACATCATTTTGAATCCATGCCAAATACAGTAACTAGTTTTTCTTACTTAACTTTCGTAGACTTCGATTGTTAACTTGACCCATTACCACATAATCCCAATTTCGACGCACTCAAGAAAGAATTATAAAACACTTTGTGGGAAAGGAATAAGTTGTTTGTAACAAGTAATTTGTCAATTCACAGAAACGTCTTGTAACCTGTTTTATTTGTCATTTTTTTCTAATTCACACCTATATGTACTTTTAAATGTTGTCTACAATTCCTTTCAATGTGTGCCACTCTAGAATGTTGACGGCTGGTAATGAGCTATGCACTTTTTTTTTATTTTATTTCTATTTTGCGTAAAGCGTATAAAAAGGGTAATGTCTCTCAAACGATACATATCTTACATTAAAGAATAACTTATCTGATTGGGAGATAAAACTTTTATGTTGTTGGAAGAGGCTCTCGCGAGATCAACAGATAAAATCACGTGACCCGCGAGATGTGACCGACAGATAGCATTTTTACGAGTTTTGTATAATATTAGATATTAATTTGATAAGGTGCGAGAGGAAAAACTGGATCTTGA
Source organism: Fragum fragum (assembly GCA_946902895.1). NCBI lineage: Eukaryota > Metazoa > Mollusca > Bivalvia > Cardiida > Cardiidae > Fragum > Fragum fragum. Next base: position 61,126,536 of record OX336368.1, read on the forward strand.
ACATAAAATGATAGTTCGACTACATTAATTTCTTATCAGAGTTTTATTAACATTTTGAAAAGTTCCCATCTATTTACTTAAGTATCTCAATGACTGAACGAAAGTCGTATTGCCTGATACCTTTGCGAAACCTGCAACTCTGATATTGTCGGATCGCTGGAACTGCCTACCGGCATTTGACGGGAATTTCGATTGATAAAGCAAACGACCTATAAATAGCAAATATATGCTCAATAACATGAAGCAGAAAGTAGAATTGTTAGTTGGCGACCTAAACGTCGTAACTACAGCTTGAATAAGCTGTAGTTACGACGTTTAATTCGCCAAACCAACAAAAATGCTTGACCCAAATGTAGGAGTTCAAATTTCACTCCGGTCTAAATGAATGATCTGATTGGACAATCGATTTTTATTGATAGCTGCGATCCGTCAATCACGTTCTGGTTCAGAATTACAAACTGCTCGCAAACGTCCAATAAAAGGTACCCTGCTTTCAACATGTGTGCGTTCACTAATGACAAGATTTGATTTAAGAAATAAATGCGGTTGCTTATGATTTGTCATCCTTAACCAAGCTTCAACTTCAGGATGGCAAAACGCCATTCATCCTTTACTCAGCTTCAACTTCAGGGTGGCAAAACGCCATTCATCCTTTACTCAGCTTTAACTTCAGGATGGCAAAACGTCAGTTAGAACTTTCTCCTGGGATTATCATAATTATGACAACAGTGCTCGAGCACACCGGATACAATTTCCAAAAGGTCAACGGGCATTTTACCATCCTTTACGCAGGAAATATCTTCTCATATGCAGTATACGCAGGCGTCCAAGAAAGCATATGAGCCTATGCGTGAAATTTCCAACCATTTCGCATGTGTGTGACTCGCACACATTGAGTACCCTAGACAGCCATTCGGGGCGTTTAGAACATTCGCTGACTGTTTAAAGAAGCTTTGGGTCAGTATCTATCTACAGAGCGCAGAGTGAAGACTCTGATCAGACTGTGCGGATGCACAGGCTGATCTGAGTCTTTACTTGGCGCACATGTTTAATGGTTGGAAATGTCTCGCATGCGCTCATATAACGTCAGTGCGCAAGCAAATTGCCGTTACTAAAGCTTTACTACTAGAAATCTTTATGAATTATTGTAAGCCATATTGAGTTACAGAGAGAAAATACAAAACGACAGTTGCATAAAACTTTGCAATAATAGCGTTGAAAAGTGTACCCGATTGCCGTTGCCCCCCATCTTTTCTTTTAATAATTTCTAGAAATATTTTGCCTAAGGAAACTAAAAAAAGTTTTATTAGAGGATAACGCATATCTATTTTAAGTGTTTATTTGAATATTTGCGCTGATAATAACTTTGAACTTAATCCTAGAAAAGCAAAGAGTTCCAATTCGAAGTTGTCATCGGTTTCTGTTTAGACCTTGTTAAGCCTGCAGAATTTCGTTTTAACTTGAACATTGCCTATTGCTAGAATGTAGGTGAATGAATAACTTAACCCATTCCTACATGAACCCGCTTTTTTAAGCACAGGAGAAAATATTTTAGGGAAACATTGCAAGAAAAGGAGAAATTGCATTTCTCACAATGTTTTCAACCTCATATTACTCTTAGTTTTCAATATGAACCAACTTCGTTTTGTCGTCTTCAAACTCTTTCAATTCGGACAGATTTGAAATTTTATCGTTAAGTAATGGGTTTATGAAGACTGCAACTCTATAAAAATTGACTGTATCAGGTTGGATTACATAAATATCAACTTGCCTTATTGAGATACATTCATTGCTATCGGACGAAATCGCACTCGTCGGGGAAAAATGGCGCATTGGTCATCTGATTCCCGATAAAATGACGTCACTCCGAATTCAACGTTATTAGGACTATAATAAAGGATTATTTTAGACAAAACTCGTGATCTTGTTTCATATTTAATGGTCAAAAACTGTTTGTTTAAAATACATGAAATATTATGGGTGGGATGTAAAACCTAGTATTGGATTCTCGCTGCGAAGGAAAATTTGAAATTTCATCCAAACTTTCGGTCCAGTGAAATTTCAAAGTTCGAAATCAATACAAGAGCTGGTATAAAAACTATAGCATAATATTCCACATATATCGATGGCTTAGAGAAAAAACATAGTATGGCTCTATACATTGTATGCCATCGATATATATTCAAAAGATAACAGGGAACAAATGAATCCAACCTGCAATAAGAACCTGATGAGGTAAAAGGTATCTATAATCAGTGTTATCATTATTAAAATTCCGATCTTCATTTTAAACGAAGTCGTTCCAAGCTTTATCACCCAACACCCACTGTGAAATTTTGATTTTCTCTCTCTACATTTACTTCTTACCAAAGGCAAACAATTTATGCCCCTCGGCAGCTCGACACTGAGCTTAAAAAAAGAGTAGAGTGAAAACATCGCAATGAACAATTTCTAGGAACAGTTTATAATAAACGTTTACAGGCCCGTATCAACATGGGAGGGGGGGGCTACGGAAGCACATTGATCAGAGTTTAGAAAGACCTATTTTTCGTACTAATTTGCATATGCGCAATAAGAGCATTGAATTTCTTCCTACTGACCTCACTTAACCCTTTCCTGTTTTTTTTTTTTTTTCAAACCTTTAAACTTGTCCAAATTCAAGAAAATTGCAGATGATAATTAAAAGTACGTGCAATATGAAAAGTAGCAAATCTGCAGTGTAAATATTATTGTGGAAAAAGAATAAATTGCTTGTGACAGGCAATTTTCTTGTTTACCCACAAAGTTTTTCAAGTATAAAATCACAGGGACGAAAAAACGGGGAATGTACAGGAAAGGTAAAATGCCATATGCAAATAGAGCGTATTGAGCTATTTTTGTCCGTCTGTGAGTGGATGTCTGAATGAGCGTGTGTATGTGATTTACGTCATCCGCATATAACTTTTCTTTTTTAAACAGCGGAGGGTTTTATGGAGATTAAAGTGTCTAACTTTGAAAACCAAGGAAAGTTATTCTGCCATTACCAGTGGAAACGATTTGGAATGGGTTCAAATTTTCAGAAATTGCAGATGATATTACAAAATGCAATTAGATACAAAAATAAGTGTCATATAGGGTAGAAAACTTCGTGAGAGAAGGAGAAATGGTTTGAATCAAGCCATTTCTCCTTCTTCACGACGATTTCCTAACTACAATTTTTTGAACGCGTAAAAAGTTGGGAATGTGTGTAAATGCTTTATGTCACTTTTTCGTGTAACGCCAAAGTCAAGGTAATATTTGATAACCAACGGTAAACATTGTGACAAAGAGAAACTAGTGTATGGTTCGTGTCTACGACTCTCACCTCATTTCATAAAAGTGGCCATAAAATGTATATCTTAGTGTCAATGTGGAAAGAGTTATTAAAACTACCGCCTGAGGGTTAATATTCGAAAAATTATGAAATTCATATTAGTGATAAATCAATATTAAAAGTTAATATCCAGTTTTAATAGTGCGTATAGTTCTGCATATCTCGTCAATATGAAAATTCATAACCGCACGAAAAAACACCCATATGACAAAATTTTTATCAACTATTTTTTCTGTTACTTTTTTATTTCAAAATACGTCACTCAGGATTAGAATGATATTACATCTTGCATTTTGCTGCCAATCCCTTTGTGGCTAAGATACTCATTTAACCTATTACCGGATGATAAAATTTTAGACTGGTCCAAATTCAAGGTTGACGTTGACGATAATTTTTTATTGACACAATTTTGAAAATCTTTGTCTCTTTGGGGGGGGGGGGGAGGGGGGGAGAAAATTTTGGGGATTGTGCCTGTGACAAGCAATTTCTTCGTTTTCCACAATGTTTTCCAAAACTTTAAAAATGAATGGTTATGTAGTCAGACCTAAGGCACCCACCGAGAACTATGTTTCAGCGAGAACTGTTTCTGAACAATAGCCTTCCTCTTTTCTTAACCCTTTCCTGTTTTGCCGAATTTTAGACCTGTCCAAATTCAAAGGTTTTTGCGAACGGAAATTCAAAATGGTTTTAATTTGAAAAATAACAATTCAGTGGGGTAGAAAATATTGTTGAAAAAAGAAGAAATTGCTTGTAGCAAGAAATTTCTTCTCTTCTCACAATGTTTTCTCAAGTTTAAAATCACACGGACGTAAAGACCAGAAATTGTACAAGAAAGGGTTAAAGAGTTTTCACGGAGCGGTGGATTATCAGACACATTTTAATGCTGTAACATGGTATCGTGTAGACGGACTTTCTAGTTGTAACATAGAAGTTGTAACATGGAAGTTGTAACATCGAAGTTGTAACATGAAAGTTGCTGTAACACTGGTCGTGGTCGCGATGAAGCCAGTCTGCAAGTTTACAAATCTCAACATATGTAACAAGTTATTAACAATTATTCAGTTTTAGTTTCGTCTATCAAGGTTCAAGTATTTCTATAAACAAAGCCCAACTATTTTGTGTACTTTCGCACAAAGAATATCCATGAAATATTATTCAAAACTAGGAAGCTATTTGCTTTGATTTGCTTGGTGGTATTATATGTTAAGAAATGGAGATAACTGTTTTGATTGCATTGAGATAAACCTATAACTAAACATAACTAATATATAAACATAGCTACAGGACCGCCGTCATAGCGCAGTTGGTAGCGCGTCGGACTGTCAATCTAGAGGTTCGATCACTCATCCTTTCCGACTATTTGTCTCTCACCAATGGGTCGATAATCGTAGATTTATATGGGATAGCAGCTGGAGGCTAGGAAAGGATGTAATGGTAGTACTGGTGTGAGAAATACCAGGATTCCATTGTTAGGTGCTCCAGCCGCCGCGATATAACTGAGAGATTGTTGAAAGCGGCGTAAAACCCGATTCAAACAAACAAACATAGCTACGGATAGAGAGCGTAATTCGTATTTTAGATTTAAATATTTCACCAATACTGCCATAAACCTTATTTTGTGGGTACTCATTTCAATAGTCAACGAGACGATTCAAAGGAGTACCCACAACATAGGGTTTGATTGAGTTGGATTTCATTGGGATATTTGGATATAAAAATGCTGTTACCACCTCTTATCTAGACCACCGATAATTATGATTCGCGTATTCAAACGTGATTAAGATTTTTTTTTTTTCATATATAAATTAAAACAAAAAAAAATCTCTTTATATCAACTCTATTCTTTCCTCGGAAAGTATCATGTTTATAAGAGTTCGATCCCCAAGCAATTGACAGATCGCTGGTCACGCCCACTGAGCTCCGACAGGAAGTTTCGCGGCGTTATTTTCCATAATTCATTGCCGGTAACATGTAAAAAAAAATAGAATAATTGGTTGGAGACCTAAACGTCGTAACTACAGCTTGAATAAGCAGTAGTTACGACTTTTAAGTCGTCAAATCAACAGAAAACACTTCAGTCGATAGTCGCGACACGTCAATCCTGAGAGAGTAGACGTAATAAAACATTTGCCTACTAGTATTGTTTTAGTTCACCTGCAGAAGACTATTCTATAGTACCTTCATTCAGGTAAGAAATGAAGAGGTATTTTATTTGCACTGAGGTAAGAAACGTAAAACCTTATCACACATTAATTCGCGTCGCGGATTCACGCATTAGTGCGATTTAGTTATAAGGTTCATACCTCAATAAAAAAAAACCTTTTCGTTTATTGATGCGATTCATTAAAATATAACAAATATTTTGGCCCATTTCGAGTAAAATTTACTTTGTGCGCAAGCATAAAGAATAGTTGCGTGTTCAAAATTTTGTTCATGGAAGTATGAAACGAAGATTTCAGCCAATCAAAACGATTGAATCTTGAAAGACGAAAGATGATAAATATATCAGCGATATTAAATTAACCCATACCCACACAGCCCACCAAGGAAAAAAATTGAGAAAACATTGTATAAAATCAAGAAATTGCTTGCGACAAGCAATTCCTTCATTTAATACAATGTTTTCTACCCCAAAAGTTGATTAAAACTAAAATTTTATGAACTTCGAATTGTCGTCTGCAACACCTTTGGATTGGACCAATTTAAAATTCTGCCGTCTGGTAATTGGTTTAAGACGAAGAGGTGGATTCATACATTAAATAAACCGTTTTGTTTAGAGACTTTAAGATCATTGAAAGGACCGAGAACTGTTGTACATTTAACCTTTTACTGCTTTGAAAAATTTTAAACCTGTCCAAATTTAAAGGTTTCACAGTCGACAAAGTTGATTTATTTGAAAAAAGTCATTCAATAGATTAGATAACATTGTGGAAAAGAAGAAATTGCTTGTGACATACAGTTTCTTCTTTTCACACAAAGTTTCCTCAAGTATAAAAACACGGGGGCGTAAAAACCACGGATGGAACAGGGAAGAGTAAGGTGATGCTGACAGTATAACGGACATAAACAAATTCTTGGGATATTTTTTAACAAGCCCGCATCGGGCACACAGACCGACCAGAGTCGATTATTCTTGAATTTCTCGTGTGGCCTGATTTCAAATGCCGTGTTAAAATATTATAGAATCACCATTCGAGCCTATTTAACCAGCACGAGTTTGACTCCCACTTCGTCAATCAATCATCAGATTAATCAATGCATCATTTCTAGTTTATTTCACTTGATATGCATGTGACAGTTGTCTGAATTTTAGACACATCACCCGTCAAGCTTAATGGGACATTCCAGCCGTTCCACAAAACAAATATTCTTAACGCTTTCCAGTAAACTCCCTGATATTTAGATCTTGGGATATCTTTCTTGAGAAAAAAAATGTGGACATAGGAGAAATTGCATGTAACAAGCAATTCCTTATTCAAGTCATAGTTACGACGTTTAGGTCGCCAGCTTACTAATTTACCATTTTGTAACATGCTATTGGCCATATTTTTATTAAAATAACGCCGTTTAAAATCGAAGCGGAATTTCAAGTCGGAGTCCATGGGCGGGCCTTAGTGAGTAAGTTGGTGGGTCCATCGATTAGCCAATTGCTTGTCACAAGTGCTTTTTTTTCTATTTAACGGTATATCAATTTAAAGGCTAGGAAAAGCGGGATTTTGTAATAAATAATCAAATTTGTTCTATTTTTTTCCCCAATATATTCTAATATCAAGATTAAAAAATTAAATAAGATTTTAAGTTCCTTTTGATATAGAACAAATGCCCTATCTATTTCAATAAATTTCAATTTCAAGTTGTACGTGAATCTATGTGCATCTTCAAAGCCTATTTGGCTTATCTGTTGATTAACTGATAATCTGCCCAATTTATTAACAAACGCAAAATTACGTTAAAAAGCAGAGATTTATGCGATTTCTGCCATAATATTTGGTGTTTTCGTTTGATGTTGTGTTCTGCTTAAAGGAGAGATTTCATGATTGCCATTATATGGTTAGGTCGTAAACATGGTTTATTAGAGATAGTTTGCAAATTGCCTATAGAAAAAAATCTAAATGGTGTTCGAATGGCGTCTTCTCAAGTCATAGAAACAGGAGATTTGCTTCTAAACCCCCGTTCTTATAAATCGCATTTTCCTTAGAAACTTATTCTGTATTAACCCATTCCCATACAAGCCCTCCTTTTTACGCCCCTCAACAAAAAAGCTTAGGAAAACATTGTGGACATTGAAGAAAATGCTTGATGCAAGCAATTTCTTCAATGTCCATAATGTTTTCTACCATAAAAGACAAAGAATTTTAGAATTTCATCACCTTAAAATTATCGTCTGCATCTTGTTTTAATTTGGACCAGTCTAAAATTTTCTTGTGTGGGAATGGGTTAACTGTCATTCAAAACATTGATCGACCAATCAAATCATGAATTTAGACTGGACACTGAACTTTGAACTCCAACATTGGCCGTCATTAAACTGAACCGAGGTTTAGTTCGTAATTACTTTACTTTAATTTAATTTTCTTGTTGTTGTTTTTTTATTTTGTTGTTGTTGTGACATGATATTGGCCATAAATTTTGCAAAATAACTTCGTTTGATATCGAACTGGAACTACCTACTCAATCTCAGTGGGCAGGGCCAGCGATTCAACAATTGGTTTGTCTTTGGTTTGAAACTTTCGAAAGCCAACACAGACTGGGCTTCAGTTCCAATCTCACGACTGTAGGGCTATAAATTAGAGATCTTCATTATTAAACTTATTAAACGGTCTATTCGCCGTCTCTATATGACATTAACGTAATGGTGAAGTCATGCAGGGATGCATAACGTGTCTTGAATAACATTTTCTGGCGAATTTGCATTTCTAAACCTTTTTAACCCATTATCAGACGGTAAAATTTGAGAATGATCCAAATTGAAAGAAGTTGCAGACGACAATTTAAAGATAATGCAATTCTAGATTTTCTTTCAACTTTCTGGACAGAAAACATTGTGAATAATGAAGAAATTGCTTGTAACATTATGAGAAGAAATGATAAGATTAAAAAGACACATTCCACCTTGTATTAATCATTTTTCTTTGCTTTCAGTGGCTCTATATGAACCCTCGTTTTTGAATGCTTTCATTTTAGTAGCATATTTGTGGATTGTAATCCGACCAAGGTATGCTGATTGTAAATTCTGTTTTCACCATGATGAAATGAACGAATCACAAGGTCACTGAACTCCGACAGGAAGTCCCACTGATAGATATTTTTGTATGATGTAAGCCCATTCCCATACAGGGACGCTTTTGCACGCAAAGAAAACCAATTTGGAAAACATTGTGTAAAATAATGAAATGTCTTGTAATAAGCAATTTGTTCATTTTACACAATGTTTTCTGTTCAGAAACTTGAAAAAATCTAAATGTCGTCTGCAATTCTTTTCAATTTGGGCCAGTTTAAAATATTGCCGTCTAGTAATTGGTTAATACATGTAGTTGGTTGGTGATCCAAACATCGAAACTGTAACTTGAATAAGCTGTAGTTTCTACGTTAAAGGGTCGAAAAAACAAAAATGTTTCACAAAAATGTTGATCAATGGTCGGAGTTCAAAGTTCATATCGGGTCTGAATTAATTATTTGATTGGCTCATCGAATTTTTGATTGACAACAGGGATCAGTCAGTTTAACACGTTGCATTCAGCAGTTTTACTTATGCTAATGTGTGTCCGCCAATTGATTTTGAATACAGTTTTGCGTTCCTTACCATTTGAATTCATCGTATTTATCTTTCGCATATGTTCCAATTAACTAATAGCGGCTGTAAATCAAATAATCAGTCGAACTATGAAATTGGAAGATAACTTTGATCTGCAACACTGGCAGCCATTTATGTGAAGCATTTATGATGGTTTGGCGACTTTACCGTCGTAACTACAGCTTATTCAAGCTGTATTTACGATGTCTAGGTCGAAAACCAAGTCGATTCTTTCCGTCCACTAATTTGGTCTAAACATCATAAGTACATCCTGTGTAAGAAGAAGCTACCCAGATTTATCTATAGCAAAGTGAACAAAAGTTCGCTATTAGCTTCTCACGCAATGCCCTTGCTATGATGAGGTGAGTTAAGATAGTTGATTAGATTAAAAAAAACGTAAGTTATCATATCTTATTTTCATAAATAGCCCGGCAGGGATTCTATTTTAAATTTTCTCATTTACTACGACCAACCCCATCACTTTGAGGGAATTAAATCTTCACCCTTTTCAACGAGCTTGAGTTTTTCCAATAACATTTCAAAAAAATATAGTTAAAGTAACGTGTTATTTGATCATGTAATGCCGAATTCGGGAAGATTGTTTAATCATTTTCTAGACAACAAAAAATTAGACTGGTCGAAGCTTAAAGAAGTTGTGGACGAAAATGTTTGTTCATAAAATTTTATTTTTTTTTTTTTTCATTTAATTATTTCTATTTATTCATTTCTATTTATTTATTCATATATTCATTTGCTTATTTCTGAGGGTGGAAAACATTGTGGATAATAAAGAAATTGCTTGTACCAACCAACTTTGTTATTTTCCGCAATGTTTTCCAAAGTTTTTTTCCTTGGGGTAGTCAAGTGTGGGAATGGGTTAACCCTTTCCTGTTTTCCAAAATTTTAGATTTGCCAAATTCAAGGTTTTTCAGACGAAAATCTAAGGTGGATTTATATTAAAAATACCATTCAGTTAGGTATAGAAAATATATTATTACAAGCAATTTCTTCTTATTCTACAATGTTTTATCAAGTCTAAAATCACGGAAATGTACAAAACCAGGGATTGAGCAGGAAAGGGTTCAACTGCTTTACACCTTTGAGGTTAGGTGTATTTAAATGTCTTAATACATTCCGTCGTTGGGCGACCAAAATGTCGTAAATACAGCTTCATTTAAGCTGTATTTACGACATTTCGGTCGCAAATCAACGATTTGCTCCACCAAGTTCTTTATAATTATTAAACAAATCTTGGCGTTGGGAAGTAAAGAAAATCTTACATACAGTTTTCAAGCTGTATAAAATTTACGTTGTTTTGTTAGCCCACTATCGACATGAATGCACGGTTTCAAAATGAAAAGAACGATTCTAGCATGTTTATATTCTAAGTTCAATTTTAAACGTTATTCATTTAGAACTTGCAGGACCTGATGAGATTTGTAAAATGGCGCCCAATTTTAAGGTACTCAATCAAATTAGGAAAACTTTATTTTGGCAATAACAGTAAAATTGCTGATGGTTCTAAATAAACATCTGAAGCAATCTAGAATTTACAATTTATAGAATTCCAGACGACAAAAAGGCGATACTCTGCAGACGTTGTTTTCCATCAAAACGGCCACTATGTCCCAGATCAAAGAAAGATAATTTTCATAACTTACATGTCGAAAACAAATCATGTTAACTTGAAAGGAATTTTTCAAACCAAATGGGAGAGATCACTCAGAAAAACATTCTTCCAGCTTCCCTAATTTGGAAAAAATGGACGGAATGGTTTGTACTTCTAAAGTTCATTGAGTTCTATTTATACTTGCTTGCAAACGTTTCATTTTTTTTTTCTTCTTTCTTTAAAAAAGCGTATTTTTGTACCCATTCCCACTAAATTTAGTTTTTACGACACCACCGAAGTTATTAAGTTTATTAGGACTTGGATGCAAAATTTTCATGATCTTTTTTGTTGTTGTTGTTGTTGTTGTTGTTGTTGTTGTTGTATACAAGCAGGTTTGGTATAACTGAAGTTTTGACCCATTCCAAGTATCATTAAGTTCTTTTCGGTGTCAAAAACAATTCTTTCTATGAACGAGCGAAATCCACACCCATTTAAAGGCATTTCGTCGGTTAGCCAATTCCCACCATAAAGTCCCGTTTTTTCGCGCCTCGGGAAATAAAAGGTTTGAAAACATTGTGGATAATGAAGAAATTGCTTGAAAAAGCAATTTCTTCATTGTCCACATTTTTTCAACCATAATCTGAAAAGATTTTCTAAAATCTCACCAACTTAAAATTCCCGACCTCAACTTCTATCAATTTGGACCAGTCTAAGATAACGTCGTCTGGTATTGGGTTAACGGCCTTGACATCTTCACCTGAAGTGTAGGTCCTTCAGGTCTCTCCTCGTCCACTTTTTTAAGGAAATACATTTTACGACATACCGTATGGCATGTCGAATACACTGACACGCCGGAGAAAACTACTGATTGATTGATTGACTGATTGATTGATTGAATGGGGTCTAATGCCACTTTTAACAGTATTTCAGTCATATCACGGCGGCTGAGGCACCTAATAATGGATTCCTGGTATTTCTCACACCAGTATACTACCAATACAACCTTTACTATAGACTTCAGCTGCTATCCCAATCAGGTTTACGATTATCCACCCATTGGTGAGACACTAATGTCGGAAAGGATATGTGCCGCCGCCGGGGGAAAACTACTGAAGGACGGTGATGGCCAAGATAAAACTGCATTGAAGTCTGGTCATCATTGACTTATCGCCACTTTCAATCAAACAGTCGATTGGCCGATCAAATTAACCCATTCCAACTCAACAAAATTTTAGACTGGTCCAAATTGAAAGAAGCTGCAGACGATATTTTGAAGCTGGTGGAATTTAAATTTTCTTTGTATTTTTGGATAGAAAACATTGTGGATAATGAAGAAATTGCTTGATGCAAGCAATTTCTTCATTTTACACAATGTTTTCCAAAGCTTTTTTCTTGGGATGCGTAAAAAGGAGGGATTTAGTGGGAATGGGTTAATACTTTATAATTTAATTTCTAGTTTCGTCTAACAAAAACGAGCGTTCTGATTGGTCGAAAAAAAATATTCATATCTCCATGAACAAAATTTTGAGCTTCCGCACAAAATAGTTCACTACAAAAAGGTATCAAAATTTGTTAAGTTGTTGCATTTTTCACTCGATGCTATAAAATTATAAGAAATGAAGATAATATTTTTTGTTTTCATGGAGGTATGAACCGAAAAGCCTAACCACACAATGTATGAATCCGCTTCGCGTATTCATACAGTGTGATTAGGTTTTTCGGTTCATACCTCCATGAAAACAAAAAATATTCTCTTCATCTCTTAAATGACCACTCATTTGATATCTTCCATTTCTCAATATTTGTACTTTCGTGTAGATTCTAGGGATTCTCTGTTGATTATCACTTGAAATTTTCACCGAAAAAAAATCCAACTAAGTAATGAATTCACTGTTTTGAATATCAAGCCCATCTTTCGTTCATTTCGAGCTAATGAAAGTCTTCTTGGTAGGGCCCAAAGACACGAATGACGTCATCATGTTGTTCACCTGCTAAACGGCGCTTTGTTAGATCTTGTAGTCGAAAGAAATTTTTTTTTTCTCTCTCTCTCTTTTTTTTGCATTAAACGTTTGTTTTCGTGTAAGATTGATTTATCTGTCATTGGGTGACCAACAAAACTATAATTTCACTCGTGCAACAATGACTGTATGTTCACGAGTGGCAGAGAGACAAGTGAAAATACAGTTTTGTTGTTCACTCGATGAAAGATAAATTGCTCTTACACTGAAACAATCATTTATCCTCTATTTAAATTCATTTTGTCTTTCGAATATCGATATGTTATAAGGTAATACCAAATTTGAATTTTTGTTTAAAATTTCTTATTTTTTTTATTTACATCTCAGAGTTTTCCCAATGTAAATCTATAATCTAAAGATAGAGCATCCGCTACTGACAGCGTGTAAGCACTACATATATATATATATATATATTTGGACGGGCAGACTGTCGTAAATACAGCTTGAATAAAGCTGTATTTACGACATTTTGCTGACCCAAATGACGATATATTAATTATGATTAACTAAAAGAAATTTATGACTGTGAATAAATCTAGTCCTCACATTCTAAAGTGATTACAGAGCATAACTTTGGTGACAATTCCTTTGCTAGATAGATAGGTCAGTCGTTTTAATACAATGAATACAATAATGCAAATAAAAGTTCATTTATACTGCTGATTCAGAATAATGACCCGGCTTTGATGTACCTCTTTATGCAAAGGTTATCAGAATTTTATGGATGCAACAATGAATTGGTTTTAGCTACAAAGGACTTCAAACAGAAAATTATGCAGATTATCCCATGGGAAGAAAACTTATTTAGCCCATTACCAATAAACGACGATGTTATTTTACAATTTATATACAATGACGTCATCATAATGGACAGATCGCGTCTGTCAATCAAAGAATCGACCAATCACACCATTCGTTAAATTATAAGTGAACTGAGTTCCTTCATTAGCCGACATAATTGTGAGGCATTATAGATTCGGTGACTTAAACGTCGTAACTGCATCTTAGATAAGCTGTAGTTACGGTATTTAAGTCGCCAACAAACCATTTAACTTTCTTTTGCAAGCTACCAGCTATAGTTTTTCAAAATAACACCATTAGAGATATCGAAGTGGTAATTCGTGTTAGAGTCAGCGGGTGTGGCCAGCGGAATCGGTAATTCACTGATGAAATGATATCCATCGGATGTTATCGTCTCCTTTGGATAACCTTATTTATCATAAAGCTACCGGTTTTCCTTTTAAGATATATTCACTGAACGGGGACAATATCGCCTTAACCCATTCCCACATAAGAAAATGTTAGACTGGTCCAAATTGAAAGAAGATGCAGACAACAATTTCAAGTTAATGAAATTCTAAAAATAATTGAATTTTAGGGTAGAAAACAGTGTGGACATTGAAGAAATTGCTTGCCTCAAGCAATTTCTTCAATGTCCACAATGTTTTCCAAAGCTTTTTTGTTGAGGGGCGTAAAAAGGAGGGCTTGTGTGGGAATGGGTTAACAGAAAAAATTCTGTATCTACAATGTACTGAACAGACACAGACATGCTTTTATAGTCACGATTTGTTTGAATATAATCAATGGAATACTATGATGTGAGAGGGTAACACCATCTTGTACAGGTATTGGATTCTCACCGCGAAGGAATATTCGATATTTCACTCAACATTCGGTCTATGCGGCTCGAATCCAATACAAGGTTCTGTATCACAACTATTGAATAATGTTTCTGTTGCTTTTCATTTGTTTTATTTGACTTGTAGTATTGGATTCTATAAGACAAATGACCGAGGAATAGAAAATGCCGTTCTGTCCTCTAACATGACCTAGATTTAGGACAACGAGTAGAAAATAGTAGATACAGTTTGCCTATGCTATAGCTACAGCTTTGTGTACAATTTGTATTCGCTTTATATACATTATTCAATGCGTGACATTTCCAACCAGTTCACACGTGAGTAAAGTGCGGGCCCTGAACCGATTGGATAACCGCTTGGATAAAAATGATGACTGATCTCATAAATAAGCTTGGGTTAAATATATTTCTGTGAAGCGCAAAGAGAAGACTCAGATCAGACTGTGCGGACGCACAGGCTGATCTGAGACTTTACTTCGCGCACATGTGTAATGGTTGGAAATCTGACGAATATCTCATAATATACATCACATTGTAGAAGTCCTTCTTTCACGTATCACAGTCCGATTTTACCACAGCAAAAGTGCTTTTAGGAATGTGATATTTCTTAAAGGGGATGGCGATGTCCTCCCCCCCGCCTCTCACATATACATGTAGTTAAAATACAATTTTCTGAAAATTAGTTTAACATAAAATAGAGGTCGTTTACCAATATTAGTTTGGTATTTCCTTAATACCATATGTAGGCTGTTAATCTATTTTTAGATTTCACCAATAAATATTGGGAGAGTCGCGATGTGCAGTTAACCGCTCGGTTAACCATCGTGACGTCACCACTAGTATTAATCGCTAGCCGATTATTAATTCCGTAAAGATCACTTCAGAACAGTGAGTTTATATAAATACGGACATTAACTATAATTTTACGCTTACCATTCAATGTGGCATAATTCAGGACGTTAGTTGTTTCAGTTATCACCTTGTTTTCTACTGTTGAGTTTGGGCCATATGCAAATGAGGTTTCGCGGTATCGACAACCGAATGGGGTGAATTCTAAAAATATCTCATAGTTAAGCTGAACCTTTGCATAACAACAAAAGGCCACTTTTTACTCATCAGATTACTATGAAAACGATACATGGCTTATATGTAAGTAGTAAATGCTTCTTTGGCGTGATTTGAGACATATTGATTTTTTTTTTTCTAATTTTAGAGTAGAAAAATCAACAGCTCTTTAAACAGACTGTACTTTCTCTTGGGAGCAATACAAACTGTTTCTTCGTGACATATACAAGTATTTCCAGGAATGAGACAATAAAAATATACAAGCGAAGGCTTTCCGCCAAATTATGCGTTTTTCTTATAGACTTAATGCGATATAAAAACGGTAGAAT